>VXBC01010528.1:307286-378649 GCA_013399945.1 Ploceus nigricollis | reverse complement strand
CACTAATTACTGCTTATATCAGATACTCAGGGCTTGTAATTCATCCTGTAAGACTGAAAACTCTTTTCCATGGACAGGGATCACAGACAGTGTCTCTCAGGGCTCTGTACAGGGGGTTCCTGACCCCTGCCAGGGTCCCAGACCTTCCAGGGCAGCCAGAGGGATGCCCTGGATCCCAACAAGGACCCTCATCCATGCTCTGCTGCATGCTAGCACTGGGTTCAAGGGTAGGTCTGGAGCTAAGAGCCCAGGGCAGTGCACTCCTGCAGAGCTCCCTGGGGAAATGGGTCCAGCTCCTGCCAGCCAAACCCTGCAGCAGTGAATCCCCAAATCTGGGACACAGCTCCGAGCACTCTGCCTGGGGTGAGCCCTGCATGGGGTCTGTCCAGGTGGGTGAAGCCTCTTGGGAGCCTCATCCTGAGCCCCTGAAGGGACACAAACACCCCCCTGACAGAGGCACACCTGGGGATAGCACAGCTCAGCCCCAGGAGCTGCACTAATGCACCGGTTACCATGGGCTTGTGCAGCTTTCCATCAGGCCTAGCACAAGAACAGCCTCAGTTTTAAATCAATCATCCCTGCCATTTGCCTCCCCCACACAAGAACCCTAATTCGGATATTCTTCCTAAAGCATCTTTAGATCCTTGGATGAAACCATCTGAGAAGTGCACACTCTTTGTTTGTTGTTGTTGTTGTTATTAATGGTGGTGCTGTAATGTATTTAAAAAAAAAAAACTTTACAACTTCCTTACATGACAATGGTAAAAGGTTCATTTTAAATAATCAAGAAAGAAATCATTTCCATTAGATAAAGCAGTCAATAGCATCAGGAATGTGGCTGCAATTACTTGTTGCACTTTACAATGAAATCCTTGTAGTATAATAACCACAAGATGATGAAACACATTTTGTCTCCATTTCACATGACTGACCCCAATTTTGCCAAGGACATCTGAACACATTTAACATACTGAAATCTTCCATTAGGATAATGAAAATACACATTATTGAATTCTGTATTTGCTTTATAGTGCTACAAATAGCAAATTCAATCTTTCTTACTTTTGGTAGTGACTACACCTGCATAATTGTTCACATTTCTCAGAGGCTGAAATAAGCTACAAAATGAAGGAAGAGAAAGATGTTGACCCCCACGATCCATTATGCAGCACTTAGCTGATTTTATTTGCTGCATGTGTTTAGTAAAAGGATTGTGTATAACCTACAAAAGATATCCAACTGCCCTGCACAGGCTGCACTAAAGCAGCTAAACTCTGGTGAGCAGTTAACAGGAGGTGCTGGAGTGCTCCCTGGGCAGGCAGCAATTGCCAGTGCTCACAGCCATGGGGTAAAACTCAACTTTGCTTCCAGGTACAAATACCTTGCTTTAAAATTGCTGTGTGTCATGGCCAAGCCCAGCATGGAAACACATGGTCAGCCTTTTGCTACCCCTTTTCAAGAGGGGAAATTTCAGCCACAGAAAACTCCTGTCAAAGTCAGGTACAGCTTTTATCTGTTCAGTGCAGATGACACCTGCCTTCTCTTTGCTCCCAGGCCTATCTCTGCTTGCATACAACAATTTGCTTTAGATCGAGGTATTTTCATCTCTTTTCTTATCCATAGATCTCAAATCACTGAAATTGAAGCCCCACAACTGAGATGCTCAAGGCAACACTGTGAATTGATTTCTATCAGAGAAAAAGAAAAATCCAGTCCTTTAGGCTTCTGGTTGGATACAGTAAAGATTTAGACTTTGACTGCCAGATGTAATAAATACCCCTGACTTTTTTAAGCCAGTGGCTCATTATTTTATTTTCATTAGCTTTAAACTTCACTGCAGTGCTAGGATCATGAGTTATACATGCAAGGTCCCTGATGTTTCATTTGGCTTCTCTTTCAGTGGCTGGCACTCAGAGCCAAGGAGGAATCCAGTAAAACAGCCAGTCATCACCCCACTCCTCTCCAGGAGCAATGCTCCAGGTGTAGTCACTTCTTATTCAAAAAGAAGGATCCAGTCATGGTTCACAGCTTTCATCTGTTGAGCTCTGTTCAATGCAATCTGCCGAGACATTTACAGGTTCTATATTCCACAGTCATTGCCCAAAACAATGTAGTAAGTCTGGATGGCAGTGAAATCTGGATCATTAACATCAACTGCCCTCAACCAAAGAGTGTCCCAGCCCCCACACCTCCCCACCATAATTTAGAACCTCAAACAATGGTTCTCACTGCTCTGTGAATATGAGGGATTTGATCTCAGACAATTCTGAAGTCTGCTTCACACACAGAAAGCTGCAGTGTTGAAAATGACATCACAACTCAACAGGGAAGACATTCCACACTCTGACTGCAATCCCAGCACCTTTCTGCTGTACTTGGCTGAAAGACAGGTATGAAGTGACAATGAAATTCACAGGCCAAAGAGGAAGTCTGAGTCTCCAAAATTCCAGAAGCACATTCTGCAAACTGTTACCCCAGGCCTGCAATGTAACCAGGAAGGAGAGAAGTTAAAAGATGCTGCAGCCTCTGGCTCAAGGCACCTCCATTCCAGCCCAGCTTCCCCCAGACCAGCTGAGGGGTCATTCTGAGTAAGAACCAACAGTGCACAAGGACCTACCAGGCACTGGGGTCAGGGAGGACAGTGAGGACAGTAAGCACAGTAAGGACAGTGAGGCCATAGGCTCATCAGTGTGCACAGAAGTGGTGCCATGAGCCACATCTGTCCTGTGACAGCTGGAGGCACAGCTTGCTAACAACACTGAGAATTCAGTGTACTCCTGTGACAAGGGGTTCTAGATGCTGCTCTCCTTCACAGATCAGGAGGAATCACTGAGAATCCCACCATTTATTTGGAAATACTGCAACAGACATGACTGGGTGAGAAGGTATAAACATGGTTTATGTACATTACTCAAGTGCACTCGTGTCACATGCAGATTAGGAAAATTATTAGTTCTGTTCTGATGTTCTGTGCCTTTTTTGCACAGAGACATAGAAAATATGGAGGGGACAATGTCCTGCTAATGACTTACAGCCTCCCCCAGAGATCACAGCCTTCAGTGCTGTTTATCTGCACTGCCTGATTTTGGCCTTGTGCAGCTCCATGGCTCTACACCAGCATCAGGGAGGCACAGAAAAACACCAGCTTCCTCTCAGAGTCTGATGTTTTACAGTTATCACAGACAAATGGGCAACTGCAAACATCTAAGCACAAAGCATGGGAGACCTTGGAAAGCAAATTGCCTTCATTTGGGCTTCTGCATGTTTTGAATCCCATGATCTGATCTCTAACTGTTACTGCTGTAACAGTCTGGAAGATCTATTAAAACTTCTGGGTTTCAGGCTTTCATCAGAATGCCAGATTTACCTCCATCTACATCATCTGAAGGAAGCTGAGTTACAACACTGATGCATTTGGAGAAGATGCTCTCGAGGCAAAAACCTGTTCCATAAAACACAGAATCTGAGCTGCAACTGAAATGCTGGCTGAATTTCCAAAAGCATTCAAGTTAAATGGAATGGTTAAAGAATAATTTCCACTAAGGAAATTCAAGTTAGAATGGCTCTTTAGCAGTCATTTTGACTGACAAAGGATGGATTCTCCATGCCATTACACTGCTTTTACTCCAGTGCAGTTCTATCTATTTCAGTGTTTACTAATTCCAGTTCAAGGGAGATGATCAAAATTAGAGTCAATTGAGTCTGATATAAAGAAGTTCTCAGATTTCTCCACTCCATTAACATCAATTTCTGCACTCCATTAACAGCAGCTTTATTCTGGTGTAACTGCATTGATTTCAAAAGAGTTACACCATCCTGATGTCAGTGTTAAAGGAACAGAAAATCAGACCATATTTCTTTAACAGTTTTATTATTCTGAAAAATATTACTTTCGTCAGACCATTAGTACGAAAGGAACACACAAATATTCTTGTAAAGTGTAATAGCTGAACAATCTAGCAGATAAAAACTGTATTTAGATTCTGACCCAAAGCCTACTGAAGTCAGTGACTTCTACATCAGACCCTTTGCCCCCTCTTTAAGCAAAGTTCACACACCCAGCACCAAGGATGCTGCAGTCCTGCCCTGCAGTGCTAAATGGACTGACCTTTGAACCCCAGCTGCTGAAAATAATTGCACTGAGCCACGTCAGCTACTTCCACTGTTGCCCATTCTACAGTAAGCTAACAGTTCCCACATAAATTGGATTCCAAGACCAGGAGCTCCCAGCACAAGGCTCTGAGGTTTGCTGTGTGCCTGTGCATGGACACACATTCCTGCAGACACATAAATACCAACTCTAGGTATCACAGAGGATGATCTGCTCTATTAACTTCCAGTCACTGAGAATTATATGTACTGAGATCAAACAAAGGATGGGCATTGACTTCAATATGCTTTAAATCAGGCCTAAAATAAAGAGATTGCTAGGACTGAAGCACAATAGCCTCTTAAATATTTCAAAAGCTACAGTTTAGCAGAATGAAAATGTGCCATAGCAGTGCTGTTCCTAGAAAACACACACACACCACTCCATGCACATGGCTGTGAATAAACAGCTGACAGTCTCTGCATTTACTCTGAAGCAATTGCTTAAATAAAAAAATTGTCTGTGACATAAATAATCCAGTAGGTTAAATTCCCAGAAGTGTCAGCTTTTGTATTATTGATGTCTAATATTTTAAAATAAAATCAAGTACGATTAATCTTCTTGTATTACTGTAACGAGTGGAAAGAAATCACTGGCAGAATGCATTAGTGGTTATCAAAAACAATCAACTGCATTTTCCACATTCAACCCAAATGAGTGGCTGATACTAGAAGAAAGATTAAATGGAAAACTGATCATAGGATATGGAAGCCTCTCTCTGTTTTTAATGGAAATACATATGAAAATATCATTACAACTGTGCTGCTAAGTATGCAATACTGAGGTTGCTGAACCAAAATAAATTGGTATTGAAATGCCTGACAAAAAGGTAATAACCTTGAAATGGGTTTGATGGTTCACTTTGAACTCTAGTTCTACCAAATCTTTAAAAAAGATAATAATCTAACAGAATACTGCAATACCTCCCATTCCCATTGGGTGTAATGTACTGTACATTCTGAGTCAGCCCTTCAGTGCTAATCAGGGTGGAGAGGGCTCATGTACTGAAAATAAACCCTATGACAATCACCAGGAGAAGGTTCTCAATCAAATACTGCCACACAACTAAAACACTGCATTGTTTCGAAGAGAAAGATGTTGACTTCAGAGAGCCTGACTATGCAAAGCTTTACTCACACCAGCTCAATTCACAGCCACACAGAAAAGCAAACCAGAGTAAGCACTACAGGTTAACTAACTGTGTGCAAAAGTTACCAGCTCTGCGTGTGCAAGTACAGGTCTGTCAAGATCGTATAAAATACTCACCTTAAAAAAGCCTTATCCTTTCCCAGGAGGAAAAAAAAAAGGTTTAAATCAAAATAAATGCTTAATTCACATGGAAATGTAAAATCCAGGGGATTAGATTCAGCAGTATTATATCAGGAATGCAAAAGTTGTGTTTGGGTATTGATTAATGCCAGCAAGGCTTGAATTTGCTTGTAATTTACAATCACTTCCTTCAACAAATGTCTTCATTTAGTATTATTATGAGTTTGGCATGACAAGATTATTACAAATCACTCTCTATCAGGAAGAATCACCGAGAAACCCACCATTTATTTGGAAATACTGCAACAGATAAGATTGGGTGAGAAGGCATAAACATGGTTTATGTACAGGGTGCTGTACATTACTCAAGTGCACTCGTGTCACATGCAGATTAGGAAAATTATTAGTTCTGTTCTGATGGTGCTCACAATATGCTGCAGTCAAACACGTGGAAGGTGTAGTCCCTCCTGTCTGGAGATTCCAGCTGGAATTGCTGCTCTGGTAGTGGGCAGTGCTGAAGGCAGGAGAGCCCCAGCAGTGCAGGGAGGGCAGGCAGCAGCACAGAGCCAGCCAGCTCTGCAAGCAGCCAGGCTGGCAGGGATGGCACTGAGAGCTCTGCTTTGCATGCAGTGAGGGATTAAAGTCAGATGGCCAAAGGAGTTACCATCCCCTAGACCATCTCCCCATCCCCTGAGGCAGCTGTCCTCCCACCACAGCAGGGACAATGACACAGCTCATGAAGCAGCTTCTGGAGTGCTCAGCTTTTCAGTTTGGAGTATTTTGTCTCCAATTTGAGTTTAACTTACTGTGCTTTAGCAGCCATTCCTTCCCCTGCCTTGCAGAGGAGTAATCTCCATCACAGGGGCAGGACAGACAGCCTGAGGGCCACAACCTCTTCAGCTGCTTTTGCCTTTAATTTGCCACAGCTTGCAGGTCAGGGAGCTGAGGCAGGACCTAAGTCACAGGGCTGGATTTCAACAGAGCACTTGGGACCAGTGAAATCTGCAGAACAAGTGGTGATTAAAGTCAAGCAGGTGCCTGAGTGCTCAGCCAGACTGAGACCAGTTAACCTGCACCAAGAGTCTGGACTTGCCTGGACAGCTCAGTTGGCAAAATTCATCCATCAGATGAATGCAGTGCCTGTCCCAGCCTGTGTGTTAATTATTGACATTGACTTGGGTGATTTTAGATTCTTATATCCAAGTGTTGTTCTGAATGAAAAGCTTTAACAACCAATGTCTCAAAGCACATGCATTTCCACTGAACAGGCCAGGACTGTAAATGCAAAATAAAGCAGAAGAGAACACACAATTCTTCCAGCCTTTATCATTCACACTGAATTTGCAAAGTGCAGATCATGGCAGACACTGAAACATTTTCTCATTTGGAAAGAAGTCCAGGCAAGCACCACATGCTGTGAAATATTATCTTATGGGAGTTGTTTTGATAAAAACAAATGGCCAATCCTAAAGATTAATGCTTCATATGATGTATTCAGGTTATTAATCCCACCTTCTTCTTTGCACCAGCCCCAGCAGTGAGTGTTTTCTGGAAAACTGTATGGAGCCAGATGGTTAACTATTGGAAATCTATACTAAAAAGATTAATGTTACCCCATGACAGGGATCAGTCATTTGTAGAGATTTCCTAATACAAACGGTGCCATTTGTTTATTCAGACTGGCTGGGTGAGCTGTACTCTGAGGAGAGCCTAATTAGTTCTCAAAGATTTTCAAAACATTGGGGCCCAGCTGCTGAGCTGCAGTTCCACATCTGAAGGGAAATTACAGAGGTATCCAAGTACCACCAACACCCAGGCAGGCAGGAAAGGGTGACTGCTCTTCAGGTGCCTCTGAGCAGTTCATTCTCACACAGCCTGGGGAAAGGTTCTGGTGTCCTGGACAAGTTAAATATTCACAAGTGGCCACTGGAAAGACTCCAGTGCCAGGCTCAGATTAAATATTGCTGGGTGCTGCTTTAGACAGAAGAGCTGAGCACAGCTACAGTCTGAACACCCACCCACCCCCATCAGCCTCAACACAGCCACTCAAAGGCACAGGAACAAATTCCAGCCACCTTCACGTGGTGCTTTTGTGTGTAAACTGAACTTACTGCAAGGAGAGAAACAGGCACGCATTACATGAAAATTTCAAAGTGTGAACAGCACTTACTAAATTTCACAGTAGCCCTTCTTCCAGATGGATAAAAGAACCAATATGTGCAAGGCCACTGCAATTTCCAAAGCACTCAGATTAAACCCCCTGCATTCAGGGGAGTGGTGAAGCACATGCTTTAAAGTGAAGCACACACTTAAATCCCATTGACTTCAGTTATGCATGTGTGCTTACACGCTCTCCTGAATAAAATAGATGTAAGCATGTGTTTAAACTTGAACCTCTGCTTTGTTGAGATGAGACTGTGAAGAGGAGAGTGAAATTTAAACTGATGCAAGAAATGGTGCTTTTATCTCCAGGCAACAAGGCCTTTCCATCAGCAGAGAACAGAGCCACAGGTTTTTTGGGGGGAAAAAATCTACATACAAGTGCTTTTCTTTTCCTTCAAAGGGACATAAAGAATGAAAAAAAGCAACAGAAAAACCATTAAAATGGAGTGTTTTTACATAAATATCCAAATGCTCAGTTCATCAGTTTGAGAGCACTGACAGTGTTGAGGCTGAGGCCAGGCCAGATGTTGAGTCACAAACAGCTGTTGCAGCTGAAGCCATTGCAAACTCCCCACGGGGTGTTATTGCTCCCCCATGGAAGGTACCACATGTGCCCTGCAGCCAGCAGAAGGGATCTGTTCATGCACCCTCCTCTACTACCAGCAAAATCAGCCACATCAGCTCAAAAGAGCAAAATGAACTGGAGCTGTGATTAAATCTGTTGGGCAGGGAGGGAGGTGCAGGAGCACTCCCAGGACTGGCAGGAGATTTCAGACAGTCAGAGAAACTACAGCTGACATGGCCTCAAGATTCACATTCATGCTCCATACTTTGGAGGGATATATCAGGATTTTTTTCAAAAAGTAGCACCTGACAAAGAAAACAGATTAAAAAAAATGGTGTGTCTCAAGAATTACAACCATTTGAATGTTTTTTTTTTTTCTTGGTGTAAAGAAAGGTCAAGTGTAATGGGCTAGGCTAAAAAACAAATTGAAGAGCACATGAAAACATCAGTTTTGTTGTACACAAACTTCTTGAGCAAAACAAGCAAAACCCCCCAAAACAAGAACATTTTTTAAAAAAGCATTTCCCTAGAAAGTAACACAGAAAAAATATGATTTGTGAAGTATGTCACACATCTAGGGCCTGTCTGTTGCTCACTGACAGCCAGCCCAGCTCAGCAGCTGGGGTAGCCTGGCACAGCTGATGCAGCCAGTGGAGCTGCTGGGAGCTGGTAACTCTGCTACCTGCCCTGGACAGTTTTGCTTTTGAATCCTGAGACTTTGCACATCCACAACCACACTGATGGCTGTGGACNTAATATATAATAGAATAATATTAATTATATATTATTATACAATATTTTTGAATGATATTCTCTTCTCTCCAATGGTTTTGGGTTTTTTTTTAATCTCAAACTTCACCATTAACTTCTCTTATGAGCTTTTTGAGACAAGGACTGTTGATACATAGAAACTAATGAGAGGATCTCAGATTCTGCCATAGTAGCAAAATCAAAACCATTCTGGCATTACATAAAAATTGAAACCAAAATGTTTTACACCTCATCCCAAAATCACATCCCCTTTGATCCTGTATCACTTATTCTACATTTGTCCATTCATGATGCAGGAAAGTATTTTCTCCCAATGTACATGCAAAAGCTCCATGAAACAAGTAGGATTAATTACACTTAAATCAAGTCACCTTAATTTGGAGAAGTGAGAGCTTTAAAAACAGGTATTTATTAAGAAAGTGAATTTCTAAATAGTATCCTTCTCGGTGGTATAAATATCCAACATAGACTTAATCAAGAACACATCTTGGAGGAAATATTAAAGCAGCATATGATTTCATACCAATGAAAAAAAGCAATCAAAGCAGAGCATGGCAATAAATTAATAGAAAAAGTTATCTATCCAAACCAGACTAAAAGTAATTTTGTAAGTCAGCAGTAAAAAGTTGAATAAACACTAATTTAATCTATTTTAGATGCAGCAGTCAACAGATGAAATATTTTACTGCTGTCTAGCTATGTGAACACAGTCAGCTGACACAATAATTGAAAAGAAGGGGGAAACAGAGATCCTGTGGAAGCAGGAGCACAGGAACACGGGGAGACACAGAGCTCCTGTGCCAGGGATGCTGTTGGTCAGGGCAAAGGTGCAAAACAGTTTTGATGCAATGACCTGCAGATAATGGTTGTGACCTATTGCTACCATCCTGCCTTTCCACGTGCTTTTAGGCAGCTCAATCATCCCTTATAGGGAACAAGCACTTCCCCTTCCTCTGGGGTATGCAGAGAAAGGGAACAATTAATTCCTCCAAAGGGATATCCTCTATCATAAGCAACAAATTTCCTGGTACTGTGCAATGGGGAAGAAAGAGATGGGAGAAACAGAACAGGTTGTCAGTGGAATTTCTTGGGATTGCCACTTCTCAAAGCCCTGTATTCCAATTGTTCCCTTACATATTCATCACCAGCATCAGGCAGAGGCCCCTGGAGAGGACCTGGAGAAGTTTTAGGAAAGCAGGCTACCAGCAGCAAAAGACTGCTATGATTTATTTCCTAGCTGACATTATTTATGCAAGTGAGCATGTGACAGCCTGAGTACCCACAGCTCTCCCCACGCTGCCTGAAGTTCTCTTTATCCTTCCAAACAAGCTGCAGCAAACCCACCTTCAGCTGAACATCCCAGGTGATATTTTCAAGAAATAATAAAGAGGCTTTAGTTATTATCACTCCAGGCATTTGTACTGCAGGTAGGCAAGGAAAAGAACTTTATAGCAGAAATGAATGAAGAGCAAATTCAAAGCAGTTTAATGACACTCAGACAATGACAGAAAAGCAGAGGAAAGAAAAAAAGAAACACTGGGAACTGAACTACAAAGATGAAAGCAAGAAGTAATCAATGGATAATGATGATACAAGCAACAAAATTAAGCCTAAGCTTTGACTCTGAAAGGCACCTAAGCAAGGAAGCTCCTAAGCCTAAAGCCAGGCACAAACTTGATAAAACTGTCAGCAGGTTAACTCAACAACAAGCCTTCCCCAAATCTTCCTTTTAAATAAATGAATGTAGACATTAGAACATGGTTTCCTAGTTAAATACAACAAAATTTCTACTGATTCAAGGAGAACAAAGTCCTTTGAAGCAATGAAGTACTCTCTAAGAGAGAACATGTTGTTCAGAGGGCTGTCAAGTGGCCTCTTGCTATGAATCCATAATGATGTCAACCTTTTATTTATTGTTTCTATACCACAGGCAATTTAAGTAAGCAAGATGTATTTAGTAAACCAAAATCATAAAAATATCTGCAAACTGCTGGGAAACACTGGGCAAATGAAGGGCACTGGGGATGAATGAGGAAGGTTATTAAGAAACAGAAGGGGTATCACAAGAAAGTGTGTTCTTTTGCTTTCTTAGGGTCAAGGAGTTCTTCTACCACAGAATAAAATGCAGTGTCACACCAGGTGTCATTGCATGAATACATCACAGAGCCAAGGAAGACACTCAGCTCTCACTGTCGATTGCAGACCTTTTTCCTTTTCCTTTTTTTTTTTTTTTTTTTTTTATTTTAACAACATTAAATTTGCATTAGCTTGGATGGGGAAAAAAAGGATGGCATATAAAGGGAGAGAGGGCTGAATTAATATTCATAAGCAACATACTGGAGGAATGGAGAAGGGGTGATTTGAGGGAGCTTGGAACAGGAGAGACAGACATTAGTCCTAGAGACCTCCTGCGTCACACGCTCTGCTCCCAAGCAAGAACTGCTGTGTCTCTTCCCCATCCACACTAAATATTGCCTGCTCTGAACAGCTTTTGGATTCCCCACTCCAGGGCACTCCAGGGAGGAAGCTGTTTTGGCTGAAGTTGGGCAGGAGCAGGTGGCACTCAGCAGCTGGAAGTAATTTTGCTCTCGTTGGCAGCTCGGCGGTTCTTGGACTCGGCACAGTTTGTGCGCAGTGGGGAAGGGGCAGTGGGGAGGGAGCAAACAAGTCCTGGTGGTGTTTAACAGCATCCTGGGCTCCAGGCTGCCTCTTCCAAGCTGGCAGCTGGCAGCAGAGGACACGGAGGTGGCTGCAGGGATGTGCCAGCTCGGGGTCAGGTTTGCTGGGAGAGCCTGACACAGCTGCCACTCCGAGGGGAGCAGCCCTGCAAGGCAGATGTGAATGCTGCACAGGAAGGGAGGGAGGGAGGGAGGGGAGGAGCAGGGCTCAGCACTCACAGGTGGGAGTGATCTCTCTGCACATGGATTGTCACCATCAGGGCCTTCCAGAGAGCCCCATCACACAGCCCCTTTCCCAGCATCTGTGCTGCCAATTCTCCAACCTCTGCCTGTGCCCATCTACAGAAACAGGGGCTGCAGGTGGAAAACTTCTCAGGCTACTGCTGCTGTGCCAAGGTACAACAGTACAAATACTTCAGTAGTTACATTCAATGCCACATTTCATCAAAGAAAAGAATGGAGAACCTGGATACCATAAGTGTGGCAAAGCCATCAAACTGTTTTGATCTAGAATCAAAAGATTCTTGATTCAAAATCTAGTCTAGAATCACTTCCACCTTCAGAAGCCACAGGAGAAAACAAAAGTTAAGCATGGAAACAGAACAAGAGCCAGCAGCTCTCTTCCCTTCTCCATTCCTCATCACAACAGAGGCAACATGGACTTACATGACCATCTCTACTGGGAGAATTTTTTTTACATGCTTGAAAAATCTCAAATCCCTCTCTTTTCTTTCAGCTGTGCACCATGAAACCCCTCACACCTGGGGTCAGAAATGATTCCTTGAAAGTGCAGCACATTCCTCTTGCATTCACTGACCTACCCCAGTCCAGCACTTGGTTTGAAAGGTTCCTTGCATTTCCAAATGGCACAAGTGTCACCATGTGCTGTGCTGATGCCACTCCAAACATGAACTTCACTCTCTGAACCAGCCTGGCATATGCACTCACCAAAACAATTATTTTTTTCCCCTCCAGGTTCACCTTTCATCACCATCCCTGACAGACAAGTCCTCCTTAGCAAAGATTAACACTTTGTTAATGAAGTTATCTCCTGATCTCTTATTTTACCTGGTATCTGTTCTGCCATTTAACAACAACCTCTTTTCAGCTGCTAAGGTGGAACAATTAGTCAATGCTATCAATATTAGGAGGTTCTATTACAGTAATAGCTTGAAATCTGTTTGCCCAGTGCTCCACAAACACACAGGTGGGCACTCTGTGATGAACACTGCTGCTATACAGGCCACAGAATGAAATGAACAGCCAAAACATTCACAATAAATTCTCATAGAAACTACTCTCTTTTCATTCACAGACAACTGACTTTTACAGGCTTTTCCTATAAATCATTTTACAGTGATGCTACCCAATTATGGCCAAGTCTGATATTCTTTGCCAACCTTGAGATTGCCCCAGAAACAGAGGCAGGAATGCAGAGATGTGCTGGCACAGCCCCAGCAGGAGTGAGCAGGGCAGCAATGGGGCAGGCAGCAATGCCAGGGGCAGGCAGCAATGCCCCAGCAATGCCCCAGCAATGCCAGGGGCAGGCAGCAATGCCCCAGCAATGCCAGGGGCAGGCAGCAATGTCCCAGCAATGCCAAGGGCAGGCAGCAATGCCCCAGCAATGCCCCAGCAATGCCCAGGGCAGGGCTGTGAGTGCAGGAGTCAGAGCCCTGCCCTCCTCAGGCCCCAAACCATGCCATGGCTGGGCTGAGGAGTGCTGTGGCATCCACATCCCTCTGTGGGAGGGAGAGTTCACAGCATCAGGAGAGATGAGATTTCAGGAGGTGAATATAAGCTACTTCAGCTGGCTGCACATTAACCCTCAGGTGAAGTGAAGATGAAAATATTTGCCCTGGGTTTTTGTTTTTTGTTTTTGTTTTTTGTTTTTAAACAGATTTACCATTGCTAAAGGAAAGGCCATCAAAAACCTTGACTTCCTAATGGTCCGAGAGCAGCAATAACCTAATAATCATTTTCTTATGGACAAAATACTCCCAAATATTTCTAATGAACCATTACAGCATGCATTGCAGCTTTACAAGCCTTCATTTAATTACTTCCACTGAAACAAACACACAAATCTTCCAGCTCGGTGCTGCCACACACACAGACTCTCTGAGCACCCAGCCCTCAGCAACCTTCTTCTGATGGACATTTTTTTTCCAGGAAATGACACAGAGACATAGGTAAAAGGTGATTTAGATAGACTGCTGTGTCACAAATTGTCAGGATCTGATTTAAAGACCTTGCCTTTGTCAAGAAAGACAGTTGGGTGTCTGCTTTAAAGAAGTACTGGGAATATTTTCATCAAAGGTTTGAATTGAAAAACAGTGGGAGGTAAATATCTGAGATGTTGCCAAGAAAGACCACTATATCCGTGCAATTACCATTAACAGGGGACAGCAGTGGTTCAATGAAGTAATTCAATCTGGTGTCCTACATTTTATCAGACAGCAATTTTGAGTTCTGACATAAAAGGCTGAGAAAGGGGATTGGACTCTTTTCTCTGAAATTCAGCCTTAATTCTTGCAATCAGGAGATGTGTTCTCTGCTTCACGTACAAGCCTACTACCCCTCCAAGGGACTCAAAAGAATAACCCAATATTCACCTTCAAAAGAAGAATAACCCAATATTCACCTTAACACCACTCATTGGCATAGGAACAAGTCATACTTTGGGCAAGGCTCAGAGCTGAGTGCCTGCAGTATCTCAGCAGTGTT
The DNA here is from genome assembly GCA_013399945.1 of Ploceus nigricollis. Taxonomy (NCBI): domain Eukaryota; kingdom Metazoa; phylum Chordata; class Aves; order Passeriformes; family Ploceidae; genus Ploceus; species Ploceus nigricollis. Next base: position 364,329 of record VXBC01010528.1, on the reverse strand, counting down.
TTCCTCCTGACTTAACTAGCTCAGCATTTCCTTACTTGTGAATTTTGCAAGAAGAAAAAGACCTATTGTTTTAAAAAAATTAAACAATATGATGCAGCCTAAATTAATAAATATATTCTTCCAAAATTTAAGAGAGAGAGAGAGAGAGAGAGTGTTTCTCAGAAAATGGCAAAATGAAAAGCTTCTGGAAACTGCCAGAATAATACCAGCACATGGCTTCTCCTCATCATCCATCCACACTGCACACTGCTGGTTCCTTAGAGGCTGCTGCATTGTCTTTCTCCACAGTAATCCTATCAGTCAGTGCAATGACTGCACTGGTGCTTTCCAAGGTCACCAGGTTTGCAGAGCAGCTCTGCATTTCTCCTCTGCAAGGCAGCCCAGGCTGGCACAGGGCTCCCACACTGGGATGAGCTTCACTCCCTCTCCACACAGGGCCCACCCAAACAGGCACCACAAACCCCCTTTCCAGGGAAATCACCACATTTTAGCCTTTCACCTCCTTTGTCCCACAGTGCTTTTTGCCTAGGAGTGAGCTGGTCTATAAATTCCTGTGTTACACCCTGCAGAGATCTTGAAAGGCTCTCCTGTTAAGGGCACATAGTTGAAAATGTTAATTCATATTTTACTGAGCAAAATCTCACCACAAACAATAATGCCATGAGATCATTTGCAACAGCAACAGTCCAGTGTCACTCTTTCCACTGGGCTACAAATTCCACCAAGTTCCAAAGGGAAAACTGGCTCTTGTGTCATACAGAACGTGGTCAGCCCCCTTTACACATGACACAAAGCCAGGACTCACTGCAGCACTCCAGTGAGGGACTGAACAGTCCTCTCCTTTTCATGAAACCATACTGAACCTCCTCTAGAGACTCAACACTATCTTTCCTCCAAAATATTAAACATACAATGCAGGCAATGCTACTGAGCATTCTCTTGTAATGATACCAAACTGAGACCCTCGAAGATGGAGGCTCTGCATATGACAGCTTAACTGCTTGCAATCAAACTAATTTGCAGTAGGATGACCTGAAATGAGTTTAAAAGCACCATAATGCATGTTTAGCAATCAGTGAAGCAATCCTTTATTATTCAGGTTCACATCTGCAATTTGTGTCACGTGTTACGGGAAGGAGAAAGAGGGGGAACACAAAAAAAGAATCCTTTTGCTTTGCAGGAGCTGATGTTCAAAAGAACATGAGCCACAGTAACATGGGGCATTCCAAACAGACTGACAGCAAACCTTAAGTCTTTCTGCTACTTATGGAAATCTTATAATGTCCAGATGAAGAAATTATTAAATTAAACACTTGCCTATAAATGATTGTCTTGATTTTTCTAAATTGATTTTTGCTGGAGAAAAAAAATTATTAAGCAAGTTCACCTGAAATACCACAAAAAATACAAACCAAGAATGCCTCCAGGGTTCTAAACCGTAAATGAAGTTATCAACCAGCCACTTTCAACACTCCCCTTTCTACTGGTTACAGAAGGGACACCCTTCTGGCAAATAATGGAGAGTTTCATATCACCCCTCCAAATACATAAACCCTCTTATTTCCTTCCTTTTTCCCTTCTTTTTTTTTATATCTCCATTCATCACACTTGTAATCCTTGGGGAAAAGGTGGCTCCAACAAGGTAAGTGGGGGACCATGCACAGAAACAGGAGGAAAAGGGAAGCATTTGCTGAAGAAAGAAAGGCAAGAGCAGTAAATGTAACACCATTCCAGAAATGAAAAAATTAAAATAAAAAAGAAACATAGGAAAGACACAGAAGTGCAAAACTGAGGCAAAGCCATTGGATAAAGCACAAAACTGCTCAGTTCTGAGAACTCCAGCAGGAGTGGGCTTGGGCAAGGAGCAGGAAGGGCCAGGCCAGCACACTCTGCTCAGTCCTGAGTGACAGCTCCTTGGGGATATCACCCCCTGAATCACCAAAGTATCCAGGGACTTTTCTAAAGAAATTACTATAAAGTAATTGAAGAAATTTCATTGTTCAGAGAGAGGGTTAAAATCTGTGTTTCAGCAATGAGGGGACAAACCAGAAAAACCTGAAGTTCTGAAATCTGGTCTCAGTTCTGTTTGGCTGGGTAAGAAACTGCTGTGGTGCCCTGCTCTCCTTCTGTAAGATTGGACAACACAGTCTCACACACAGAGTCCAAACAACTATCTATATGGATTAATATCTTAAATTCCAAGCATGTTATTCAAAAACCATGAGCATGCATTAGGGCAGGATTCTACAGTGTTTGAGGAAATAGCATCCTGAAGGGCTGTAAAAATAACTCCAACTTTCACCATCTCTGTTCACAATTTTCTGAGGATAGACCTACCCTGACCAAATTCCAGCCCAGGTCATTTTTTCTGCTTGCCTAATCTTTCCCCAAATACTGAATTAATAATATGTGAAATACACAGTTTTCTTCTCCAAAAACTGTTGTTTTGCTCCAAGTATTCTTACTGTGATGAGCAGGATGCTGGAAATGCAGCTGCTCTTGTTCTTCTTGCTTTGCTGGTCATGTTGTTAGCAAACTCTTTAATGAGTCTCAGTTCTCCCTAGGAACAGCACTACAGTTTATAAATGCTAAAATTAATAGGCCTGGGGTAGACTTTATTACATTCAATGTATTTAGTTGGCAATGATGATGTCTCCCTTACAGCAGCAGTTAGAATAAACTGCATTTTTAATGGCTCCTGGAAAACAAAAGACAACACCTAAAAGATTTCAGATGAAGAAATACCAGGTTTCCTGGTCTCAGTGCACCACACCAAACCTACCCCACTGAGGGCTGCAAACACTAATGAGTAATTACAGCCCACAGAGAGATTTCTACTGGGGATCTTGTCCACTTTTCTCCAATCTGAATTTACTATCAGAAGATTCATAACCTCTGTTGTCAGCTTCACTTTCTGCAAAGAATGGGCACATGGAGAATTTAAAGTGAAGTTAAAATGGATTTCAATATACCCTTCACAATAATAGTTGGTAAAACTAATTACAGAGAGAAAATTGGAGATCATTCATTACCCTACTAAGCAAATTAGGATTTGTTAACAATGATTTATAGTGCCAAAGAGAGGATAACAAGGATCCTCTTTCCAACTCTATTCACAGGGGACGTGGCAGTTTATGGTGTGGTGCCATCCCAACAGCCACTGTGCAGTGCCTTTGTGGACCTCAGGGTATTGCAGATGGACACACACTTTCACATCAGCAAAACACACTTAAATGTTTGGCTTCTAAAGTCAAGCTCTAAAATTAACTGAGCAGCTTAACCTACTTGCAAGAACAACAGTTTTTTATTTACCAACACCACTGTGCACGTGATGTGGAGTAAAGGACTCATCCCTTCTGCAGCTTTGGATTTATTGAACCCCTTTCAAACAACACTTTTGAAATGATCTGTTCTCTCCTGTGGGTCCTACTGCACTTCACTGGAGTGGAGTCTCTTCACAGCCTCTCACCCAGGAGTCACCAGCATCACAAACCTGACCAGCTCAAGGAACAAAGCTCAGCTCCTCAGGATCACTGCCAGAACATATGGACCAGGCAACGAGGGAAAATCTGCTCTTTGAAGGGCTCTCAGAGAGCAGAGAATGTGCTGGTGGAACTAATTCCACATTTCTTCTGCAGGATGATGTCTCAGATGAAAATCACTCCCAGGCCACAGAGAAATAGCTGGCCTTATCTAGACTGGTTTTTCCATCATATCCATACCAAACACCACTGGTGCTCCCCTTATTCTCCCTGGGATGGGTTTTTAGAGCTCTGAGTAATGTAATGCAACATTGCACAACCCAGTGTCCCAGTGGCACGCTGGAGCTGCACAAACATCTGCTGAACCCAACCCACCCAGGGCCAAATTGGAAGCACAACTGATTAGCCAGAGCCTTGGGGAATAAGCTCACAATTTATGTTTGCCTGAGTCACCAGCCCATGTGCAAAGCACAGTTTTAGCTTTTCTTTCTTTTTTTTTTTAAGGTGGAGCAGGAGCACTGTTTGGAAAAGAAGGATCACAGGAGTCTTCTGCCTTCCCAGTGTTATTTCCATCACCAGCTTATTACCAAATTCTACCCAGTTCTGAAAAATTCACAAACTCTCTGCATTTGGAGGAAAAGAAAATAACACAAACATGCAATCAAAAAAAAAAAATTAAAAGAGGAATAGAAAATGCTCAGAAACTGGAACAAAGACTCAAGAAGCAGACATACACAGAAATGGAAATAAGTTGCCAAAAGCAGAGAAACTGTACAATTGCCAAAGAACCTGACAATCTTGGGAATCAGGGTTGTTGTTTAGAAGCAAAAGACTCAGTTATTTAAGTTTTGATTTCTGCTCTGTTCTGTGTTGCAAACCAACTAATCTCTATCCACTTTAACAGGAATTTGGTTGGGTGCAAGATACACAGATGAGCAAAATCCATTCTTCAAAGCTAGGTAAGAGAAAAAGCTTTACTGTTATACAAATTCCAGTTGTATTTAAAACATCTCAACCTTCTAAAATCTCAAGACAGCTGGACAACATTAAAAACTCCCATAATTCAAACAGCTTTCCTTTTAAAGACATGGTGATTTTTTTTTTCTAAAATTCTAACTACTTTCCAATTATCTGATCTGACACCTTGATGAGATGTAATCTACCTTATAATCTGTCTTTGATGAGAGACAATGACAATTTGCAATGCAAAAAAATATCAAAGACAACTGGGACATCTTCCAGGAAGTATAAAGTTATGATTTCTTAGGGTGCACCAATATTAACAGCATGCCTAAATTTTTTTTTCATATGCACCAATCATAGACTGGGCTGATCCCACAGGAAGCAGTAAAGTCAGGCCAGCACAAAAGGCTTCCAGGAGAATTAGAATGAGTTTGATCTCCTCTTTTCTGACTATTGGTTTAATAATATGCAAAAAGGATGGGAAAGTGTCTCCTCTGACAAGGAGCACCAAGACAGGTGAAACACACTCCAACAAAAATGTCTTCTAAACAGAATCTACAGAAATACCAACACCTGTGAAAGGAGTAGAAGAGAGTTGTTCCCAACTGAAATCCAAACCTGAAGGTGAATTTTGCACCATCCCCTCTCCTTCAGTGGCCACTCACACTGGTCCCATTTTGCTGAAGGCAGCTCATTACAAAGTTTGTTCAATCCAGAGCAGTTCTATCACCCCAGCTGGGTGTGGGTTAGGCTGAATCACCTGATGGAGATTCCCAACCCTCTCCATTGCCAAAGCAGGCTGGGAATGCCCTCCCAGAGCACCTGCATTTTTGCTTTCCCTATTGCTCTTCCAGAAACTCAAAGAGGCAACAAGAACAGAGGAATTCAGTCTCCAGCTCTGCCATTCAGATATTGATCTACTTACAGCATAGAATCAGGTAAGATTCCAGCCTTCACCACCACTACTGAGGTTGCATAATGAATTTCTAGGATGGAGCTATCATAGAGATATTGGAGGAAGGATTGTGTGCTCCTGGGAAGTGTCAGCTTAATAAATGTTTCCTTAAACACTCAGTGATCTCCAGAGACTCTGTAGAGTAACAGGATCTAAAAGTCATTTTAGCTTTGCTGTAGCATGCACAAACATTGCAGACACATGACCCATCCCATCCCTCAAACCTGAGTGCCTGGTGCCAGCAGGGCCCTCAAAGGGGATTCCAAGCTGGACAAGGATTCTCTCTATGCTAGGCAACATGGCCTAAACACATGAAGATTCCATTAATACTTGATTTAAACAGCAAACATGTGCTACTTAATCCATACCTCAGTGTTTATTCCTTTCTGAATTACACCTGCTTCCCTCTGCAGTAGATGTCCACCAGTCCATTGTCACCTACCTGGTTCCTCTGCTCCCTCTGGTGAGCTGCAGTACAGAATATTTCACAGGCCAGTGCACAACATACACCAAATCATTTCCAAGGGCCAAAGCTTTATTATTATCTTTTAAACTAGAAGTTATTTTTACTGTATTTGAGACCAACGACCCCTGTTCTGATGTTCTGGGTTAACACAAACACAAAAACTAAGTATTTTCTAGTTAAAAGCTTTGGAAAAAAGAAGTCAATTCAAGTGCATATTCCTTTGCACATTGATAATACAATAATTACATTGATCAGAAACACATGCTAATTGGATCACCCTGGAGCATTTTTCTCGTTGTCTGGTACCACAAAACACATCTGGGTTTTATTTGCCCCATGTAAGTTAATAAGAGTATGGGCTTTTTTAAAACAACAAGCAAGATAATGCTAAAAACAATTTTCCAAAGTGAAAAGGGAGGGAAAAAACCTTCATGTTTCATCCAAGACTGTGTAAGTGTAAAAACAACTTTAAGATAGAAACTGAAGCACGTTTTCTACCTACTTGGCTTTTAATGAGGAAAGAAAAAAAAAGGAAGTTAAAGACTCTTAATACTGTGACTACAGAAAAGAAACAGCTCAGTTAAATATATTAATGGCACCAACAAGGGATGTCTCCCCCACCTACACAGACCCAAATTGGAATGATTTAAGGTGCCAATCCATCATCCCTAGAAGATGTCAGGCTTCTTCTTGTTACTGAATCCCTTGCTCAGGAGAGCTGGAAACTTTCAAGCGTTCTGTTGGAGCATAGGGGATGCTGACACCTTCCAGATTTTCACTTTAGTGGACCAACCCACAGACAGTATGGTGCAGGGAACAGCAGATGGCTTCTCTTCTGTTACCTCTGCTGCCTAGAGAGGAAGCTGAGCACTGCTCTCAAACCATGCATATTCAGCTCTTGCTGCAAGGAGAACAAGGCTTATTTATCCATGGCACATCCCCCAGCCCATAATACACCTGTCCCATTCCAGAGCATGTCTACAGACCTCCATACAATTGGAATTTTCCCAGACAAAGGAAAGCAATTCATTCTGAAATATGGAAAGACATTCAAGGTTTACTTTTAATTCTAAATAAACGTTGAGCCATTGGATATAATTTTTCCCTTCATCCCCTCCCTCTTAAAAATACACATGACACAAACCAGGGCAAGTGATGAAAAAAGGAAACCAGCTTGTTTTTCTGTTTCACAACTTACCTTACACTGATCTGGGCCTTGGTATAATAGGAACAACAACCACAAAACTTTTTCACGTGAGGATGCTCTTTTCATACCTCACCACCAGCACTGTGAATGTTCTGTTTGTGCAAAGTCCAACATAAACTCAGCAGGACACAGCATTTCTCCACGTGTTAAACAATTTTTGTGCAATTTTTGTGAGACCACACGTTCACAATTTAATCCCATAACTTTCTTACAGGATCACAGAGGTCTGTGACAAAAGACTAAATTCACCATGAACTAATAGAAGAAAATGGCTCTCTGGGAATGTGAGAAGAGTGCAACCAAGTTTTTCCATCATGTGATTGAATACCATAGAGTTTACTTTTCCCCAGAGCTCAATGAGAAGATAGGAAGAGGCTTTGATTATACTGATAACTTCACAGAGCAGTGCTATGGGACAAGGCTCTCATTTTACCCACCTGTTTTGGACAAACACAATGCTCTGCTTCTCCTACAGTTATCATAAAGGCAGAAAGGATGTGCTTGGAGAACACAGCATAAGTTACAAGACAAACAGGATAGGAGCAATTTAGATATAAATCTTGGAAGAAAATAAGCAGTACATTGGATTGAGTGGAAAACTTTTCACTCCCAAACTTATCTGTGCAAGTAAAAGGTATATTGATGAATGTGGGAATGAACAGAAAGGTGTGAATACAGACTGTTAAATCAATACAGGTGCATGCAAATAAAGCACAAACCCAAAAAACTTGATCAATTTTCAAACCAGCTGGGGCCTGATCTGCTTCTCAGGACACAAAATGTAAATCTGGCATAAATATAACTTCTGTGTTTTCCAAGAGTGTTCACGAGCCATGGGCTTTTAAGCAACAGGTAGAAATCACTATGCCACATTCTCTGTGCTGTGATACACAGGAAATGAGTCAAGACACTGTAATGGGCTCTTTAAAATCTGTGAATCCATGAGAACGGGTGCAAGGGGGAATCAAGATCCTACCACCTCCCATTAGAGAGCTGGTGAGAGAGAGCATGGCTCATTTTAGTTGCTATAATTGTGTAAATTAAGTGCTGTTAAAATGTATGTAGCAATTAATATGACACCTGATTAGTTCAAGAAAACAGAGCACCATGTTGGGAGTGTTACATTTGTGGAGGAATAAACGAGAAGGGTGCACTCAGGCAGGGGCAGAGGGGGGCTGGTGGGTATCCCTGAGTCCATGCATTCTGTGGGAGGCATTTTTGTGTGAGGAACGCTCTGCTGCTCAGAGGCACACGTGTGAAAGTGGAGATACACTTACAAAGTAGCCTGTTCCCAAGCTGGAAGGAGCTGAGCTCTGCAATAAAACACAAAGACAAAGTGGAAAGTCAGTGATGGTTTTTAACACGTTCCAATCCACGCAGCTCATTACCAGCCCTTTCCAAGCTTTTCATCACCACATCACAGCACCAGCGTCCTGCCCCTTGTCATCTGCTACTGAAACAAACACGCTGTTGCTTAATTTTCCCCTTTACATCTCTCAACGACTCGGAGATGGTAACGTGCTATTTACTGAATTCCAAGCTTCTGCGGTGGACGTAATTGCCAATTTATTTGACAGGCAGCTGGGTAATGAATTAATGATGGCATTTCGCCCTGCACTGAGACTAAACAGACACTCATCAACCAGCCTCCCTGACATGCTGACATTCAATGCCCTGGACTCCAGCTCCTCAGCTTCATGGCCACAAAGGGGCAGGAGGGAGGGGGAGAAAGGGAAAAAAAAGTAGACTGACTTCAAAACAAAAAGCCCGGTGGGTTTGGATGACTTTTTCAGTGTATGACCTGTTTGCCAATTTATTCCCGAAAGGCCCTGGTTAGTACACACATAGTGCTTTTCTAAAATGAGACATTTTGTAAACATAATTAGTAGTCTGAAATGTAAAGAATGCGTGGGCACAGAGAAGCTGCTGTAGTCAATGTACCATTTTCTGGAGAATGCAGTCACTACAATTTCCCATTTGGATGTCCACATTGTTTGACAAACCAAGGATTTAGAAACAACAACCACAAAAAAAGCAAACAGCAAATATCTACGGTGTGAAATAGATTTCAAAACTCAAACCTATAAAAATAATTACAACTAATATTACTACCATGGAAAATAATCAATTTGTTTAAATGCTTTTAAAAAAAACAGCATCATGAAATTCAGTTTAAGTGGGACACGATCACAACCTCTACAGTCACAGGAATTAAGGAGATAAAGGGTTTTGTTTCATTAGTTTTTCATCTAAGCAATGGGGATTACACAGCAGGTTCTCTCAGAGACATGGGGGATCCTGGTGCTAATCCAGGTCAGGCTGCTCCATGAGAGGGGGAGCAGTGCCCAGCTCCAGCCTCCAGAGCCCATGGGCACAGCAGCAAAAAGCAGAGGAGTATTCTCTAGTGAGGCTGTCCAGAGAAAAAGTGTGGAACTCCTGTAGCTCCATTCCCACTCCTGTTCCTCAGCACAGCCTCCCTGTCCCTGGTGACACAGCTTGGGGACAGCCAGGCCTGCAGAGGGGCCCCAGCAGCCCTGGCAGACCCCTGGGAAGACACAGAATTTTTGTCACTTCACCCCTGTTCCAAGGCAGGGACCCAAAGTGCAGATCTGCGGTGCACAGCTCTGGCTATCAGCAGGCAAGGGAGCTCCACACAAATGAAGACACTCCAAAGTCCTCCTGTCCCCACTCCTGCTGCTGCCCTGTGCCACCATCACCCACAGGAGAGCCCCTGGTGCCAGGGATGATGTCCCTGAGAGCTCTGCTTCCCTGCTGTCCCTGGGAATGGCCATCCTGCTGCACTGACCTGGGCCCTGGCACTCTGTGGGCATAGGTCCTGCTTTGGAGATGCCAAAAAGATTTTTGCTTTTTATACATTTTTCATATACTCATAATCTGTAGACTGATATTATACAGTTACATAGCTCCTTAACTAACTCCAGTCCTTTTCCTACCTTTTCTCTTAGATTTTAGAACAGTAAGTTCACCTTCCTGGACTCTTATTTAGTCTTTTTTGCCTCTACAGTGAACCAAAGATGTTTTATTTTTTCCACATATTGTAGACATAATAAATGTGGGGCTAGAAGCTGGGGGACAAGTGGTGCTTCAGTGGAGGGCAGAACCAAAAGGGAGGATTACTTAATTAACTGTTCCTCTAATTGGACACCTTCTCTAGAATATGCTAATTTGTTAAACTTATAAAATTGTCCAAGTCCTGTATCATATGTGCAGTTTGCCATACTTGCACCTGGAGGACCTTCATTAAAGGTAGCAGCTTTTTATCATTTTAATGTTGTTTGGCTTGTGACTTCTGGCATCACTGGGAGCCCCTGTGGCCCTGCAGCCCTGGCACAGAGCACCCCCTGCTCAGTACCCAACACAACACTCACCCTGCTCTCTGCTTCATGCCATTGAAATTCCTTTCATTTAAGCTGGAGATCTACCCACAAATACAACATGTGCAATCATCATAACCACTTTTGTTTCAGCTATGTACAGATGCCAAGCGAGTCCCACTCTTTCACTCACAGTTTTTTTTAAACTTACTTTACTGGCTGAAAGCTCCAAAGTTTGCATTCTGCATCTGTGTGTAATTTTTGTCTGCTTTTTATTCCAAGTTTTGGAAGGATAGAGTATCAAAACAAAACAATAAAGAGGAAGAAAAAAAGAATAAGCAAACAAAATATTTCCCACTGAATATTTTCATTCCTTCAAAAGCAATGCTGCAATGGCTATGGGAGGACAGTCGAAACATAGCAGTCAAATGACTTCCACTGAACAACTGTGCATTTTCAGGGAACTTGACTTTGCTGGATGGAAATATAGCCCTTCACACATTGCATGCTGCATATGGAGAGTACAGTTTGCAAACTCTATTTAATTGAAGTATGAAAGACTGTGCTGCACATGCATGAATGACTGTCAGCTGTGTTGTGAACCGTGTGTTGACAGAGCACAGAGGCTGAAGCAAGGAGACAACTTCTCACCTTTTGGGTAACTCCCAAGGATCCCACTACCCAGGGCCCAGCTTGGTACCAACTGTACAAGCATCTTTACAAGCCCGTGCTGAGTCGTGGTCCTGCACTGGCTGGTGCTATAGCTCTTATATAAAGTGTGCCTATAATAGAGGTAATGGTTTCACTCTCCGAAACCCTTTGCAAAAACAGGACATCAGAAATACTGTTTGATATTCACACAACCACCAGCAGAAGCCTGCATCAGGTGCCCATCAGCAAAATACACTTGCTTAAAATTGACAGGGTTCTGGGCATTTTCCCCCTGCCTTTTTTTTCTTTTTCTTTTTTTTTTGGTTGATTGGTTTGGTTTTTTTTTTTTTTTTTGTTTCCATCCTTTCTTAAAGAAAAGAACTTTGGCCCAGAAGCAAAAATGTAGTAACCCTCGTGTAAGCATTAGTTTATTGTGTACCAAAGAAAATTACATCCTTGAGGTCTTGGAAGGCACAGTTATACCCATTTTGCATATATATTGTGCATTACTTGGGGAGCTGGGTGGGGAGAAAGACTGTGTTGTACATATTTGTTCTGGCTATTGTTTATGCAGGTCTGACTGAATGAAGGAACAGTGGGTATCATTTCAATTTCTGATGTCAACATCAAATTACTTATTTAATTTCATGCCTGGCGAAGCATTGTATAGCTACACGCAGAATCATTTCACTTCATTTGTTATGCTGTGTTTTCTTGGCGATTGGCTTGCCTTCCAACTGACAGCTTTAATTACGACATGAATTTGATTGCACTGCCGAGGAATTAACATAATGCAACAAAGCATTTAAGCACCCAACCTTAGACACACAAACACACACATCCCCACCCTCGCAGCCACACGCACACAAAGCACAGCCACTGCTGCTGAGCAGCTCCTGGCACAGCACACAGGCACAGCTCTGCTCCTGTGGCTCCACTCCACGCACTGCCAGCACCACTGGTGATATTCTGGAAGCACTGAGGGCTTCACAGCACATAACCCAAAGGCCTTCCCTCGATTTGGCTTTGGCTCTGTACAGGTGAGAGGGATGGGAGACAAAAGAATTGAAAATATCCTGTATTTGGGGCTGAAACCATCAGCTGCCCACAGGATTACACTGCTGGGGTCTCTTCCTGAAGCAAACAGCAACAGACCTGGTGGGAAGGGGACTTCAGGATTTCATGACTTGGTCCCCATTGTCACCTCCTTGCTGTGGCTCCTCTCAAGCACAAAGCACCCAGCACAGGAGGAGCACACAGCTACAGAGCACTGGGAGCAGGGGAGCACTCATGAAGAGTGCAGCAGCTTTGATGAGCTTTTTTGAGAGCCCAAGAGAAGACCTTTAATGTAGGGACAAATGGGAAGATTCCTGTCCCACTCCCTGTCCAGGAACTGGAAAAACATTCCAGACAAAAAGGTGCCAACTGCTGCAAGAGGTGATGAGGTGCTGAATCCCATCCAATGACCATGTGGGAGAGGCTTTTGATGCTCATTCCTTCACTGAAAGCCTGCAACCAACACCAGAGGCAGCAGGCAGGGCTGAGATCAGGTAGATCAGGAATTTAGGAATGTGCTCCAAAGAAATCAGGTGGTTTGATTTTTGATTAGCAAAGAGGTGGCTGAACCCCTGAATACTCGGTGCATTTACCATCCAGGTTAGCTGTAACTCTCATGTTTTCCTCAGGTAAATCTCCTGGCTGTTTTGTAAAACATGACAAAAATGTATTCCAAAGAGGGAGGACTCAATTAAAAATAAATACATACAGGAAGATAAGGAAAAGAAGTTGACTGAGCTCCAAGCTGAGCAAAAGAGAAAGCACTGCCATCTTGTCTCCAAGCAAGATCTCAACAAAATGAATTCTACTACTGGCAAGATTTTGATGAGATTAAACTGACTACAGCACCCTATATATAAAGGAGGAGCAGCTCTCCAATTTCTCTTTTAGGCCCCTGGAGCTACCTCTGCCCATAAAGGAAAAAACAAGTTGTCATTCCTAAAAAAAAAAAAACCTATAGAGGGGAGAAAGGCAGAGAGCCATGGGTTTATGAAATTCAGAGGGGGAGCTGGATCAGGGCACTGCTTGCACTGGAGCATTTGAGCAATCATTATCTCTAATCTAGCAGAGGTCAAGTTCTCTGCTAATTATGTTCTCTCACAGAGGGGCGGGTGTGTGCACACGTGTGCCAGGCGAGGACAAAGAGAGGAGTTGACAGAAATCAGTCTCACTGCATTGCATCTGACAAGAACAGAGGATATTCCCCTTCCTACTGTCTGATGCTATTTCAAGCCTCATTATGAGAAAAATCTCCTGTTTAACATGGTCTTTTCATTGAATTATCTCCTTTTCATTTTTGCCCACCTCTCACAAATGCTGCAAATTACCTGCTTGGATCTCATTAGCCTGGAAAGGAGTCACTCCTTGTAAACACACTTTGCATCACTGCATTATCCAAGGACTGCAGGTACATTTACAATAGGCAAAGTTGAAAGATACCTGACAGGAGAGTGAAGCCACTGACACATCAGTTTGGATGTTCATTATCCCCTCTCCCTCATTCTGCATCTGTCACTAAGCTCTCACTCAGGCCCTGCACTAGGGCCTGGGAAGCTCTAACATTCCTGTTTCACCTGCTTGTGGAAACCCAGGGCACTGGGAATGTTTCTCTGTCTGCTCTGGGGTGTCCTGACCCCCAGGGGAGCACTGACTTTGACCTCATTCATGGAGAAAGTTTTCTAGACTTCAAGCTAGACTAGAATCCACAAAAGTGTTAAATAGATTATCGAGAGTAGTGTAGGTGTATCACTTGGTGAGAAATTTAGGTTTTAGGATTTTTAGTGTGTTGTAGATGGGAACAAGATGGAGGGTGTAGGGTGTTGTCTAGAGCTCCTTTTTCTTCCTTCTTTTTCCTTCTTCTTCCTTCTTCTTCCTTCTTCTTCCTTCTTCTTCATGGGTTTGGGTGGTATCTTGTCATTGGACAGAAAAGTCCCCATTGTGGGTCTTTAGAGGTCAGTTATTGGGTTAAAAGGGGAAATAATCTAGGTGTCCTTTCTTAATTGGGTAGTTTAGTTTTAGTTCAACCTTAAAAGACCTTGGAACTGCACATCTGGGGCCATTTTTGTGGTGTTTTCCTGCATGCAGGGTCTGGTGCAGACAGCATGCTGAAGTTTTGATAAGATAACAATAAATAAGAAGCTGAAGACCAAAAAAGTCCTGTGCATCTCCTTTTCCTGACACAGAACTGCTCCAGGAGGGCTTCCCCAGTTAGGGGAGAAGCCCATCGTGGGCCAGGGAAGCCATACCTGCTCAAACTGGGGATGGGAAGATGGATCATCACCTGGAGAACATGCACTTCAGTCATTAGCCACATTTCCATACAGGAGCCATGCTTAGTCTTACAATGCTGCCAGGTGACAATAGTGCAGATTCATTCTACTCCATGGCCAAAATCTGCTTTCTAACCTCAGGGTTAATCTGCCTGCAATGCTTTATAGTTTTTCTTCTATCTTCTCTTGGGTACACTTTTTTGTACATTTTTTTCTGAGAAAATAGCTGTAAAAACAGAAGCAAATCTTCAGAGAAAACTTGCTCTGTTGTCTGTAGCCTTTTTTGGACAGTAAATATGGGTATCATTAGACATCTGACTTCTTCAAAAAGTATTGTTTAAATAACCATTTGGAAGGTCCTGTCATTTCAGCACATGGGGTGTCTGATTTGGGAGAGGGGAATGGGATGGACAGCTCTGAACTGACTTTGGGGCAATGGGATGGACAGCTCTGAACTGACTTTGGGAGGGGGCAGTGGGATGGACAGCTCTGAACTGACTTTGGGGCAATGGGATGGACAGCTATGAACTGATTTTGGGATGGGAACAATGGGATGGATTCAAATCTCAGCTGAACTGGNTTTGGACAGTAAATATGGGTATCATTAGACATCTGACTTCTTCAAAAAGTATTGTTTAAATAACCATTTGGAAGGTCCTGTCATTTCAGCACATGGGGTGTCTGATTTGGGAGAGGGGAATGGGATGGACAGCTCTGAACTGACTTTGGGGCAATGGGATGGACAGCTCTGAACTGACTTTGGGAGGGGGCAGTGGGATGGACAGCTCTGAACAGAAGGAGCCTGGGAAGGGCCACCACAGAGCCAGGCACAGTGAGAGCTGTCTCGTGTGTGTTTTTCAAATCTCAGCTGAACTGGTAATGCCAGACCAGAGAGACATGCTTGTATTGCAATGAATTATCAAAGCAAAGGAACTTTCCTTATTAAGCAAAACATAAATTATGTATAACACTTTAAAATATACATCTCCACATATATTTACATAACGTTTCTTTTGAGCAACCTGTGAATCCCTCTGTCCTCTCTCGGGTGCACTAGGGAAGTTGTATTTGCTCTCTACTTCCTTTTAATTTGCCACAGCGCCGAGACAAAGGAAAAGTATTGTAAAAACATCAGAGAAAAACTGGATTTGATGGGTGGAAGGGGACCCAGGACTCTGCTCTCACCGCCAGGTCTGGCAGTGCTATGCTGTGAGCTGCTGAGAAGCCCAATAAACCTCAGAGCTCTCCACTCAGTACATTGCAAGGGACTGACAAAGCTAAATTAAAATCACGTTTGTAAGGGGCTGTGAAATTTTTTGCTGAAGGTGCTGTGTAATTGTGAAGTTGGTTGCAGTGGCCTCCCAGTTGCCACGGGGCTCAGACAAGCCAGGATGATGATGGTGACAGGCTGACATCCAGCTGCCATCCACTGCTACCTGTACAGAGCATTTCCTTACTACCTTCTCTGGTTTCACTCTCCTCTTCCAGAGAGATCTCACAGCCCTGAGACTGACCTCAGCTGACAGCTATGAAGGGCAAGCTCTGAAGTGTTTAGCTGAATGTAACCCATAAAGGCTGGCTCTGGGGAAGAAATGGACCTCTAAAATAATGTGACAAAGGGATGTGGAAAGAGAGTGCTACAGATTTCACACTTTCACAGAAAAAAAAAATCAGGCATCTGTTCCAGTGATATGCACAATTCAGCAAAAATTGCTAGCTGTGTGCCTTCAGGCTTAAATTTGCACAATGAAATGTATCCTTTACAAAGGTATTTCTTTTAATGCCTGCTCAGTTCAGTTTTATTGGATTGGCCTATAGAGGACACCATCTGGTATCTGTCATCCAAATCTACACAGACAAGCTATCGATAAAATCCCCATCTCCAAAATGTGGGTTAGTTAAAAGTAGGGCCAGATTGCTGGCTGGTACAAATTGGGTTGACTGATGTAGCTATCCATGCTTTTACCAGCAAAGGATCTGACCTACAAAATCCCCAATTTAGACACTCTGTTGGGACAGGGCTTTCTTTATATTCTGTGTCGTAAAGCATGTGGCACGGAGGACACAGAGCCATGAATAAAACACTCAAGGATTGTGATGGTACACATAATAAATAGCAATCTAATTGCAGCAACAGAAAGATTTCTGTAGTCATTGCTCTGTCAGAACAACTCCTAAGTGTCACTGGGTGAATGACCAGCATTCCCCCATGGAGAAAAACACTCTGCAAAGGGCTGCCATCTCAGGCCCTTCCACAGCACTTTAGGTAGAGCAACAAAGGCAGAGCTTATGCTATTGTTGGCCATGTTATATCAATTCATTATATATAACTGAGTCCCTCAAGACACTCAAATACTTCTCATAAAGACAGTATGTAGCCCAGAGAAATACATTCTTTTCCTCCACCACTTGGGGTAAAATGTTACTCACTTCTCAGCTATGCAGAACATCTTAACTTCATTAAATGGCCTTCAACTGTTTCCAAAGAGCTGAGTGTTTGCACACAGAAAGACATTGTATCAATCCTTAAGAAGTTTACTGAACCAGGGCAGGAGACCTAAGTTACCTCTTCCCCTCCCGTGATTTGTGGAAAAACCCCACAACTGGAACAAGCTGTAAAGTAGGTACGCATCTTTATTCAGCGCCGGGTGCATGCAGGATCTCCTTCTACTCTAAGTTAATTTTCTGACCCCCCAATGTCTCACCTGAATCCCCAAAGGTGAGGAGATTTTAGCAACAAACCATCCCAGAAACCAAACCCCCCGAGCTCTGAGCTGCACTTACGTCGCTGAGCCTCTCGCGGGAGCTGCTCCGGTGGAAGCCCTTGGACTCCCCGCTGGCGCTCTCGCTGTCGCTGTCCCGGCAGCTGTTCTGGCCTGCCTTGAGCTGCAGCAGAGGGGAAACACAAACAGAGCAAGAGTTGAGCCTGGTTTGGGTGAGTGCCCTTGTCCCACTCTCCTCTATCCCCTCCCAGGCCCCAGCAGCAGCGTGGCCGTGGCTCTGTGGCAGTGCCAGTGGCACCGTGTCCCTGTGCCAGGGCACAGCCCCAGGGACACCGCGGGCAGGAGGAGGCAACACTCGTTGCCTCCAAGGAAATCACAGTTTGAGACCTTCATCTGGGAAACTTTCAGACTTCTCAAGGCATTTCTGCCATGGATGAAGCTTTTGGTTTCCATCACAACGCAGCACTCGCAGCATCAGCTCCTCCCTCATTACAGCATAAGAGCATTGAGGACCTGAGATCAGTGGGTGTCTCCCCAGGGGAAGAGGAGGTCACCACTCCAGACAAGCCTTTCTTTTGCTGGGCCAGCCCCAAACCACACTGCCTGGCACTCTAAACAATTTTCAACTAACAAACCTCAATGTTCATAAAACAACAGGATCTACTTAATAGGTATCAAACTGCTTTTGTTTTTCAAACCAGCTTTAATGAACTTTACTGGCATTGCAATTAAAAAGAACTATAAAAAAACCCCTAAACTACATTTTCATTACAATTGAGAACACATCTGTTTTCTCTTACACTTTGGACTGTTCAGGTCACCACATTAAACAGCAGTGTACTGAGAGGAACACTCACCACAAACACCCATCACATATGTCCACAAGCACATAGACCTCTAGAGAGCAAGAGGAAGATATGATCCACATCTACTGCAATGCTGAAAATCCATATCTTTGTTTTAAAATAGCCTTCCCTGTATTTTGCTTGAATGTATAGAATTTTTCACTTAGCCTTGCTGATGCTTTGTTTGAACTAACTCTGGTGGTTAACACTGGCAAGAAGTCTCTTTCAGAAATTTAGACTTAAGATCACACACATAAATACTGGAAGCAGAGGTAAATGCAGAGAAAATACTTGGTGAGGTGCCTAATGAAATATTTTATGAGAGACCTACTACACTTATCAATATCCATGTAACAAACATCAAACAACTCCTGCTAACTTATTGTAATTGTTAAAGTGATGACGGTAAATTCCATTCACACTCTACTGTAGCAGGTATTCATTCATCTCCATGCCATGACTGGAGACCAAAGGTTCCTCTTTCAACACTCTCCATCACCATTTTTTCCCCTCTTTCTTCTCTCTCTCAACTATTTCCAGTTCTCCCAGAAACAAGCACATACAAAAATTCACACAAATGCACTTTTACAGGTGCACACAAATAAAACCTACACTTCTGCTGATGTTTTCCCAGCTGTACACTCTGTTCACCCCCAGCCACAGCTGCTCCCTCCCAGGGTCACTGAAGGAGCACAAAAAGCATCCTCACCCTCAGGTTGTCACTTTCTCCCCACCACTGCCAGAGCAAACTGCATCTGCAAGTTTATTATTTGTGTGCCACTTCTCCTTAGTCCCTTACTCCCCTCACCAGTAAAGGGAAGCTTTGGGTGCTCTCTATCAGTCAAATCAAAGTAAGGACACAAAGTCCATGAAAGTAAAAGTTCCAGCACATAACTGAGTTGCAATGCATGAGCACAACCACAAAAAATGGCACAGGCCTACTCTCAGCCCAAAGAAAATGTAGCAGAAGGACCAGAGCTATTTGTCAGACACTTACAATTCAATAAATAAACTAAATATTCCACAGCTCAGCCAGAACATTTCCAGTAAAATGATTGTTATTTCCAATGGAATGGTTTATCGGTCAGATCCAAGAGATCTTGGGAGCAGTTCTTGGAGGCAGAGGGGAGGATAACGAATTCAAGAAGTCTTACACTTCATATATAACTCACTGATCTTATCTAGGACCTCTGTGTCCTGTAATTTTATGGTCCCAAGTTTAACATTTACCCACCCAAAGGAAAATGGATCAAGTTTCCCTGACTTGGTCTTTTGTCAACATCTGCCCAATGATGGAAAAACTCTTATTGCAAGTGGGATGTTAAGAATGTTTTTTCCAGTCTCAGATTTTATTTCTAGAACCTAAATTTTGTTTGTACACAATCTTCACACATTAGTTATTTGCTAACTAATTATAACAGCCCAGTTTCATAATTCTTCTACATCACGAATTCCAGCTATTTACAGAGGAGAGAAGAAAAGCCCAGCAGGTGTCATTTTTCTAGACACAATTTACAAGGAGTAAGAGAACATGATGAAGACATCTGAGCCTGAAACTCTGTAGGAAAAAAAAGTGAACTGCAGGGCCTAGACAGCAAACTCAGAAATAAGTCCAAGTTAAGATTTATAAGCTTTCCATATTTTCCTTTCTTTTTTTCCAAGTTGAGTTTCTCCACGTGCCAAACTGTTGAGGGTTTACATTTTATTCCAGAACCCATCAATCTGTGTTAAATTAAAAAAGTAAAGCATGGAAATGGGCCCGTTGTCTTCTGTTAAGAACCTAAAGTTACACTTAAATGCACGTGAGAACACTTAATGTGGACAGGCCACGGGCCATTTCATTTCAGTCTATTTGCACAGATTCAGCTGCTTAAAACAATGCTGGAACAACACAGTGCTGCTCAGAAGGCCCACAGATAACAGAGTGGATCTTCAGTTACACTGTGTGCATCTGGTTCATCACCTGGGGCACACAGAAACCTGAAAATCAGTTTCCCCCTGGAAATGCAACTTTCCTTGGAAAATGCAACTTTCCTTGGAAAAACATTGAAGTGCAATGTTGACAACTCTCGTTCCTCTGTTTCTAGCAGGGTACCCCATGCAAACAGCAACACCAGCATGAAAATCCCATTCTGCCTGTCTGTGCAGGGCTGGGAGCTGGACTGGATGATCCCTGGGGGTCCCTTCCCACTCAGGTTATTTCTACAAAGGTCTCACAGAGGAACTTCCCACATTAACACAGCATTAATCTCCTAATTTGCACCAGGCAAGGATTGAAAAAGGGTTTACAAAAAGTGTGTTTGACTCTGTGCTTTCACTGCATGGTGGGAATGAATTTGCCCATGAAGGGATCCATCTAAAGGGTCTCACAAAGAGGAAATACTGACATTTTCTAGACTGAAAGCCCAAAACCCTAAAAACTCAGAGTGTCTCTGACTCACAAGGAATATGTGCAGTCTCAGGGAGTCCCCTAGAGAGAGATGGGGTATGTGCAAAAAAAAGCACCTCAAGACCACTTGCCCAGGCTGAACAACACAGGGCTTAATCCTGGGGCACACCCACAGCTCCAAAACTTTCCTAGTTTTTGGTCATTCTTAGCATTGCATTTTTTGAAATCTTTCACTGTACTACAGAACCTGTTAGTTTGGAATGCCTTTGAATCTGCTGGAGGGCACCAGAAGTCAAGCAGAACTGCATGAAGTCATAACTACCTTTCTATTAAAGGAAAAGGCCAAAAAGCAGATTTGGAAGGGTGGTTACTGGCTGAGGGCTCAGCAGAGGGTTTTACTTCTGATTCTTCACCACACCTGCCCCAAACAGTGAGAGGAACAGGTGCTCCCTGCTCTCCAAAACTGTTCCATCAGGGCAGTTTCTCCAGGGGGTGATGGAGGATTCCACTGCACCACAGCCAGGGACACAGGGATGGAGGAAGGAAGCTGAGCTGGGGGGGCAGAGGGTGGCATTGCAATTTTTGTTGTTGTTTTGACTACTCAAATCTGTTTTTATGGACAATAAATTGAATTTTTTTCCCCCAAGTGGAGACTGTTTTGCCCATGACAAAAATGGGTGACTTCCTTGCCTTTACCTCACAAGCTTCTTCTTCTTCCCTCCCCTGCCTGCTGAGCAGGGGGTGTGAGAGGGGCTGGGGGAGTTTGGCCTCAGCCAGGATGTGGTTTGGAAACTGAGTCACAAAACTTCAGTCACAACTCTGCTGCCCTGCAGAGTGATGAGGAATGGAGGCAAAGCTGGAGACTGGCATGAGGGACCAGGGCAGGGACAGGGACACTGAGAGCACAGAGAGGAGAGGCACAAGACATGGAACACCATTTGATGAAGAAAGAGAGACTTGCTCAGGCCTGAAGGTCATACAGAAACCATCCAGAAATTATGAATAAACCAAAATAGATGCAGAAACATCAACATGAAACTGTTGTCATAGCAAGTGCTAACAGGAACTCTTCTGTCAGCCCACAGAGAGATTTTCAGGTGACTTGGAATCTAACAGAACTATTCTTGCAGCAGGGAAACACTCAGCCCTACTTTGTGACAGTGAAAGTGCAAACTGAATATTCATCTGTGTCCAGGGAAAGCAGCTCTGCTGTGCCCCTTCTGCCACCCAATGTTATGGGGTAAAGCAGAGCTAAACCCTCAGGTTTAGGACTAGGACAGGCCTGGAGCAACAGTGCCAGAGCTGCTGTGCCAGCCAGAATTTCTGTGACATGAGAGGAGGGACAGCAGCCATAAAACACCCTAAGGGTAATCCCTGACAGCAGGGCTCTCTGTGGCCTTTTCCCTCAGCCAGGAAAAGAGGGAAGGACAGAGCTGATCATGTTAAGAGGTGTAAGAGAAGATGGAAGGGCAGCTGAGCCCCAGACTCCAGGGAGCATCATCCTCTTGGGATCACATATCTGGCTATGCTGGATCCCAAAGCCACTTTAGATAATTCCATTGTAGCACATAACAAGAAGGAAAATAAATAAACCCACTGAGAGTTTGGCAAAAGCCTTTTTCACAGAGCTTATATATCATGTCAAAAACACCCTAACGTGGCTCTCCTGAGCTTTTTTATTTTCAAATATATTTTAGTTTAAAAACCCCACACCATTTGGCAGCAGTAAATCTATAGTATAGTTTTGAGGTGCCTGAGCTTCTATGCCATATGGAATTAAAGGATTATTTCACTACATTGTACTTTAAAGTTATGAATACTAACACCTCTCCCTGTTAGAGCCCAGCAAGCTGAGCCTTTACCAGAGTCCTAAAAGAAGGGGACACCTGCTCCCTGAGAGATGGCAGAACCCTGCTGTGGGGAGGAGAATTCCACTTTCACTTCTGCCTCTCATCCTTTATTTCCACAGCTTTTGCAGGGGTGAGGCAGGCCCTGCTCCCAGCTGGGTGAGTGAATTCCCCAGCTCAGCTCAACTGCCTGCTGCATGTGCCATTAGGAATGCTTCCCAACCCCAAAATCCTGGACAGGCACAGCCCAGCCCCACTCATGACAGGAGTTTGTCCTGAGCAGGGCACACCAACCTCTCCCTGTTAGAGCTCCTTAGTTCTGCCTCCATTTGCTCTCTGGCCTTTTCCCAGCATGGAACAGGACTCAGGAATGGGAATTTTTGTCACTTCTGGCAGGCACAGCCTTTTCCTCAGCAGGGATCAGGCAGATCCATGGATCCAGGCAGAAGCACAGAGAGATCAGGCACTGCTGATGAGTGCAAGCTGCTCCAAAGGCCAGGCAGCAACAGCCTGGGAAATGGAAGGCAGTGAGATCCCAGTTATCCCAGCACAGCCCCAGGTGCCAGGCAGGGCTGTGACATGCAGGGTGGCCAGGCTGCACAGACAGCCCCAGCCCTGCCCTGCCCAGCAAACACAGCCCTGACGTGTCTCCAGCCAGCCTGAAAAGAGCAGCAGCACATCTCATGCAGAACTCAGTATCAGATTGCAAAGAAAACATATTTTATCAGTGATCAAGAACAAATCTGGCTGTGTGAAAGCAAATAAAAGGAGAACTGCATGGCAAGAAATAACCAAAAAACAACAGGGTAAATCAAGGGCTGGTACTTCTGATTTCAATCATGATTAACAGCTGTCATTTCAAAACTTCTATTTATATCTCTCCTGCTACTGACAGAAGTTAGACAAATATTCCTTATACAGCACTCCCATGTCACCCACAGCATTAAAGGTCTGGAGCAAGACCTCTCCACTGCATTTCTAACAAAGCCATGCACACCATGGCTGCCTAAACAGGGGAGCAGCACAAGGAAAGCAAATCAGAGGTGAGATAATGAGGAGGAAGAATATTTACAGCACACAAGTTTAGGCAGTAAATATGAAAAAAGAATTCACACCGTGTGTGGACTCTGAACATTATTAATACAAAGACATTTTTCACCTCAGGGAAGAAAAATCTTGTTACCTGAGAGGTACAATAAAACATTAGGAGAGGCTCTCTGTTTACCTCTTGATATACAATCTTATGACAACCAATGCAGATGCTCCAAGAAATTGCCACCTTCTGTAGATCCAGGCCTCCATGCCATCATCCTGGGATCTGACATCCCTACCAGAAATGAAGCTTTTTTTTTTTTTGCTTACTTTTTTAGTAAAAGTGAGGTAAACCAACAAAGACAACATCTTATCTTTTGTTTCCTTCCTACCTTTAATTAGAAGAAAAGGTAATTTTTCTGTTCCAAAACTCTTTTTATGAAAAAAACAAGAACAAACATATGTACATTCTTTCAATTTCCTGTTGACAAAAAAAAAATCTAAATTGAACAAATAACTACAAACAATTTTCTAATCAGCTCCATGATATAGAACAAGGGTGTCTTTAACTCACTTATTCTACAGCATTGCTGGTCATTTCCTGCTGCCTCTGAGCTGATCCAGAGTCTGCTGCTGCACCTGCTCAATAAATTGGAGTAGAGGAACTCATCCCCTACAACCTTAAGTGGAGGAGACCCAGCAAAGGAGCAGAGCTCCCCCCCTGTGCTCCTGGGGAGAATTTGGCTATTTAGCATTGTTATTGCAGACACACCAAGTGATGGGGCTCTGCTGGCAGGAGCAGGAGCTGAAGCAACACAGGCTAAGAATAAACAGCATCCTCGCCAGGCGGGGGTGGGGGAGAAAGAAACAGGTTTTTATTTCCAGATCCTCTTCTCCTTCATTATATGCTTGGGCAACCTTAGATCCACAGCACACAGAAGGTACTCTGAAGGAGGTCTGTAGCTCTGTTTTATCTAAGTTTCACAGAGAATGCAGCCCATCATTTTTTTCTGTGCTGTTTATACAGAAATCAAAGATAAATTTGGCATAAACTCATCACACCCCAGAATCATACATACATTATACACCACAGAAAGTGTAACAGACTCGCTCTGTTCCCCAGCTCCTGTTAAGAGTGGTATGAAACAGCAAGCTGTTGGCAATTGCAGCAAATGAAGCGTATTTCAGCACACTTCAAAAGCTGAATTGCAAAAAAATATAGGCTTCTCCTGACCCTTTGCATTTTGATGGTTGCACAGTGAGAAACACGGCCTTTAAAATTACACCTTGCACAGCTCTCCATTGTACCAATCAATCTGTGCCAGCAGCCTGCACAGCCCAGCCTGGGAGCAGAGTGGGATGAGGAGCCAGGCTCCGGCTGCTCAGGGACAGCCAGAGGGGCTGCAGCCAGGCGGGGACATACCTGCCCTCCCAAGCTTTACCCAGCCCTGCTGCTGAGCTTCTCTGTGTCCCAGCCTGGATTTCCAGGGCCCTCCCTAGGCCCTGTGTAAGGGAAACTAGTCTTTGTCTGGTTAAAAACCACCTCTGAGAAACACAGATGTACAGTGCCACACGAGTGCCATCCTTGTCTGCATGGATATACATCCATCCATATTCTGATCCACCCATCCATCCATCCATCCACCCATCCATCCATCCATCCATCCATCCATCCATCCATCCATCCATCCATCCATCCATCCATCCATCATCCATCCATCCATCTCTCCATCCATCATCCATCCATCATCCATCCATCCATCATCCATCCACATTCTGATCCATCCATCCATCCCTCCATCCATCCATCATCCATCCACATTCTGATCCATCCATCCATCCATCCATATTCTGATCCATCCATCCATCCATCCATATTCTGATCCATCCATCCATCCATCCATATTCTGATCCATCCATCCATCCATCCATATTCTGATCCATCCATCCATCCATCCATATTCTGATCCATCCATCCATCCATCCATATTCTGATCCATCCATCCATCCATCCATATTCTGATCCATCCATCCATCCATCCATATTCTGATCCATCCATCCATCCATCCATATTCTGATCCATCCATCCATCCATCCATATTCTGATCCATCCA
Organism: Ploceus nigricollis; assembly: GCA_013399945.1. NCBI lineage: Eukaryota > Metazoa > Chordata > Aves > Passeriformes > Ploceidae > Ploceus > Ploceus nigricollis. Next base: position 338,993 of record VXBC01010528.1, on the reverse strand, counting down.
TCCATCCATCCACATTCTCATCCTTACATGTACAATTTCTGGCTGTTATTCAGACATTTACACCACTTACACTTCTTGCTTCTGCTCTGCACGTCCCCAGACCAGATTTTAAGTGTATGGGGAGAGTCATGAGCTCTTGCAGCAGTGCCTGTCCCCCCTTTCCCCAGAAGTACCCAACAAGGAGCAGTGCACATGCATTGGCTGCAACACTTTCCACCAGGGACTGATTTTTGTGGTCCCATTTAGGCTTGCTCACTTGGAGAATGGAGAACCAAGCTGGCAGTTTTACCCCAACATTCTGTGCCAGTTTCAGAGCATGTGGCAGTGATGAGTTTCCAGATCCTTGCTAGCCCACTGTCAGCTCTGGTTTTGGTGGTGACAGGAACAGGGGCCTCAGGGACTCTGTCCCAGCCTCACCCCAGGACCTGCGAGGAGTTCCTGTTTCTGTCATACAGGAAAGGCCAGGTGAGGCAGGAAAGTGAAGGCAAACACCCCTTTTAACCTGAATCTTCAGAAAGGGGAGAGAACAGAAATATTACCTCACTGAGTCCAGTGTCTGATATCCAACTTTCTAAGGAAGGCCTCTGGTTGCCTTTGAAATGTGTAACTTAGTGAAAGAACACCTAAGTAAGAAAATCAGATCAATCACATGATGGAACAAATAGAAAATAGGCCAGGATGAAAAACTCTAGCAGCACTGCAGCTCTAGAACTGTCCACAAATCCAGCTGAGAGCTTTAATGAGAGGAAATATAACCCCAAGGCAGCTCCTGTAGAGTTCCACTTGTTTCAAGCCCACAGGATTCCTCGGGTGCAAAGGAGATGCAAGAAGGGATGAGACCTTTTGGAATATCTAAAGAGGTGAAGCAACCTGAGAAAGAGCAGAGTGACTGCACTCACTGGCTTGAATTAAGTCATGGTGACCACCATCCCTTCCTTCCTCAGTGCAGACCACTAATGTGACACCCAGCTAACATTACAGAAGTAAATAAATATCTTGAAGGAGGAAGTATCAGTATTCATGGATGGACCTCGAGATGCTTACCACTGCTACCATGAAGGAGCCTTGTTATTTCATTGTTCAATATAAGCCCAGAATAAATATTTAATAATTTGGTTGCATAAATAATGATTTGAAGGTTGAGCTATTGGCTTAAAACTATAATACTATTTTAAGCCGTTTAACTGCCCAGCTAGATAAATTATTCAAGACTTAAAAGTCATCCTGTGGTCTCTGTACAAGGAGAAAACTAGGAAGTTGTAACAATAATGACAAAAGCAGGGCAAGATCAATCAAACCACATGATCGCTAACACAAACAAGCAGCAATTAAGCAGCAATCAAGACCAATCTGACTGGGGTTGATGTCCTTTTATGCCAATACTCTCAGCCCAAAGAGCAAAACTTAATAATGTTTTGCAATTTATCAAGGGAGCCATAACTCTGCTCTCAGTGACTTGGCCAAGAGGCTATTATGATAGCATTTCTCTATAATTTAATAATGTGAAGGAAGGAGGGGGGAGAGGGAGTAAAAGCATTTTGACATATAACTCACATCTATACATATTGTATTTTCCTCCTGCTTGAATGAGAGAAGCAGAAGTCACAACAATATACCTCAGTACCAATTTGTTAGCAGGAAAGGGAAGCTGAACTATCTGGCAAAGAAAATCTATTTGAAGCAGCACAGAAGGGAAGGGAATGAAGCATCTGAATTCATTAGCAGCTGTCATTGATGTGGAGATGAGTTTAGTCATCACAAATAACTCAGGAGAAAAGCAAAGGGAGGAACTACTGTTGAAGTTGTTTGAATCTGGATTAGTTGTGATAGATGGCAAGGTGCCACTGGGGAGCACTTGTGGTGCACCTCCCTCTGTCAGAGGGAAGCTCTGAGCAGAGTCAGCATCCCAGCACTTTGAGGGGAGCTCTGAACACACTCAGCCATCCCAGCATTTTGGGTTTTCATTTTTCCATATTTTGCATACCTCTCTCCCTCCCTCACCTAAGCAATAATGTGAAATACATTGCAGCACTGTGCTTTCACCTTGGACTACTTTTGCCAGCTGAAATAATGAGTCCTGCTGTTTGCAAATGTCAAAAAAAAAAAGAAAAAAATCTCCTGATCAATCTTGTAGTCTGTCAACAGTGACCAAAGGTGATTTAATGCTTGATAGATCTGATGAGCTGGTTGTCTCAGTCCAAGTCCAAAACCATCTTCATTTCCAGAAAATCATTCTGCCAGCCAGTGTTACTCGTCCCTGTGCTGGCAGCCTCAGCACAGAGGTGGCATCAGGGTAAGACCCAATGGCCACCAGAATCCCAGGGCACAGCTGCAGGATTGCCACCGACTTCAAGGGATGCAGAAGCCATTTAGGGAACTGGGTGGCCACCATAAATACTTGATGGTTTTTGTACCTTACCCTGATAAAACCCCCTAATTTAACTTCTCTCTCCTATGCTTTAAAATTGTACTAAACTTACCCATCTTGAAAATATAGTCATATATTAGATAAGTGGAGCTTTATTATTGTTTCAAGATAAGTGCAAAAAATCTATAATAGAGGACTACTATCAAATTACAGTTACTTGAATTAATCCTCATCCTGGCATTTAATAATTTGTAAAGTGCTTATTCAGAAAAAGGTCAAAAATCACTTGGAAAGATATGTTAATGGCTCTCTAAGTAATGTTTAGACTTGCTGAATAAATTTTCACACTTAAGTCACGTATAACAAGCATTACAAAATGTATTATAAATCGTGCTCTTCTCACTGGAGAGCTGTGTGTACATACATGTTACAGCCTCCCCAGCAGCCAGCACTCCAGCACTTAGTTAAATTCACCTCAGCTGAGGAAAAAAGTAAGTTTATCTTTGTTGTTATGCCAGAAATAATTCAATGTATGCTCTCCTAAAGAGGAATATTCACCTGAGTCAGGGCCTGCAGGAGCCCATTACTGTTCATTTAGATGATTAAAAAGCCCATCAGAAATGATAACCCAAATAACTGCCAAACCCCAACTTCCCCAAAACCCAGTCTTTAAAAAAAGAAAAAAAAAGAAAAAAAAAAAAAACAAACCTGTAAATAATTGGAAATGGAGGAGGACAAAGCCCTGTGCTGATGGATCAACATGGAACCCCTTCCATGCTTTGAAACATTTGGGCTTTAAAATGACCCACAAGACTTAAAAACTAAGTATCAGCATGTGAGAAAGTACCATATTACAGTTTAAATCAACCATTATACAGGCTCAGCAAGCATCAGCACGCTCCTTCCATGCACTAAAAAACGTCAACTTCTCCTTGGTGTATAATAATTTGTGAAATAAAGCAGGCATGCAAAATATGGGTGGCAGGCAGCAAATGCTGAGATTTGGGGCACCAAGGTGTTTTAAAATTGTTTTTCAGTTTTGCATCCAGCATCCATTGAAATCTCAACAGATCAAAGTTTTGCAGACAAGGAAAAAAAAGCCTACAAAATTAATAACTATTTAAGTATTCTGTTTCATCATGATAACAAACAGATGGTTTTAATATTCTAGAGGCTAATTTCTGAACAATTAAAAACACAGCAAGACATTAACATCTAATGAAACATTTTAACTACCAGTATATGCATCTGCCATTAATTTCCACACAGTAAGGTCTTGGTTCTCTTCAATCTGTTCTTTATTAAGGAAAGTTTTTCCACTCTGAATTTAGTGAAGTAGAGAATTAACAACTGTTTTCAATCAGCAATCAGCATGATATTTCGCCAGTGTGCATTGAAACCATCCACACTATCAGACATAAATTTACTCCTATGATGGCTTTGATCTGCACACTGAGTGGAGATGTTAGAGGGGAATTCATTTTCTAATTCTGTTTTCATTTAGAACATAGGAATTCACCCCTCACAGATCTCATGTCCCTTTTTAGCTACTTTAGATAAAGGACACCTACTTAAAATGTTGTACCTTACACGTTACTTACAACCCAGCCAAAAACAAATTCATTTTTTTAAAATCAATGGAAGCATTCTCATGCAAACTGTATGGAATAAAGTTCTTCAAAGGACAGCGGAATTCTATATTTATGAGCCTCTAATTTATATTTCCTTTTTTCATCTATGATAAGAACATGGGGTAGTATTCATCAAAGCTCTACCCATGCAAACACTAGTTGATATTAAAAAAATCTCTATGCCCCATACAAGCTAATTCCTGTGTTCCCTCTTCAGATATGCAAGCTAATTCCTGTGTTCCCCCTTCAGACATGCAGCTTAGAACTGCTGATGAATTTTTCTGCAGGTTTTCCCCAATTTAGCAGGTTATGATTTAAATTAAGCCGAGGCAAGTCCTTCTCTTGGCTCCCAGGGTGCAGCAAAAAGCTGATGTTATTCAATATTTGTTGTCATCGCCTGGCTACTGTAGGAATGAAGGCAATAAATAAATATCTTGGGGAATAACTCCAAACACCTCCCTGTGGGGCTGGAACACAGGCTCCCTGTGCATTAAACACGTAGGCACCTCCCTAAGTGTCTCTGGTTTTCAAAAGGGTTAAGTTAGCAAGGAACTGGGAATGATTTTAACAGAAACCACATTCTGTCCAGGTTCCTGTTTTGCTTTTAATCATGTAATTTATGTAAACATGGAATTGCAAGGCTAAACTAATAAACATTGAAAAAAAGCCTTGAGAAAACATAGATTTAGGGAAGGAGCCAGCTGCAGGACTCTGCCTCCTGGATTCACTTTGTGGTGTTCAGCAGGGATTTCATGGTGCACCAAGAAATGTTTGTACTGCAGTTAAGTAGAACAAGAGACATTCTGGTTACTGCTTCAAGTCAGCAGAAACAGGGCCATGAACCTGGGGCTTCTACCTGCAGACTGATGCCCTACCAAGAGTTCCATCTCCCTCCCTCTAATTTACACCAGAAATAACATTCTGGGCTCAACGTGCTTCCAACAATAATTACATATTTCCATAGAAATTTCTGTAACAGACCACCTACAGCAGAAACACACCCCACCCCTGTCACACCCCACTCCCAGTGCCTGTACCCTTCTCAGAGGCTCAGCCTGAGCAAAGCTGGCTCTGCCTCAGTACTTGCTTTTTTTCCTTTTTTAAAATAGGCTATTGCAGGTTTAAGGCCCGATCCAGAGAGGCTGAGAACATCCACAAACCTATCTGGAATTTGGACTTCCAAAGTCTGGAACCAGAACAGTAGTTAGGTAAGAAGGACATGAAAGATTATTTATTTGACTTCAAGCACTGTCATCACTATGAATTTCGGGGATTAGGGCTGGGAGTTTCCCATGTGCTGAGCAGAGGCAGGGGTGTAACCTCACTGAAAGACAGTGAGCTCTTGGCTCGTTTTATATCCACTTTTGGGGCAGTGAAATACGGTTGAAGTGGGGTCCCAGGAGATGCCAGATGGGATTTCAAGAGACCTTTCCAGCCAGTCATATCTGGTTCAGAGAAATGTGCACACTGAAATGACTGTACTGGGAGTTTGCCATGTAACCATTAGCTCTATAACCACCATTAATATACCTTGGAGGCTTTGCCTTATTTTTATATGTCAGACAGTTTCAGGCTAGCACTGTATTTAGTGAGGAGAGCACAATATTAAAATGTGACTTTCATACTTTTTATGCTCCAAGTGCCTGGATCTACTCTTGGCACACTACAAAAATAATATTTTTATGATTCAGTTTTTCCATGAAATATTTATAATACAAGTATTGAGTGATGGAAGTGCCAGAATATTACAATTGCTGCACTTGAATTCCTGGAGATTGGAAGCTTTTGTTTGGTCTAGCAGCGTGAAGGAAAAGCGTCCTGCTAAACATCTGTCTCTCCCTGCAGAACCACATGGGAAATAAAGATTTTGGGGCAGCTCTGCCTGAAGTATTTGAGTCCTCAGCTTACCCACTGCAGTCTGAGGAGTCTCAGCACTACAAAATCACAGAGCAGAGGAAGGCACAGACCCAGGTGGTCCCCCAGCCCAGAAGGACCAGGGCTTCCTGCATCCCTCCTGACAGGCAGACCCTGAGCTAACCCAGCCCAAACCTGCTGCAGACACCCAGTGAGCTCTGCAGCCCTGCAGCTGCACTGGTGCAGTGCTGCACTGCCCTCCCCTGCAGGAGTTACCTTCACAGCCCCACTGCATCTCCTGCCTGCAGCGTCACCTCATCCCACCTACCATGGATATGCACAACACATCTCTCCTCTGCTCTCTGCAGCACCTTCCTGTGCTTGAGGACTGCTATCAGTATCTCCACTCCTTTTAAAATTAAATTGCCCCAATTCTTCCAAAGCCTCTCTTTGGAAGAGAGGCTTTTTCATACCATTTTTTCACCATACTTTCAGACTTTCTCCATGTACTCCACGTATTTCTCACATCAATTATTTCCTATTCTGAAGGGAAACTCCTGCCATATCCATTTGGAAATACATTTGGAAATACAGAATCCTATAAATCACACTGATGCAAAATGAGTATTAAATGAAATATGTAAGGATGAAATGGGTACTGAATTTATGATTCAGCATTTAGCCAGCTGACTGGTCAGGCAGGTTCACTTCTGGGTGCCAGTCTTGTGACACCTGAAAATATCTGAAGTGATCACCTGAAGTGTTCTCAACACAAACCTTTTGAATTTATGCTGCTATTTCCCTCCTGGAAGTGCTGTTAACTTCTTTTCTAAATAATACCAGACCTGTAAAAGATATTTCCTGAACAAAAGTAGTTACAAGTATAGATAGAATTTACAGAAGAACTGTTCAGAAGAGGCTTTCTTTAGTTCACTGCACCTTGATTTAGATCTCTCTTCATTCAAAACCTTATCTGAAACAGGTTGTTTTCTAAATATTAAGAGTTTTCAATAGAAATTTTCCTTCTTAGTAGTTTTTTTTTTCTGAGTTGGAGCTGCAGGGACCAAGCGTAGCTCCTCATGACGCTTCCACAGCTGGAACTCATCTGCTGTAAGAAGGTGTTGTTGAAGTGATCTGGAGAAACACTTTTCCAATCCATTTCAACAGCTTTCAAAGATTGCTCAAAGATGCCCAACAACCCCGTTTTCCTTGCCAGGCCCTTCTTCCTCACTACTGCATTTAGTTACAGCAGGAGCACTGAATTAAATTAAAACCTAATTTGCTGTTAAGCATCCTGGTTAAGCAATCTGAAACTGTGAAGGTTCTGCTGGTGTTCATAAATGTATTTTACAACAACAAAGACAAGGAATGAGAGAAGGAGATGTTGATATTTCTGTGACAGGCTGAGGCCTGGCCTTGAGAGCTCTACATGAAAACTACCTGGAGAAGGAGGAAAAGGAGCGAGGCACGGGAGGAGCTGCTGGGTGGGTGAAAGCCAACGCTATTCCCTTCTTTTTAAGGCCACAGAAATGCCATGCTGTCAACCTCTGGCATCCCCCAGCAAACCATGGCAACAGCTGCCTGGCTCTGGAGTAATAAACGGAGCCAATTTAATAGCTTTTATTGTTCTGCTGTGATGTTTGAGTGCAACCACTTCTTCCCTCCCAGGACTCCTGAGCCCGCAAGGGCAGCAATGAGAGAAGATCTCATTTACCTAAAAGCGCTTATAAATTTTTAATTTGCTTTAACAAGTAAATTAACAAGTCCCTCATTCAGGCAAGTTTTATGGCCTCTTGCCACTTGGGGAGGGCCATAAAAGTTTTATAGATAATCCAGAGCTACCGAGATTGCTCATAATAAATTGTCTGTTTCCTGTTATTTTATCAAACCATTGGGCTTCTAATGACTTAAAGTCACAGCTTCTTTATATCTACACTTTTTATGAGCCCGTATTTATAAACTGTAAAGAATATCTTAAATTATACAGGGCCCCTGCTAATCATTACAAAACCAGTTTTTTAAAGGAGACAACCTTTTTGCTCACGCCCACCTAATAAATTTTAAGAGATTTAAGGGAAAAAAAAAATCTTTTTGGAAACAGCACAGTGATTGCACATTCTATTTTAAGATGTTGCTTTAGCCAAACTTTCATTAACGAATACTTTGAAGTGCATGGAGCTCCCTACACTCTGATTTCTAACAGTTCTTGAAAAAGTTCTCAGGATGCCAAGCACCTTAGGCAAGCCTGGCTCTGGGATTCAGGCTTGGGAGGAGGCAAGAGTGGAAAACCACCACCTCTTCCCATGGAGAAAATGCTGCCTCCAGTGGGAGCTCAATGTCTGCCCTCTGGAGCGCCACTGGTGACACTGGGACAGAGCCCTCAGCCCTGAGCTGTCCCCACCACGAGGTGCTGGGAGCAGTCACACTGAAACTGGAGCTGGCACCCAGGGCAGGGACACAGCAGCAGGGTTACATCACAGCCCCAGCACTGCCAGGCCACCACCAACCCTGTCCCCAGGTGCCACATCCCTACATCTGTCAAACCCCCTGGGACAGTGACCCTGCTGCCCCAGACAGCCAGGGCTGGGCTGGACAATGCTTCCAGTGAAAACATCTCCCCCAGTATCCAACCTAAACCTCCTCTGGTGAAAATTGAGGCCATTTCCTTTGGTCCTGTCACTTGTTCCTTGGGAGAAGAGCCTGACCCCATCTAGAAAGGGAGAGCAGGCTCTGAACTTGAGTGGCCCAAGAGTTTTGAGGGAGTTTGGTTTTTATCTCACTGACTACACAGAGTGCAGTGAGACTAAACTCCAAAAGAGACAAACCCTCACTCTTTCAGTGAGATGAACTTCCCTTTTTTCCCTTGATTTCTGACACAGAAATTACGTGACAAAACTATAGGGAAAAATTACTGGGTATGTTTCCTGATGTAACATATTTGGGGTGGAGGGGAAGGAGAAGAGAAAGAATAAAGCTGCTGCAGATTCTGTCCTCCAGAGACTTGAATATTGCAATTGGATTAAAACCTGGACTTGCTCTGAAGTTGAGGTTGATACAAAGCTACAAGAAATGGGATTGTGTTAATAATATAGCATAGGTAAAAATAATCAGTATTTTCTGTAAATACAGAGTGTTATGAAAGCCTAAAACCACTTCAGCTAAACAGAGGACATTGAATTTTACTTTAAAACTCCCCATTACCTTTCTGTGAAATACAAGTCTGTGGAACTGGAAACTCCATTTACCCTAAAGGAGAAAAACACTGCAAGATCAGAATATCATCCTTTACTCAGCAGAGCTTTCCTGCTTAATGGGAAATTCCAGCAGGACAGGCAAGCTGTAAAAGCTCAGGATACTATTTTTGAGAGAGAAGCCAGAGCTGGTGCTAAATCCTGGAATATGCCCATTATCTGAAGCACTGAAAGTGCTTGAAGTTTTATTTATTGATTTTTTTCAGTTTGAAAGTGCCATAGATTCATATCTCACAGTATCAGCCCAGATTAAGATCCATTGTGTAATTACAGCCGTGCTCATGTACTTTCATTCTTCGGTGTTATGGTTACCACAGGCCAGTAAAAATAGGATTTTGGAGAGGATGAACCTGTTGTTCAGGCATCATTGTACACTAAAGGAGAACTTGTTCAACTCTTCTGGCAATAACTGTAAGTACAGTGGAAACAACATAAGAAAAACAAGCCATGAATGACAAATGACATTTGTCATTTGTCACCAAATGACAATTATCTTGTGTTTCATGTTGCAAATTCAGGGTTCTGCTCCTGCAAGCTCAGAAATCCTTGAGATGGAATGAAAACAACTGCAGAGAACGCCAGAGATCACATTTTTCCAATTCCCTGGAGTCCTTCTGGGTGACTGAAAGTCTATCTTATTTAAGAAGCAGAACTGAACTCTAAAAATTGACCACCAGAGTAATTCCAAGGCCCCACCCACCTGTGCTCACTAAAGATGCATCTCCCTGCATCAAGCATTAACCATTGTCTCATCACTCATAAAATAATCTTAAGGTAACAAGGAGAGTCATACAGAGATGATAAAGGAACAATACCCAAAGGATCCTACATTATAAGAGACCTCCAGCCCAAAATCCTGTTGACTGCTCCCAAAGAGGAGAAACCCTAAAGCTTGTGGTATGCAGAGAAAAAAGAGGAAAAATAAGTTCTGTGAGCCGTGGAAAAGACTGGGGGTGACTCAAAGGAGACAAACCCATCATCCACATTACAAATTACATTTACCCAAGCTGCAGTATTAGAAAGATGTCAGCAAGAGGCTGTGGGTGTAACCAGAATAGAACCTGGTCAGACTGGCATGAGCTTATTGAATATAAGGCATATTTGAATCTGCAGGGAAAGGTAAGGTGTGAAAACACAATTTCTGCTGATGAAAGCCACATATACTGTTGGCAGCAATATTCACTAAAAATGGACAAAAATAGCCTGGATCAGAGGAAAGGCTTAATTTTTTCCCCCTTACACTTCTTTCAAAATTGACATTAGATGTTCTGCCCCATCTTTGAGATCTCCTCATTGTTATAAATGGATGCAGAAGTGAGAAAGAAGAAATGCAGCAGAAGCCTTTTTTTTTTCCTGGAAAAACACTGACCACATATGATTTCCAGACTTTCTCTGACAACAGTTACAAGTCTTTCTGACTCTGAAGAGCATCCAGTCAGAAACTCATCTTGAGGGAATTGCTGTGCTTTAAAGATTCACCTACTTGAGACCTGGCTGTGGCTTTTATTTCTCTATAAACACACACACATTACTTCTCCAACCAAATCCTTGCAAAAACACTTGCCCGCCTCTGCTACAAGACAGAAGATATTTCCATTAAAGTAAGCAAACTCATCTCTTGTGCACCTAAGGCCTGCAGAGTTCCTAAGTTTCAGTTCACATTTCAGGTTAATCTTTTCCTCTCCTAAAGAACAGAACATCCTTTTCCCTGATCTCCCCGAGGGCTCAGTATTTGCAACATCAAACAGAACACACAAACCATCGCGCCCCCTCCAAAAGCCCATTATACTGTCAACTGCCTTCCTAACTGCAACCAGGGGAGAAAGCTTATATACTGACTCCAGAGCTCTTTTACTGCTGGAAAGTGTCCATGATTTCTTCAAGCTACTGCTGCATTTCATTTCTCTAAAGAACTCATAATAAGATGGGCAAAGTTCCAGGAAAGAAAAAAGAAACCCGACCAAGGCTCGGCGCTCCCCCCGCCGCCGCTCTCAGCCGCTGGCGAAGGCCAAAGCCACAGGACTCTCGTGCAACCCTGCCAGTGACCCTCCTCAATAAATCAGATACTAAAATGCAGACACATGAATCAGGCTGGGAAGGGAGAGCAGGACCAACGTCTGCTAGTGAAGATAATGGTGTATCTTGCAGCGTATTCCGCATCCACCAAGCATGGAAAGAAGTGAGAGACTGGGAGGAAAGTCCATATGGAGGCCACATACAAGCTACATGAGTTCAAGAGAAATTAATGTCTATTTATGAATTCTGCAAGGAGAGACCAGGTTGTTATTCTGGGAGGAAGGCCCAAGTGATGGCTGTGACTGGGCTGGGATTTGGGTCTCAGCCTCCATGGCTCAATAAATGAACATTTGCAAGGCACAACGTGAACCTCGGTGGGAAGCTGTTGCTGGAGAGTAACACACTATTACTCTACTTAGGAAATTTTTAAAAAGACAATAAGAGAACATAAATCAAAACCAAGGGTGTCTGTGCAGCTCTACTGCATTGGGGAAAAAAATGTTTTGATGCTGACAGATTTTACCAGCTATTTACACGTTTTCTTTCATTGTGTTTGAAGAGTTCATATCTGCTTTGGCAGATTATTGACTGGCTGGGTTAACAGGAGAGGGGTCTCATTTTTGCTGGAGGAGCTCATCTTCAGGGACACAATCCCAGCAAGGCACAGCAAGGCACAATCCCTTCCTCATGGCCCAGCCCAAGTGCCCCTCTCCTGCCATGGAGCGTGGTGGCTTCTGTCCAAGGCCTTGAGCAAACCAGCAGAGCCCGTCCAGTGACTGCCACAGAGCTCACTGCAGCTCTCACCCAGAGCTGGTTGGACAGAGGAGCAGTAAATATAACTGCCAGCCAGCCAGCCAGCACCACCCACAGCTTTCATCCCTAATTTCTCAGTGAACTCCTGGGAAACCACAGCTGACAGGGGCCGCAGGTCTGGCAGGTGATATTTCCAGCTGGACTGCTATGAAGTCAGGAGGTTATGTCAAGCTGCAGCATCCCAGTGATGGTAAATGGAGCCCTGGACTGTGAGGAAATGGCTGGAGATTGGTTACAGCCAGGAGAAATTGATCTGTCTGAAAAAACAGCCCAGGAATCACAGGATTAATGTTCAAATTCCAGCTGTGTTGCATTGTTCCCTTTCCTCCAGCTCTCCAACAACAAAGACATGCCTCCTCCTCTGGAGACCAGAAAAGTTTTATTAAAAATCTTCATACAACTGTTGCAGCGGAGGCCCTGTTAAAAGCATCATCGGAAAAAAATGCAGGATTCATAAAGAAACCATCCTACAATTTCCTTTCGATCTGGCATTGATTTCAAAGGGGCTACCTGAGCCAAGTGGCTTTGGCCAGCTCCCCTCCGTGCCCGGGGCAGGGTGAGGCTGAGCCTGGCTGGATGCGGGCGCGAGCGGCGCGGGCGCGCTGAGAGCGAGGGGGGAGAGAGGAGGGCAAAAATAAAATGGGAACACTTCCAAACCTGCAGCTGTGCTGGCCCATTAAAAAGCTGAAACTCGTTCTACTGTTCGACCTCATACTTATCACCACATAACTATTCATCAAAGAAATTTCGGTGCAATTAATTAAATTATTCCCCCGCCTGTGCCACAGAGTCGTTATTCCAATATCAGCTTTCACTCGCACTCTCTTAAGCTCGTGTCTCGATGCCAAGTGATATCTCCAGGGCTGTCCAGCCTCAATAAAGCTCTGCTCCTCACCACTCACAGAGCCCATCATTTCTCTCTTTTATTGCCATTTATTTTCCACTAGGATTTTGCTGCCAGTATATTGGCAGGACTTCCAGTATATGGATGTAATGAAATCTACCACAGACACTTAACATCGGGTCAGGCTTCAGCTCGGCTCATGTGAAGCTGTAATATGATAAACAAATGCTTCCAGGAGGAGGATTTTATCTGCTCCAAAACAGAACGAGGACTCCTTTGGTACCCAGACATGAACTAGGAGGGAGTAATTTCAAAATCCATATGATAATTAGCTTTATAGCCAAAATGTGCTCAACATGAGAAACCTGAGTTACAGCACAGATCAACTTCTTAATAAAAACCCCTCAGTATCACAGTTTGCATATTCCACCCTTTTTGTGTTTTGTTTGTTTATGGTTTGTTTTGGTTTATTTTTATCAGCACTGTTAGTATAACTCCACTGGCTCAGCACACCAAAGTGGGGGGGATTTGGTGAGCCCTTAGCTGACCTACCACAATATCTAAATGTAAATGCCCTGACGTCAAGTCCTCCTCAGCTCTTCTGGAAATTTTGCAGGACCTGATGGCTCTGAGCATGGTCTGTCTGTGTCCACTGCCACAATTGATATGATGGCACCAGAGCATCATATCTGCATCCCAACCAGTCCAGGTCAGGACTGCTGCCAGTGGGATTAGGCTCTAAAACATGAATTACACAAGATACTGATAGGCATGTCCCAGGCACCTCTAAGGGGACTTGTGGCTGGAGTTGAGAGATGAAAGAAACACAAAAGGAAAATTTGGTGTTACTTTAAGGAGAAGGGAAAAAAAAAAAATCAAACCTTAGAACAGTTTCTATCTGGGCACAGTAAGTCCTGCACTACCTGGAAGGCTGTAAATCAATAACCAAGACATTCTATCAGAGAGGCTTTATTTCCAACACGAGTTAATGGACATAAATCTCCTCCAGGCAATGGATGTAAAACATCAGACTGTGTGATCAAAGGCGTGGGGGTTTTACCCTGGGTTGGTTTTGTGTCTAAAATAATCTTTTCCCAGGAGAAATGGAATTTTGCAGTTCTTCCAGGGAGACAGAGAAGTTTGGTTCTGCACCAGCAACTCCCTGATGCCCTGCTGGCTTCCCAGCTAAGGCATTAGTTAGAGGAATTTGTAGCATCTTGTAAAGGCAGCAGAACCCAAGTGTTGCAAAATAAATAGAGGAACCCAGAACTCTCCTGGTAAAGAGGGCAGAACTTTGCCTGAGTAGTGCCTGTCTTGAAATCTGTTTGCAAAGTTTTTTTTATATATACACTGAAATATAGATGCTTTCCCTGCTTGCCCTGAACAAAGGCAAATAAAACCTGGCTCAAACCAGGTTTGAAACAACTTTGTGCATCCTCCACCTCATCCTACTGCTATCCAACAGTCCAGGTTATCTCCAACCATGCTGCCTTTTATTTTGCAGACTACACCAGGTATTTTGCCATTTGGTAAATGAGATCTGGATTTGCCTCCCCAACCACACATCAATACTTTCCAAATTAATGCAATCTAGTCCTTGGATCTGCTGTTTTCCTTCACTACAATGTGTCCATTCTTTCTTAAAAATAAGTAAATTCTTAAAAATTAAATAGCACATTACTGACAACTGTGGAGAGCAGTAAAACAAACAGGCTGCCCTACCAGGAAACATGAAAAATCCATTGTGAGCAGCAGGGGCCCAGGCAGTGGCACTATGAAACTTCTCCCCTGACATTCTGGATCAGTAATTTAGCTGTAAATATACATTAACTAATGCCTTAAAAAAAAAAAAAAAAAAAAAAGGATAGGATTCAAATTTCCAGTGTCACAGATATGAAAGGAAGTTTGAATGGCACTTTACAGAAATCACAGAAGGTATGTTTTATCACAGTTGCTTTACATTTTTTGAAACATTTAATCCCTTTCCAAAAGCTATTACAATATCTTGAATCCTTCACTTCCACGTTCATTATCTACCCTAACTTGAAATATGGCAAAGAGACCATATTGATTTAGCCCAGGACAATCCAGTGTAGGACTGTGTCCTTCAATACCAACCAACACACTTCCAAGTATTTTAATAAAAGAAGTAACCACATAATATACATAACCACAAATATAACTCCAAATAATTCTTACCTTCTGTTTTCCAAGCACATCTGAGTGCATGTCATTTTTTATTTTTTAATTTTATTTTACTTTTTAACAAGAAAAAGCATAAAACAAATATCTCATGGCAGCAAATCCAATTACCTGCTCCCTCTGAATGATCTCCTTCACCTCTGGTGCACGTTCCAGCTGGACAGTGCACCCCACCAAGCTCCTTTGGGCAGGAATTGGGCCAGATCTGCCACGCTGGGGGAGTGGTGCCTTCAGGAAGGCACCGTGGGTGGCAGCACAGGACAGTTCATGTGTTCACACCCTTGATTTCAGTCATTTCTCCCCTGCACCACGACCATGGTGACGACCTGGAACGCTCCAAACACATCAACTTCCAAGGGCATCTGCAAACCATTCTGACTGACAGAGTGGTGATGGTGGCATGTGCCAATGGGCTTTGATCCTTTCCCCAGTGCCAGGGCTGCCCAAGGTCATTGATGCAGGTCAACCAGGGCTCTCCCACGCTGCACAACAGGCTCTGATCACTCTGGCTGGTGAGAAAGGCACCAAAGGCTCTGCCAGGCACATCAGCTCTTCAGCGATCAAAAGGAACTGCAGCACCTGGATTGTCCCAGGGATGTGCCAGGATTGTCCAGCACCTGGATTGTCCCAGGGATATGAACTTGCAGCAGCTGGATTATCCCAAGGATGTGAACTATCTCCAGACCTCTGACATAACAGGTTTTGCACTTATCACAAACTCTGGCCCACAGCCTATGCAGGGTACCAGAGAGCAGATGTCCATCCCTGGGCTCTGCTCAGTGGGAAAAGCCCATAATCTGTTTGGTTGACTTTCCTATAAGTTGCTAGTGTCAATAAAATTAATGTGACATTTACAACTATTTCTAGGATAAAATGAAGTTGCTTAAATTATTCTGCAGAAGCAGCATGAGACAGAATTATTCAGTTGACAAAATCTAATTAGGTGTAAATTATTTCAGGTTATATGAATTATAAAACCTTTCACAGAGAACTCAAACTCAAGGCTCAATGTGATACAGTGAATTAGCATGCCAGGCATCTGTTTGCCAGAGTTGGGTTTCAGTTGGGGACAAAGTCACACAGGTAATTAATTTTTTCTTTCCACCAGCCACCATGCTCAGGCAGGCAGAGGAAGCCATGCCCCATACAACAGACATTTTATTACAGCTGGAAGGCTTTTTCCACACAGAAGATTGGAAGGATTTGAGAGCTGGTCAGTAGATACAAAAAGCAGCTCTTAGTCTTAACCCTGAGACAGAGCTGAGACTCCTGATGCCTGGGGATAGCACGAAGGGAATATCTTGGCAACCAGCTCTCCTTGGAGCCTGGTGTCCAGCTCCATCCTTCAAGCAGAAAATTCCTCTGGAGTCACACTGAGAAATGTTCCAGCATGTGGTTAAGTTTAATAACCACGATCACTTTTGCAAGCATACTTTGATGCTCTGCAGGATCAGCATGTCCAGAAACCTGCCTAATTACCACAGAGTTTATTTCTCCTGCTAAGTTTAATTTTTTGCTGTTTACATGCAGAAATGCCATCATTACCTTCCACAAAGCCAAGCAGGTCATCTTTGAACCCAAACTATTGGTGATTTTAATGGCTGAAAAGCAGAATGCTGAGAAGCTCTAAGGATGACAGGGTGTCCTGTGCTGTGGAGGAGAAGGAATGATGAGCAGCTGTGTAATTAGATGTTTTGGGTGGGAGAAGACAAGTGCTTTATGAGCTGAGCATCAGCTTTGCTCACTTGCTGTCAGCCTGCTGCAGAGGGAGGGTCTGGGCACTGTGGGAAAGAAGCACATCCAGTTCCCACAGGAGGTTTAGGAATACACACTGGGATTTGACATGATGGTGATTTTCCATTTAAATGCACCACGATTCAACATGGATTGCTAGATCTCATATGGGACTCAGACTGCCTTCTCACACTGCTTTCCAACTCCTTGAACAACCCATTGCAAGGAAACAGTACAAGTTATTTACTAGTGCTCACACTCCCTCTGTAAGGATCAGAGAAAATTACTGGAAGCAAAGCAGAACATTTGGTTACAAAGCCTTGAGAAGCATGCAAAAACCCCACAGTCCTGATTTTCTCTTTCTCTTTAAAAAGTTCAGCTGTGCTGCTAAGCTCCAGCTGGGGCCTTTCTCAATGGATAGACATTGCAGCTTAGTTTAAAATGATATGCAATGCTATCAGCTGCTCTCTTGTTCCATTTCTACACAGAATGCATTTCTCACACACTATTGACCACAATCCCTTGAAAAGTTACATATTTTAAATGCCTTTTCTCCTACCTCAAACAATAGACAGTAGCAAGTGAATTGGGAAAAAAACAAAGTTAAAAACAAGCAACAAAGCAGACACAGAGAGAACACGTGTACATCAAACATTTAACAATTATTTGCTCAAACTGACTCTTCATTTGCTTTAGAGATTTAATGAATAAAGCTTGATTTCTTGCTGCCTCACACTATCTGGACACAGAGGAGCACACACTGCCCTTCTAGGCAGCCAGGCAGGCAAGAACTGGATCTGAGGTGTGGGATGAACCTCCTCTCAGGAAATCCAGCTGGTTTTCCTGTATTCTCTGAGGTCCTCACATTGCCAATTTTCTAAGTGAAATCTTAACTACAAAGAGGTTGGAAATACCAAGACTGGCCTTAGATGCATCTGAACACTCAGGCAGTGTCAGTACCCTTCTGTGTGGAGATAAACTGCACACCCAGGGATAGATTAGAATGGAGAGAATCTTGCATTTAGAAGGGACATACAAAGTCATCCAGCCCAACCATGGGCATCCCCTTTCCTTCCCCCAGTACATATATATATGTGTATATATATACACATTTAATAGTCAGTCCTAGTGCTACACCAAGATGCCAGGGAAGATAAAGTCAAAGCAAGATAAATCCAGCACTCTTTGTTTCTATCTTTGTAACAAGAGCTGGTGGCAGTGACAGAGATCTGAGGATAAACACCAATCTGCTACGGTTCACTAACCTTCACTCCACGGTGATTGATAACTGTGTTTTTAAGTGCTGCAGGTATCAGGCTCAGCTCTGGGCTCTGTATCTCTCTCTCTATCCTGTTAGTAAGAACATGTTGCAATATACTCTAAGACTGAGGGACCAGACAGCTTCTCCAGGACCTCCCATGCTCATGCCAGGACTGGAGATGGCGATGGAAGAGGCGAACACCAATCCAATTTCCCTGCCTCAGCAAAAGGACAGCAGGGCGGGAAGTAAAGGAAATTAAACACAAAACAAAGCACAGAGCTGGAAAGGGCATTTATAACCACAGAGTGATCCCCTCCCTTTTGTCAACGCTCACTCCCAGCTCTGGAGGAGTTAAGGCTGCCACGTAAGCGGCGCTGCCGAGCTGTCCCCGGGGTGGCAGCCAAGGCCACTCACCCCACGATTAGAGGCCTGACAAGCTTTGTCAATGCAATCTACTGAACGCCGTGAGTGACAAGCGATCAATATTCCCCACTCTCATGGGTCATCACAGGTGACAGAGGTCTAAGTAATAAAACAGCCCTGGCTGCCTCCTCTAACTTAAATGCTTCCCCAGCCACAATATTTCTTTTTTGTCTAAGCGCCTCTAGCTAAATTCCTCGCGGATCGAAGCATCGGATGGGCTGTGGGTTCTGAGGAATTGCAACGTGCCAGGATTGATGCTGGCCTGGGAAGGCTCAGCAGGCTGGAGACACAGGCTCAAATAAATCACACACGACGAGCTCACTGCTGTAATCTGCCAGCACTGGGCCCTGTGGCAGCCTGGGGACACGAGGAGGGTGTGGGGACCAAGTGTGGCATGGAGCCACCTGCCAGCCCGAATCAGCCCCCTGAAACACTCACAACAACACCCCTCCTTTCCCTAATCTGTGAGCTGTTCTAGAAATTACTGGGAGGAACTACACAAATTGGCATAAATGTGTTAGCAGAAGACTGTGGCAAGTACGTATTTCTCTCTCTCAGGATCTTATCATAGAGAGAGACAGAAGAGAAGAAAGAGAAAACAATTTCTATTTCTGTCCCTTGTTTTTCCATGTGGAATGCATTTGGAGATAGCTGACCTGGAGTCATTGGTTCATTGGATACTGGTGAGGATTATTTGGCCCTGATGGTCAATGGAATGCACCTGTGTCTGGACTCTCTCAGGGAGGAAGTCACCAGTGAAGTTAGAGTTAGATATGGTAGTTAGAAATGTAGGATGTAGTTTTAGTATCTCTCTTTAAATAGTATATTAATGTATTATAATATAGATATAATAAAGAAATCATTCAGCCTTCTGAACTGGAGTCAGACAACACCATTTCTTCCCATCCTGAGTTCAGCTGCATTTTCTCTGCAATAGAAGACAAAGGTGCTCTGCTGTAAATCCGAGGGAAGTGCTGATGGGACTAAAGCTAATGGGGCTCTTGAAGCCGTGGCAAACACTGACCAGTGGATCTTCACAGCATGAAAAAACCCTCTTCCCTTCTGAACATTGGAAATGAGTGTGCAGGTATTAAGGGAATCCCCTGCTCCATTCCAGTCATCCACCCTTGCCCCTGGTGGGACCAGTAGTGATGGCCTGGATTTGTTCTGTACAGCTGTGCCACAGCCAACAACCACAGAGAATCTCCTCTTTTTCTAAACCCACAGACTATTCACCCTCAAATAACTTGTTTTACAGCTGTGTGCCAAGGAAGAGCTCATGCTTCAAAAAAATGCAGTGATTTACAGCTCAGAACCCGAATTTAAGGCAGATGAGGAAAACCCTCATGGTTTAGCCCTTAGGAAAAATCCTGCCCCAATATGGACACAAGCCATTGATGTCCATCTGGGATCTGAATGTTGTCCAGTTTTTTCAGATGTTTAGAACCAGCTTTTATTGGGAATAATCTCTTTAACCAAACAGCTTTGCAAACACCATGTTTCACTACATTCCTGGGAGACAGGCAAGTGATACACACCAATTTATAGGGAATAAATGGAGACACAGAGCAGAGCCAGAGGCACAACTGGACACAAAACCCCACGGGTGTAATTTCACACTTTCAACTTTGGACAATAAATATGTCCTGGAAGAGAGTCTCTTCTAGGGGATGACTGTCAGTTGTGAAATTCTGTTTAAACAGGTGGCAGGACGATGCTGTGTTGTTTGGAAATAATTGGGGCACTGTTTACACACCACTCTCATGATCTAAGACAGGATAAAAATAGACTATAATGCTCAAAATCTGTATTTTTACACAAGTTCATCCTTTTTCATTACAAAAAGCAAACCAAAAAGTTAATTCTGCCTAAAACATGCGTTTATTCTGCCAGTTATTTATATTAATTACAGAACTTTCCTAATTCAAAAAAAAGCAACCCAGTTCACCTATGCCAGTGTGGTTTCCCCAGGTAAATGTCTGAGACCTTAAATAACGTATCAGCAGGATTTTTTATCTGTGCATGGGACACTTGACCTGGAATGACTTGAAACAGAAAAAAATAACCCAGTACATGGGATTATGTCAAAAACCTTTAAAGGCTATCAATGCAATCATCTTCTGTCCAAGGGAAACTGTGTTCTTTTTATGGCCAAGGAGAATAAATGGAGATGAGAACTCTGTAGCAACATCTTCTGGAATACACAAAAGCAGATGAGGAAGCACATTTCCTAAAGAGAAACTGCCCTAACTCTTGGGATAAAATTAGATGTCTCATAAAGAAAAGGTCAATGTTCTAATGTAGGATTTGGTTCTTTAACACAATTGACTACTGGCCAACTCAACCAGCTGGACAAGCACTGGAGAAGAGCATGTGGGAAGGATCTATTTCAGACCAAAGTAATCTTTTTAGTCACTAAATTCAGCTGATTTTCTGAATGATTAGACGAAGGCTTGGCTGTTCCCACATCACTGCTGAGGCAAGGCTGCAGGACAGGAGCTGTGTCAGGATGTGAACCAGCAGATAAACACAGCCAGCCTGGGGACAGCCCGCGGCGTGCCCAGGACAGCGTGGTGGCACTGGTGGCCCTGGAGGGGAGGGCACATCCAGGACAGAACAAAGCCAGCCCAGCCCTGCCTGGGGCAGCTGGGAGGGGATTCTGCCAGCAGGTCAGACGAGGGAGGCCACGTTTCAGTGCACAACTGCCCTCCTGCTGCTCCTAAAATGCCCATTTCACACTGCACTGCACGAGCTCAGCTAACTCCACGCTGCACGTGGAACACGTTCCTCCTCACACTGGAGTTTAGATGCAGACACAATACACAAAAATTGGGTGAGAGAGAAATAGAACCCGTGAAGCTTTATTTCTTCTCTCCAAAGTTTACTGCTATTCTCTCCCAGTCAGCCATCCAGCCTTTTTTTTTCCCCCTTTGGCCTCAGAGGCTTTTGACTTTCTCTAGATATGACTCCAGAGTCATTTAAAAATAGAGAATGAAAGCAGGATGGCTACAATGATCTGATAGCATCACATACAGCTCTTAACCTAATTTATTACTGATGATGTAGTCATTAATGTACTCTGAACATGCACTATACACTCCTCTTTAATGAAAAAGTAGCTGGGGAAGCTCATCCAACTTGCTTCAGAAAGTTGAGTCCCTTGAGGCTTACATGTCATCTACCCTTAGATTTATCCAAGGCTGAAGGAGATATTTTAAAACATATCTTCTTGTTATTCTTTTAAAAGATAGTTCCCTTGATGCTGAGCCTTGAAAGTTTAGCAGATCTTATTACCAGGAGTGAACTAAACTAAAGCAATTGGTGTAATGGTTGTTACACTGTGGGTACAACTTGCTTGCCATGTTCTCTTCTCATCCACTTTCATCTCAAAGTGTTTATATGAGCAGGAAAAGTCATTGCAATTTTTCTTCTCATCAGCAAGGAGAGAAAAAAATCTGGAACAACTATACTGGGAAAAGGACAGGAAAAGGAACTATGGAAATAAAAGTCTTTGGGACAAATTCATAGAGTACTCTGGGAAGATAAGAGGGACCACAGAGACAGAAAGGCAACACAGCCCTATCCAGACTTCCAGCAAGGATGGTCTGTAATTGCCTAACACTGCCTAACAATGGAAAGGAACTTTTTAAAAGCCATCACACTTCTCTCCTCATGACCCCACTGATCTGCTGAAGCCTCTGGCTCCAGAAGCCTCTGGCTCCCAGCACACCCCAGGTCTGCAGCCACGGCCCTGGGATGATCCCATCCTTCAGAAATCCCACAGCAAGCTCAGGAAATCATGAGCTCCAGGCCACAACAGTGCAACAGAAACAACTACTAGGGAAACACAAGGCTTTCTGGGGAATGAGGTAGGAAAAAAAAAGAAAAACTCAATAAACCCAAAAATATGAGAGAAATATAAACCCTCTACCCCAGAACCAATGGTAGATCATGCCTCATGCAGTGACTGAGAAGGCAAATCATTCTTTTGGAGAAAGACCAACCACAAGGAAAAACAAATGAACAATAGAGGAAATTAACAGGTATGAGAGCCTGGAAAGTGCTCAGTGGGAAGTGCTGTTTCCATGTATCAGGCCAATAAATCATCCCTCTCCTGTCCTACAGGCATGCTAACATCTGTAGAGGAACCACAGCTTTTCCTGCAAAGGAAAGAGCAATAGAGATTATCTGGATATGATGCTCCCTTCTGCATGCCAATTATGGTGCTAAAAGGCCAGCAGAAATATTTAAGATGAAGGAAGTCAACACCCCTTCATTCCTGTCTGGTGAGCAGCTCTTCATACTTTTCATGCTTTATCAAATATGGATCATGTCTGCCCATGAAGGTTAAATGCAGTGCTAAGGTTTCCAGGTTAACTGCAGTGTAACTTTGTCAGCATTTCCATTCCTGTCTCTTTCTCTAAAGGATTGAAATACTCAAATCTAAATGTGCAACTCAAAGCCAGTTTCAACCTGCAGGATCCTAGGCTGGGGGCAACTTTTTTCCTTCTGTGGACACACAGCAAATTCGTACTATTCATTTATTCTAGCAGCTCTTTTCTTTCTTCCAAGGTGAAATATTGTGGGAAATCCAGGACTCCTGAACAACTGACCAATATGATCAAGCAGAAGCTGTTTATTGTTTATACACACTTTTATAGATTCTAGAAACTACCAAGTACACATTTCTTCATTGGTGCCTTTGTCTTGTTCCTTTGTTTTCCGTTTCCATTTCTCAGTATCTGTGATTGGTTATAGTCTAGATGTTTCACAGTCTTCTGTTATCTAGTTCTTGAGTCCTGGTATTCGGTTTCTCAGCCTATTCTTTCTTAATTTAGCACAATTTATGTTCTAATAGCCTTGACGAATTCCTTTGATAACAAACTTAGAAGCAGGCTGGCTGATGCACACACTATGGCCTAACCCTTGCAAACACATTGCAGCAGTGTAAAGGAGGAAAAAGACAAAGATCAGGTTATTTTGAGGGTAGGGGCTCGGACATGATGCAGCCCAGCCAGACTCCACCCCTGTCTGGAGGCTTTGTCTTTAGTGAAACCCTTTGCTGTGACTGCAGCCATGGGAGCTCCAGGCTGGAGGAGGCATTGCTCCTGCTGGATCCTCTCTGCTGCCACCAGAAGGACCATTCAATGTGCTGTGTTAGTCTGGATGTCTTTCAGGTCCGTGTTTACCTAAGACAGCATTATTTGAACGTGTGTATTTGTGATCCAATTCACCTGGAGCACTGCTCCATCCTACAGGAATAAGACAAGGACGTCCCATATGGTGGCAAGGTAGAAAATCCGCTCCAATGCAAACCACCTCTGACCCCTGGGATAATAAATTCTTCTGCAAATGACTGGGCAAAGTCCTGGAGCCTGTGTGCAGGAAAGATAAACAGCCCTCTTTGTCCTCGGGGCCAGAAGTGGCCATTGTATGGAGCTGGCCCAAAGGATTAGTGCTGCCATGATTATTTGTGTTATATGAGCTATTTCAGGAGCTAATTGACCCCGGCACAAAAGCAGGGTGAGAAAGGCTTTTGTAGCTAATAGAATGAGCAATACAGAAAAGGGTAAGGTGCTTTGAGCAATTGGGCCACAGTACACAGACACTGACTCAGTTTTAGCTGACAGCATCAAGCAGGGCAATCTAATCTCCCCAGTTAGCACTAAATCAGCCTAGTATAAATGAGCCCATGACAGAACACGGAGAAATGGGACTTGCTAAAAGGATAACTGAGGATAACTGCCTTGTGAAGCATAAATATTGAAGATGTTCAGAACTCTTCACTGCTCGAGCTAAGCATGCCTGGCAACAGCTGTGCAGGCAGAGCTGCTGGATACTCAAAGCTCTGCTTTTGGAGGGCATGGTGGTAAATGTCAGTATCTACAGAAGGTATTCTGAAATTATAGATATATGTTCCCTCCTTCCTTCCCTGTCTTGAGTGCTTAATGGCAGGGGAAAGTATTGACACTGAGAAACTGATGGGACACTTTAAACATTAACTCATAAAGCAACAACAACAAAAAACAAAGCCATTTTCTCCAGGATGACAAGCATGATAAGGAGGATGGGCTATGGCTGTAGTGTTGAATTATCCCAAAGTAAACTACTTGCCTCTAAATTCACTTGTGAAGAATCATGGAATTATTAGGGTTGGAAAAGACCTCTAAGATACTTGTGAAGAATTATGTATTTAAGGTGGAAAAGTGAAGCTGAATTTAGAAATGAACATATTTTTTTTTGGCATTTGGTCACAACTCAGCAAAGCCTGTTTTATCTCAAATTCAGAGCTACACAGAATAAAGGATACAGTGAAAAAATTAAATCGCCCTGACCTTTCTAAAGCCACTAGAAAAGCTGCTGCAACATACTGCATTACAAATTCTGCACTAAATATGGTGCACAAGAGAACACAGCCTTGTAAATATGCAACAGAAGAGAAATAATCATATTCACCATTTATTTATTGAACCTACATGGACCCCTCACTGCACTATCCGAGGCTACCACAGGCATAAAGGAATTAAACAGCACAAAATCCCAGCCAGGAAAAGCAGAATTTATAGGTGCTTCACAAATGGGGTAATGAGGCAGAGAAAAGAGAAGGTCTCTGTGGACAGACTGAGCCTAAAGCAGAGACAAAGTCAAGCCTGTGTCCCCTGAGCTGGCACAGTTTAGTGCAGGATTATTATTCCCTTCATGTGTTTCATCAGTGCCCATGCCCAGCAGGAGCTCCCTGCCCAAATGTGTCCCAGCCCTTCCATGAAGCAGAAGGCTTTCCAGACCTTTCTGCTGTCTTACAGTAACATCCTGAGGCTCAGCAGGAGAGGATGTGGCAGCCACAGCAGCTCCCATGGCAGGGCACATGTCACTGTGCTGCCCAGGGTGTCCCACTGCCCTGTGACAGCTTTAGCCCAGGACACCACCCCAGGGCTGTTCCAGCTCTGTTCCCCAGGGAGGAATGTTCATATCCAAGGTCTGCATCTACAGCTCAGTGCCAGCACATGGATGCTCTGACTGCAGCCAAGATCCCCCCACACCTCAGGGGCACAGACACCTCCAAGCACGGCCTGGTGGGTGGAATCTGATCTTCTTTTTGCCAGGGTTGGGATTAAATGTGAGCGACAGTTTTTCTTGCTCGGCCTCAGGTCAAATGCAGTGTTCTCTTGGAGGTCAGTGCCTGTCAGCACAGAAAGTCTAAAGTTCTCAGTAACCAGCATTCCAACAGGTGAGTGCACAGGGCTGGGGAGCACTTTGAACACAATCTCACCTGTCCTCACCAGCCAGCTCTGTGTGGAGCCACAGCAACCAGCACTGACACACCCCTGAGGCTATGGGGCTTTGAAGTTACCTTGTAATTTATTTTAATCACCTCATACAGAACTGTCTTAGGCTGGGGGTGTGTATTCTGTCACCATCTGTCAGAGCTGGGGCAGTTCTCTGCTGTTNATTATAATAATTGGCAAGGAGGGGGTTTACATTCTGTATTTCAAGGAAGGGTCCTGCCTGCCTTAGCAGATACCTGGCTTTTCAAACCAAGACAAGAACGATGGGTTCTGAGCCAAGGCTGTGTTCAAAAGCCCCCCATGTGGGTGGTGAGCACACCTGCCTTGGCACCACTGGCCTGAATGCCCTGTTCAGGGACAAAGGCAACACAGATGGAAAGGGTTAAAGTCACCTATTGTTCCTGGCCTCTGCAAACAATGCAAACCTACTTAGCTGAGGTAATGTTTTAAGCACACTTATTTCCATGAAGCAAATCCAGTGTGTAATTCCAGGATTAGTCCAGAAACTAAGAAGCTTTCTGTTTTCAGCAAAGTTAGTTTCCATTTCAAAGTTTAGTCAGGCCTTAGAAGTTAATCAAAACACAGGATTTCACAGTTTCACATACACTTGGTATAAACAGAGAGATCACCAAATTAAAATACACACAATTGTAATGCTGAGAGAGGATTCTTTACCATTTCCTTTTATTCAAACAGATGAGGAGCAAAGAAGAGGAAAGGATGAGTTAGTACTAACGTGCAAATACATCACTGACACTGCAATCCTTATGGGAGAGGTTTTACAGGCCATGAGACTTGTAAAGATAAAAAAAGATCTATTTTTTATGCTTCTGTAGGCATTAATACCTCTACAGACATTAGACAATAAGAAAATCTAAGGAGGCTCCTCCAGAGCACCAACATGTGTATGAACCTCAGCTTTCAGGAGGGAGAAGGGAAAGAACCAAAGCTGGGTTTATCTTAAACTAGGTATGATCCTAGAAATACCACAGCTGGTTAAAAAAAAAATGCCTCAGGTTCAATGTTAAAGTTAGCACATTCATAAAAATTAAGGGTCTGCTATTTTTGTGTATCCTCCTATAATAACTTCAACTTTTAAAAGAATAATACAGCCTTGAGCACATCTTCTATTCCCTTAAATATTTCACAGTACTCCTAGAAAGAAATGGGATACTCTGACTAGATTTAAAAAGAGTATTGATGTGTTTTTCTATACACCCAAAACAACTGAATCACTACTTACAATCTTACTTTAAACAAAGAAATAATTAATGCTCAAGTCCAAACACCCTCATGGAGCAGGGAGGCTGCTGGGAGCAAGGCAGGACCATCAGTATTTGGGACCACAGGCCCTGTGCTCAAGAGGTGGCAGTTTATAAAGGGTTATTCAAGCAGACATAAAGGACAATTTATTTGTAGCAATACAAATATTACAGATGGGATTTTCACCAGGATGAGTGTAGTTCTTGTAGTTCTCTTTCTAAAGTGCTCACACACTTTTAAACATCCCTTTAAAAACAGTGA
Organism: Ploceus nigricollis; assembly: GCA_013399945.1. Lineage (NCBI taxonomy): Eukaryota > Metazoa > Chordata > Aves > Passeriformes > Ploceidae > Ploceus > Ploceus nigricollis. The sequence continues at coordinate 311,786 of VXBC01010528.1, read as the reverse complement.
TAAAGTAAACATTGAATTGAGTGAAGAGGGTAAAAAAAATTAATGGAAAAAAATAAGCATCTATTCTTGAGTCACTTACTGATGTCCTACAGGTCATTTCTTCAGTGAAATTCACATTTATCGGCCTAAAACTCCCCAAAGAGCAGATCTGGCAGTGGAAGGAGCCAACTGCTACTGCTGTGCACTCACCAGGGAGCTCAGCCTGCTCCACCACAGCAAATAATGTTCCTTTGCTTGCAAGCTTTCCTGGAAGCTGCAAAGGACCTGGCTCATTTCAGGCTGCAAACACTGTAAGAATTTTGGGAAAGGCCTTTCTCCTCTCTGCTGAGGCTGCAGGCTGCTGGCCACTCCACACTGCATTTTTCTCTGCACGAAGGTGCCTGGTTTCTGAGAAGCTCAAGTCCTTAATGGCAGGTTACACGAGGTTTCCTAACGATTTTCCATCCTCCTCCCAGCTGTCTCAATTCCGTGGGATAAAGCTGCCTTGGCCCAAAGCAAGGCTGGTTCAGGCTAACTTTAATTGTGCCCTGTCCAACACTCAGCTCTGCTGTGTTACCAACTGCTCACTGTGTGCCTGGAAATCAAAGGTACAAATGCACACTCCATGGAATGGCTTACATTAGTGCCATTAATTCCTACTCTCAGCATAATCCTTCATCTGGGAGTTATTCCAAAACATAGGAGTTAATGACACTAATATAAACCATCCCAATGTAGCATGTGTTTCTTTAGCTTTTATTCCCATGACTAAATGTCTTTTTAATGCACTTTTATTTACCGTGATGGAAATAGTTTTTCCTGCTTTACTCCATCAGAAGTCTGGCTCTGTCACATTAACCCTTTTCTGGGCAAGGCTCTGGAGATGTATTTCCCATTATGACTCCCAAATTAAAACCTTCTGCTGACATTCCAGCAGAGCACTTCCAAGAGCTGTGAGTCCTACTGGAAACCCTGCACAGAGGGATGGTGGTGGCCTCAGCAGGCTGTGCAATCTCCTGGGGACACGGTGCCCAGGGCTGGGCCAGCCTGCCAGGGGCAAGCCTGGGACTGAAATGCTTTGGGGCCAAGGAACAGAGCTGCAGAGAGGCTCTGCCCTCCTGGTGCACAACAGCCCTCAGTCCTATTCCCTGGTGACACTTCTACCCAGCCATGAGAAGCAGGGAATGAAGTGCCTCTGGATTTTCTCAGAGGTGTGAAATACAGGCAGAGGGGGGAAGTGGATTAGAGGGATGGAGACAAATTTCCCCAAAGAAAGTGTGCAGAAATTCCTGGTGAAAAAATGGTCTTTCTCTGGAGGAAGTGGATGAGGAGGGGAAAAAGCACATAAAAAGAGTAATGAAAAGAAAGCAAAGTACATTATTTCATCTCCATTTTGCTTTCCCTTCGCTCCACAGTCGCCCCCCAAAGCAGAGCCTATCCTGTTCTTGGCCTTCTAATGTTTAATGTTCACAAAATTTTACTTTTTTTCCCAAAATTATAACTTTTAGAATTAGGGTTAACTTTTTAAATCCTTTTGTATTCTCTTATGTCCTCCTTCACTGCTGCTGAGCACAGGGCAGGTGAGGAAGAGCAGGTAGGAGAGGAAGGACTGAAAAAAGGCTGAGAAGTAAAACAAAAGCAATTTGCCTCTGAACAGTACATTAAGAAACAAAGTATAAACACTCTGAAATGTTCAGTTCTCCCTTCAGTCTACCTCATGCTGCTCAGTACGTAATCTCCTTTTGAAAGCCTTTAAAAGGAAATATAGAGAGCCATCCTTAAACAATCCTCGGGGATTTTCTAGATGGTATCCATGAAGGAAATACCTTCCTGCAGTGACACTGCACTGCATTAACCCAGCAATTCAGCAGACAGCACTTCTCCAGAGTCACACAGTATATAAATACAGGGCATATGAGCAGCATAAACATGGGACACTTGCCAAAACATAATTCTGTTTCGTAAATCTGAGACTGTATCTGAGATGTTCAAAGAGTCATAAATAATACTGGGGGACCAGCTGCCCCCAGAAGTCAACAGGCTCAGGCCTAATAGATGGATTTCAATAAATTCAGGCTAAATCCTTACCACAGAAGATGTCTATTGATACCTTCTGCTAAGACTTCAAAAAGCACAAAAGTGTTTTGAGGCTCTCACTTTTTATTATCGAAGAGATCCATTTCAAAAAATTTCTCTATTAAGTAAATTCCTCCGTCTGATTAGTTTCTTACAGTAAAGATCATTTACCCTTGGGTTTAGATTTGAAGCGTGAGAGGTTGAGCCTGAGATTTTTGTGGGGAACAGGGAGATTAAGGATAAGTAAGTTTTTAATTTAAATAGAAAATGTTTTAAGTATTAACTGGTTGATCTGAAGGTTCAACGATGAGCGCCGTAGGCAAAGAGCTTGTTCTTTGGCACAGACACCCCTGAGGGGAGGGGGAACTCAGAGGGAGGGCAGGAATGCAAACCTCTAAACATCACAGATCTGTCACCACAACCAACAGAAAATCAGTTAGCATCGGTATGATTTTAATTTTGGCAGCGAGATAATAAAGCCACAGTGAGAGTGAACATAGTGAATTCTGACAGAAAATGAGAGGCAGAAAGAAAAAGATGTGAAAGTAAATCTAGTTATTCTAGAAGAGCAATCTTGGCTACAGAAGTTAATGATAAAAACATGCTTTTCTACTCAAGTGGTTTTCTCTTACCCATTAGAAGTTAAAATGGAACCTGCTCAAAAGAAACAGACCTTGTTAAGAACATCCCATCGTGAACATTCACATGCATTTAGCTTCAGTAAAGCTCCCCTGGTTTGGAGAGGGCTCTGGAGCTCCAAGGTCTATCCCTCATCCAAGGCAAGCCTGGCACAAGGGAGAGGTGGTGATTCCTCATCCACAGGGCCTGGCCTTTGCTGGCAGCTCTTTGTGCCAGGCAGAAGCACCAGTGAAAAGAGACAGAATAAAAACCAGGTCTGAATTATTCCAACACAAGATATTATCTCTCCTTCCAGCCCTTGTCCCACTGTTTCCTTGGACCACTGCTGGGGCTGTCTCTGCCTGCACTGGGCAAAACCAAAACCAGCTGATAATCAGAGAGAGCTGCTAGCATGGAAGACAGTCTGCAAATATCCAGGCTATATTTTTATTGATTTATTTTTTTATGCCATGAAAGGAGGGTGAAGGATTTAAAACCACCATGAAGCTCAGTTTATTTAACCTTGGGCAGCGCAGCAATGCCTGAGATGCCAAAGCTCCAGGTGGGCAGGCAGAGACATCTCCTTTTGGTGAGTGCAAAATGACTTTCTGACTCCTTCTGACCACCAGTCAAATTGTTCTAGCTCTCCTGCTGTTGCAATTTGAGAGTTTGCAGTGTTTCTTTCCAAGAACCATTTGGGAGCAATATAACTGGTGACCTTCTTTGGAAGGAAGATGCAACCTGTAACAAAGGTCTCATTAACCTCCAGTGGGGACACGCTCACAAGCCTCTGTGGGACACTGGAAATCTCTCCCTTCAAAATTAACCAAGAGCCTTGTGACACTGTGGAGTGAGTTACACTTCCTGGACTCTTGGGACCACAGTTCTGGACTTCTCAGAAAGAAAAACTTTCAAGAGAATAAATGAAAAGCCTCAATCCAAACTCACACAAGCACTTGTGGGTTTTCTTTTTGGGGCCAAACACATTTGAACCAAGACTGTATTTGCCTGCTAAGGACCAGGAGTCACTTGCAAGAGGAAAGGAGCAGACTGGGAGCTTGGAATACCACATGCATGGGTAAGAAATATTCCTTTGGCTTCACCCACAGCTCAGTATTTTCTCTGGAGAGTGCAATCCCAGCAGTGCTGCACAGCTTTTTACACCACCCAGGTGTTATACCAGCTAAGTATGCATCCCTAAAGCAACCAGAAAATGGAGATTTATCAGCCTGCTACTACTTCAAATAACACATCCAGCCCTTGATCAAGCAGTACAGACTTAGGCTTGAAGAAGTAGAAATCTTGGATGTATTATCTTCCCAGGCAACACCCAGGGAACTATTACCTCCATAGCTGTGCGTCTTTAAATCCCTCTCATTACCTGTCCCCTCTTTCCACATCTTCTTCAAAGTGCCCCCTGACCTGGCAGTGGAGTGTGGTGACAGGTGTGGACCTGTGTGACACAGCATGGAGAATGAGCCCTTCCTTGGGTCTGTTTTGTGGCAGTTGTCTCTCTGTGGCAGCACTCACATACTGTGTTTCCTTGCAGACACTCAGGGAAGCACAGCACCTGCTCCCAAGGCTCTTGGGGTCAAAAGGCAGATGGGCACCCAGCTAAAAAAGGAAAAAATTTAGGAGGGAGAAACAAGGGTGGTAGAACAGAAAGCAGTCGTTGTCTTCCTTTTGTTACTGATCCCCCTTTACAGACAAGATAAAAAGCAGCCAGTGAAAACCCTTACTATTCATTTTCCTTGGTACTGAGATCAAAAGAAACCAGTTGTGGTTTTTTCCTAAAAAGTCATACCATAACCTTTACAAAAAAAAAAA
>VXBC01010528.1:225029-307273 GCA_013399945.1 Ploceus nigricollis | reverse complement strand
AAAAAAAAAAAAAAGAGATGGGATTGCTTTAGGCTTCTCGAGGATTTCCTACAGGAAAATGATTGAGATGACAACATGTGCTTTTCAGAATGTAATGTCTCCATGGACATTGAGACTTTACACACCAAGCTCATACTCTAAAAATAGATGACTAAAAAATTAAACTTAAATAAAGAAAAAGAAATAGAACCAGAAATTCCTGCAGTGTTTTCTCCAGCAAGCAGTAAGTGCACAGTCTATCTTTCTTAAGTGCAATACACTCCACTATCAATTTGTGCACTGGACCATTTTTCCTGAAAGTAATATCCCCAAACATAATACAGTGTTTATTTAGCTCTACAATTGCATTACCAGTGTTTCAGAGTTTAAAACAAAATGAAGACAAATCAAAAGACCTTGGTAAAAGAGGAAAAAAAGTGTATTACATCAGGTTCAGGAAAGCTACGAGAGGCAGGGAGGACAAGGGACCAGGATTTGTATCCAAAGAGGCAACACAGAGAAGGACCAAGCAAAAGGCTGACCAAGATGTGCAGGCAGCAGACTGAGGCTTCTATTACTATGAGAACACATGGACTTCTTGCTCTCCATATGGCAGCTCTGCTTTCCCAGAACTCTACCTGTTGGCAGATGAGAGATCCTGCTGTTTGCATCTGAGGCAGGAGGGGAGTGGAGCTGCATCCTCAGGCTCAGGAGCACAGGAATGGTTTGATGCAGAGCAGGGGAACACAACTCTTAAAGGTGTTGGCTTGATCAAAGCTTCCCTCACCAGAGATCTCCATTTTACACATGGGAAAAACTGAGACTCATAAAGCAAATTAGAATCAGGTTTAGAGTTTTGAGCTAAGCCTCCAGGACTTGTTTTATGGATAAAATCTGTAGCCATCCTGTGCTTTGGTTTGATTGTCTACAGGGCTACAAATATCATAGCCTGAATTTTCACCACTGGTTAGCAAAATTTACACTTCCTTTGAAAAGGGAGGTGAAATGCAATGGCAATTCTTTTAAATGAAATATGAACAGCAGGGCTGACTGCTTTCTTACATCACCAAAACTGAGTCCACTGAGGAATGCTCCAACAGAAACTTCCAATAATGCTAATAATAATCCAGAGATTCTGTGCACAAACTGTCTAGAGCCCAAAATAACCCAAAGGCATGCTGAAACTGTCAAGTTACAGCAAGTTTATTGTTTTTGCATTGCATGTCTTACAAGGCAATTTTACTTGTTAAATATGCTAAATTCCACTTTTAATTATTGTATGACCAAACATCTCTTACAAAGTTTTAAGACTGTCTCCTTCTAATTATGGTCCCATCTTCAGCTTATTTACAGAGTTTGCTTATAGGTCTGTACAGGTTTAAATCCATTATTATTGCAAGGATTATGTTTACCTGGAGGGCAGGTTTGCTTCTCCACAAAGCAAACCTCCATGTAATTAAAGAACAGCTACTTCACTCCTGCCTAATGTGACTGTACCAGGCATCAGGTACACAGGAGTTAGCAGACACCAGGAATTGATAGAGCTGGTGAAAATCAGCATTTGGTGTAGGAAACTGCAGCCCTACAATGCAATTACAATTAGACTTATTAACAATGTTACCCCACAAGGATACCAGCCACGGTGATGCTCTCTGTCACCTGAGCACCCTGGTCCTCATGTGACACACAAATCCAAATGACAGCTCTGTGACAACATGGAAAGCTACCATGTTGTCACAGAAAGGCTTTCAGCCTGCCTAGAAAGGCTTTCAGCCTGCGTTTCTACTCATCAACAACAACAAATGTACCTGAAACAGAAGCCATTTGCTAATTCCCCCCATGGAACCATGGAATGCCCTGAGCTGGAAGGGACCCCCAAGGATCACGGAGTCCAACCCCTGGCCCTGTCAGGACATCACCAAGAGTCACACCCTGTGCCTGCAAGCATTACCCAAACACTCCTGGAGCTCTGGCAGCCTCGAGGCCGTGCCCATTCCCTGGGAAGTCTGGGCAGTGCCAGCACCCTCTGGGGAAGAACCTTTCCCTGAGATCCAACCTAAACCTCCCTGGCCCAGCCCCAGCCTTTCCCTGGCCCCATCCCTGGTCATGAGAGTGAGGAGATCTGTACCTGCCCTTTGCTGCCCCTCCTGAGGATGCTGAAGACCACAGTGAGGTCTGACCTCAGTCTCCTCCAGCTGAACATTCCAGTGCCCTCAGCTGCTGCACACAGCTTCCCTTCCAGATCCTTCCCCATCCTCGTGGCCTCCTCTGGATGCTCCCTAATGGTTTCCTGTCCTTCTCACACTGTGGTGCCCAAACTGCCCCAGCTCTCGAGGTGAGGCTGCCCCAGCCCAGAGCAGAGCAGGACAATCCCCTCATGGCCCGGCCGGCGCTGCTGGGCCTGGAGCCCCAGGACAGGGATGTCCCTGCTGGCCCCAGGGCACTGTGGCTCAGATCCCACTGGCCATCAACCAGGACTCCCAAGTCCCTTTCTGTTGTACCACTGCTGGCTGAATCTTTTCAAATAAATCATGACACCCAGGAAACATCCTGCATCTCAGCTCAAAGTTGGCCAGCAATGTGGAAAACTACAGAGAATCATAAGATGTTTTGGGTTGAAAGGGACCTTCAAGACCATCTACCTTCAACCCCCTGCTACAGGCAGGGACACCTTCCACTAGACCAGTTGTTCAAAGCCCAATCCCAAAGATATCCTCTTGTTGTCCCTCACCCTGATCTGCTGAGATTTTCAAAGATCATCAGATAAAGTCCATTTTAACTCTCAGCAGAGCCACTGGTACTGCTGCACGTCCTTGCTGCACCAGCCTGTACATCTCTCATAGCCTCTCAGCAGTGTCAGCTGAAAATGCATGGAGTGATGAAAATGACTGAGCAGGCTCGGCATGGGGTCCCAGCCCTCCGGAGCAGCACCGGCGGCCGCACACGGCCCCGGCCAGCTGGCACACGCTGCTCCGAGCGAGCCTTCCCCAAACACCGGGCGCTGGGGGCAGCACAGAGGCAGCCGCGGGACAGAGGCTACAAATGAGCTCCACGGGGTGTGCACAGGCACTGCCTGCCAGGCAAACCGCCCGCCGGGCACGGGAACCNTGGGGAGTGAGAGTTGATGGGCAGGGAGCAAAGGAGGGGGGCAGGGAGAGCTGGAGATGGGCAGGGAGAGGCAGAACTGGGCAGGGAGCACCAGAACTGGGCAGGGAGATCCAGAACTGTGCAGGGAGCACCAGAACCAGGCAGGGAGGTCCAGAACTGGGCAGAGAGGTCCAGAACTGGGCAGAGAGGTCCAGAACTGTGCAGGGAGCACCAGAGCTGGGCAGCTGTAGGCAACCCAGTGCAGCAGCAGGAGTGGCTGTCTGGCCACAGCCACCGTGCCAGTGATTTCTGTCCATGCTGACAGCGTGCAAGAGAGCACTAGCAAGCCTTGCTTGGAGCATATCTAATCCAAATGGCAGTGTGGAAGTCTGGAAGCCTATCTGGCAGTTTTATATCCAGACATTAGGCATGATGAAAGCGTGGTGGAAGAACAACGTGAGAGAAAACATGCCAGATTTTGCAAGTGTGGACATCGCCTTAAATTTGTATTGGCCAGGAAAAAACAAACTGTCTCCCTTCTAATAAGCCCTGCTCAAAGCACATCCTTTTGGAAAATGAGCTGGCCAGACATTTATCTCGGCCAGGGCAGAGATGACTTTATTTTTGATGGAAGTTGGCAGGAAGGAAGCCAAGGAGGCTGAGCTGCTACGTGTTTGCAATGAGAGAAGCGATTGTGAATGTCCATCTTACACCCTCTTCCACAGTCCATCAGAGGGGGAATGCTGCATCATTCATCTGCACATCAGGACACAGACACGCCTTCCCACACTACACCTCAAGGCCTATCGATCACTTTTAGCTGAAAATTGCTTCCCAGAGCCTGGAAAGAGCAATTTGGAGCAATTAAAATTCACTCCATTTCCTTCACCTGTTCTGTTGTATTGTCCAAAAAAGTCTGTGCAGTTTATTCAGCATGGCTTACTTGCCTTAAGCACGGAAAGAAGCTGTACAAACAAATCCTTCTAAGGAAATCTATGGGCTTTAAAAGACTGGACTACACTAACCTCTGGAAGAGAACAGTGATAGCTGTAAACTCTTACACATAGAAAGTAATTAAGACTGAGTAAATGAAAAATGCTCCAAGAGCTCAGTACTCCCAGCAGCCAGACCTCCTTTTTGGCATGAATTTTCCCTTTTTTCAGCGTGCTGTGAGGAGCTGAGGGACTGGAGGGGTTGCAGAGGAGGTGGGGGATGCTGTCAGCACGTTGGTGCAGATCAGGAACCCTCCATGGGAGAAGTCCGTGCTGGAGCTGCTGCCGTGGCCCGGCTGCTGCCTGACCCACCTCCCTCCCCACCACGTGCCCATCAATCTGCTCCCCCTCCGCCGTGGTTCTGGGGATTGACTGATTATATTTATCACACTTGTAGTTCACAGGGCAATGGTTTAAATTTCATTCAATACACTCCATCTGGGAGCGCTTTTAAAACACACCCACAAGCACATTTCTCCCTCTCACCCCGCACCCCCGCAGCGATCAGCCATCTGTACTCTGGAAACAAATCCTAAAAAATTATTCTAAATTAAAAACTCATTTTAAAAGAAAAGTAGTATTAAACTGTTTTATAAACATAATAAACCACAGTAAGCCTTGGTTGCAATAAATATCCAACTCTTGCCTACAGCTATTAGAATCCACAAGCGTACTTTTAAGTTTGCTAGCAAACAGTATATTTATTCTGACCATGATTTGTCTTCTGTGGTTTAATGCTCTCTCATGTTTCTTTCATATGTTTACAGAGGTGGGGGGAGAGAAGAGAGAGAGAAAGCAGGCTGTCCTGAAATCTGTTACAGATTCTTGTAAGCCCTGATGGCTCTTGAAGGACTGCCACTTCTGCACCAGGGCTGGCTCAGCATGGGGGCAGCAGCATCACAAAGACATGCACTGTCCCCCCCTGCCTCAGGTACTTTTGGTGACACGTGGTCAAATTGGTCACAGAAAAAAAAAAAAGGGCAACAAGAGCAAGTTATAGCCCATAATGCAGAGAGGCACCACAGTGGGAATTTGCTGCCTCTAGCAGAGGTGCCTACGCACAAAAATAAGGGTATTTGTGGGAGGATGAAAGAAGGTAAGAAAGAGGAGAGGCAGACTGGGGCAGTGACTGAAGACAGAGGCAGACATGCTAAAGGAAATAACATTCAATAACAGGGTCATATGTGGGGTAGAGGTGGTTTAGCCACGTAGCCCTGAGATAACACCCATGTGCTAGTCCGTAACACAAAGAAATCAGGATGCTAATTGTTTCTGTTGTATGGGAGAAAATATCATATTTAAACATCTCAAAGGACTTATAATCCAGTAGACCTGTTGGTTCACCGGAAAATGCTGGTAAGAAAAAAGCCTGATGTTTTCCCCCAGCTGATGTGAACTGGGCAGAACGTGGGGCACCATGTGGGGCACAGCCTCAGCCCCCATGGGCAGGGCTCAGCACGGGAGCTCCCCCAGCTCAGAGCCCCACAGGAGCCTCTGCAGCAGCCCAGGGATGGAAGGTGTGGAGCCATCCCAGGCAGTGTGTGCCAGGGCACTGGCAGCAGGGGAGATGGCTCCATCCTCCCCCCACCCCTGATGGAGCCATTTCCACTGCAGCCCTGTGGATTTATGTCAAAACACTCTGCATGTGGCCATGCAATGACTTCAGAAGAGAAGTACACTTGATTTTTATCAGATGTTTGAGGCTATGGTTTTATAAACTGATGGAACACATGTCAGCAAAAGCCCCTAAGCAGTCCTGCTGCCTTCAGAAGTTATTGACAGATGTATTGCTTTCAGAGACCTTGTGTGGAAAACCTGTGCTCCACCTCGTGCTTTGCACCCTCTGCAATCACCAGATTTTTATTAGATTCAATTATTACTAATTATCTTATGGCATGTGATCTGAGCAAAACTAAGCATGTCCACCCAAAGGTCTCCAAAGAGGAGGACACCTTCCATGCAAGAATTGCACGAAGGTTTGAGGGATTAGGTACTTCCAAAGTTTCTTCAAGTGCATTAAAAAGAAAATCAATGCAATCAGGTTAACTACAAAGCTATTCCTTCCCATTTTCAAGACACTTATAGCTCATGATGTGTGAGTAACTAATACAAGTTAGGTTTTAATGACTGGAATTTATAAGGCTACCAAATGTTACCCAAAAAAAGAGGAAAGGGAAAGTGGTGGAGGGCAAAGAAGTCTTAAGCAAAGCTCCCACACTAAAGAATTTATAAGCAAGAAGAACAAACATTCTCTTTGGGAATTACTCAAGGCAACACAGCAAAGAATTATAGCATATAAACTAAGGTTACATAAACAGTCTAATAACATCCTGAGACTGATTTATGGAGCAAAGACATCTTGTAGTGTACTTCCATGGACAGCAGTTTCTGCTCAGAACAGCAACCATGTTGTAATTAGTGAAAACCAACAGAGCATCCCATCTAAGAGGGGACAATAATAAAAGCCAAACGTATAAATGAATAAACAAACCAACAAAATCAGTCTCTTTTTCCTACAGGCAGATACATAAAGTAATGGCTGGAAAACTTTGATCTTCCCAGAAATAACCTCTGTAAACATGTGCAAACACAGATTTACCTAATTTTCAATGCAAAATTTTGGTTCCCTGGAAGTGGTGACCTCTAAAATTAAACACAAGGCAGAAAGGATGCCCAAGGAGCCACAGCTCAGTGTGTCACATGGGATGGAGCACATTTTCCCAGTCCCAGGGCTGGTACCTGCTTTCCATACAACATTTTTTTCATCATAGAATATTCTGAGTTGGAAGGAACCCACAAGGATCATCAAGTCTGGGAGAATCTGTTCAGTCAATGGCCCATACAGGAATCAAACCTCACCTTGGTGTTTTTAGCATCAGGCTGCAACCAACTATTTTACTGAAGTTTGTGACAAAGCTGGCTTTGGTGCCAAGGTCAGAGGCAACATCATCTCAGTGTACAAAGCCAAAAGAACACCAGCTGTCCCTCCCTGCCCAGCAGCCCAGCCTTCCCAGTTACCTCTCTGCCACCAGTTCACTTTGCTCTGCTCAGCAGCCCCTCCAGCCAAGTTCCTGACTGACACATTTTGCTGTCCCCTGTCCAGCCCAGCCCAGCCCAGCTCAGTGAGTCCCTTGGGCTATCTGCCCTATAGCTCTGGCCAGCAGCCTCTGAGGGAGAGGGGCTGGGAGGATGGCAGTGCACCAAGTGTCCCTGCAGTGTATGTGACAGGCTTTACACCTTCCCATGCTGTCAAGGCTCTTATGCAGTTTAAATATAAGACTTACTCATGCAGATAAACTACAACCAATGCCACAGCCTTAAGTGATGGCTCATTTTGGTTGTAGCTACTATTTTTCTCCCTTCCATGATACAGAAAGGTGATGAAACTGGTAGTGGTGGTGGTTGTGATCACCTTCTAATTCTCGCAGGTAATTGTGACACTACAATGGGTCTGATGCACAAGGTGGAATGGGAGCGACAAGGTAAAGGTGGGTCAAGAACACAGAGGGCTTTCCCTTGTCCATTGTGGATTAAAGAAACCAGACATGTACTAGAGGAACTGGGTCCCAAGGGGGTTTCCTGGAGGGGTTGGTGTTACTGATCCAGGAGCACAAGGACAAAACCAGCTGAATTTGTGCTGAAGTGCAGCCAACACGTCACTGGGGCCTGGCAGGGCCTGCCTGCCACCGCCAGCTCCCTCCAGAGCCAGCAGCCTTTACAAGCTTTCATGAAGCCTCATGGAGAATAGGGCTGAGAAAGTGCTGAGGCCCCTTTAAAACAGATTCTCCCAGAGAAACTTCCAGAAGGAGAGGGCTTGAAACAGAACTAAAGAGTGCCATCTGCTGCAGAGAGCTGGAGCAACCTCGGGCCGGGCGAGCGAGCGGCCGGGCAGCGGCAGCGCCGGAGCGGGCACCGAGCTGGGGCAGGGGAAAGGCTCCAGGGGAGTCAGAGAGAGAGGGCCGAGGGTTCATGTGGGGTTACTGCTCCCTCTGTGCTGTCTCCAGTGGCTGCACCCACATTCCCTGCAGGCCCGTGGGCTCTGGGATGCGCCGTGCCCTGCAGGAGGACGCTGTGGAGGCTGGGGCACCAAGCTGTGCCCTGATGCACCTGGAGCTGCCACCAGCCTCGCTGGGGCAAAGCAGGGATGGGCAAAGCCCTGCAGCTTCATCTCCTGACTGCAATCTGCTCGTGCTGTCTTTTACTCCAGCTCACAGTGTGATACCTCAGAGGCCGCTTGCTGAAGAAAGACTTGAAGAGCAAGGTTTGAACTTCAGAGGGTTTCCACAGCCCGCAGGGAAAAAGTCTCAAGTAAAGCAGAGCTCAGAGCAAAACCAGCCATTTGGGACAGCAAAGGGGTGTGCGGCTCAGGGCAGAGGGACACGCTTAGCAAAAAGTTCCAGGCTCCACTGCCAGGCACAGCCCTGGCACAGCGGCGTTGTCACCGCACTGCCACCTGTACCTGGCACCGGCCCCGCGGGTCCCCTCCCCGCTGGGCCCGGCACCGCTGCAGGGTGTGGGAGCACCCTCTGGAAATGCCCAGCCACCGCCGCCGGCTCTGGCACAGCCCTTCCCGGCCCTGCCTTTCTTCCAGGTGCCTTTTGTCCCTGCTTTTCCCTGCGAGTGGCGGAGCGGAGCGCGGCGAGCGGCGCCCGCCCTGGTTCGCAGCCTGCAGATGGTGCTACCGACCAGCTTTTCCCCGAGCCCAAACCTCCCTTCAGCCCGAGATAAAACACCCGTGTGCAGGCAGGGCTCACTCCCGTGCCGGGTGTCCTCAGCCTTCCTGACACGGTTGTCCCTCCCTGCAGCACCCCCGTGCCCGGCTGTGGCTGCAGTGCTCCAGAGTAACTGAGAGAGTTTTTAAAATCTCATTTCACAGCGGCACAATCTGCCCTGGTGGAGCTACAGACCAAATAAATGATCCTGGTGCTTGCAGGCACTGCCCTCACTCAGCAGAGATTCACCCCACGAGGGCTCAGAGGGACTCGGAGGGCTCCTGTCCTGCCCTGACCCTCTGGCCCCTCTCCATCCTCATCCCAGAAGCTCAGGCAGCACAAGTAAAAGTGCTCAGAGCTCTCTAAATGGTGCCCATCCCTATTAGGAGTCACATATAATCCTATTAAACCCATGGGGCTTTTGTAACTCTAAGACAGAGTTGCATCTATTTCCTCCCCATCAGCACAAGTTTTTTATTTTTAATTAACTGAACTCACCACCCAATATGTATTATAGGCAAAACAAGTGCCAAAAAAATCCACAAACAACAAAATGCCCCTCTTGGGTTACAAATTTCAAAGCTGTTACCAGATCATGACTCTGATGTTCACAAATAAAAAGAAAAAAGCAGGTTTCTACTCTAAGGGAAGAAAATTCTTCAAATTTCCAGCACTTAAGACATTATATTTAGGTGAAAATCCTCCACCATTTTCTTTAAAGTAACTTTTCCTGAAGTATATAACAAAATGAAGGTTCCCTGAGTACAGCTGGAATACCTTTACAGCAGCAACCAACACAGTGGGTCCCCAGAAGCAAAGAAAACCACTGAGTTCCAAAATCCTCTTAAAACTAACGACAGCTGAAGAAGCTGAGCTGCCTTAATAAACTGGGCTGGTTTTATGGCTTTATCCTTCAAGATGCCAAATATTCCTGCTCCAGTTCAGCAGAATCCTTCAGGACAAGCTTAACTTTATATACAGGGAGAGTTTTGTTGCAGTTAATGGTGCTGCCCAAGGGCTTAAGATTAAGCACATGCTTAAGTACTTTGCTAGGCCTGGACCCACACTTATAAAGATCAAGCTCTTAAATTTTAGAGCCTGAGTGTATGTTTAACTGTTTATGTTGAGCCTGTCAAAATTTTGGCTTCTGATTATTCCTGCAAGAGAAGTATTACATCAGACATAAAATCCTGAATAATTACTGGTTTGGAAAATATAAAGACAGGGTGACTGGAAGCAGATACCTGTTAAGAGTAAATAGAAATTTAATAAAAAGACTTTAAACAAAATTCCTGTGGAAGTTTTATAAATAAAACAAGTTCTGACAGGAGGAGAGGGCACTGAGAGCTTTGGTAAACTTCTCTAGCAGGAGCTGGGCTCAGAACAACACAGTAACCCAAGGGCAAAGGAGAGCTGAGGGAAAACACCTCAGGGAAAGCCACAGGCTCAGGACACCACAGGCAGTGCTGATTGTCCAGGAGTGCAATTTCACACTGCCAGAGAATCATTAAGGTCGGGAAAGCCCTCCAAGATCAGCGAGTCCAACCATTCCCCCAGCACTGCCACCCCTGCCCCATGTCCCCAGTGCCACATCCACACATCTGTTAAATCCCTCCAGCTGTGCCAGGGCTGGACAGCCCATTCCATTAAGAAATTTTCCCTAATGTCCAACCTAAACCTCCCCTGGCACAACTTGAGCTCAACATTTCCTTCTACCCTGTCAATTGTTACCTGGGAACCTTCCTCCTCCTTCATCTCATCCTTCCATCTTCCTCCTCCTCCCTCTGCACCAAGATTGCTTTTTTTGGTTTTATCTTACAACCTGCTTTAAAGCTTTGAGGAAAACAGTCTTGTAAAAGAAGTTTATGTCATACTTCATATAATAGAACTAAAAATGTGAGAGGAACTCGCATGAAATGCTGAAGAAGAAAAACCACTAAATTGCTGTAAAGCAACTGAGACCAAGTGAGATACTACTGGTAATTAAACTGCCACTGGCTTCCTTGGCTCCTTTTAAAACAGAGTTTTTTTTTTTCTTAGAGTCTCTTAATTTCTTTCTCTTTTTTTTTTCCTCCAATATACTGAAAAAGTAGGAAAATGCTATCTGTTTATTAATGTTTTTATTTCAGTGACCTATATTAATGTTCATTGATAACCTTTGAAAGGGAATATGAGATTTGATACAGCAAAAGCTGTAAATACATTCTGAACTGTAAACAAACAAGGCTTATCTCATCTGAATATGCAAAGTATTCTGGAGATGGGGGTGACATTCTTAGCATCTTTTCAGATTGAACAGATAGAACAATAAAAGGACCCAGAAAGCAATTTAAATGCATGGGGTTGTAGGTTTGTCAAAAATTATTCTTCACAAACTGGGCCTCTGATCTGAGGGCAGGACAGAGCCTGGCACTCTGAGCCTTCTTGGCCATCGATGTACGGAAATCACAATCCATTTTATACAAATTATTTACATCGAACAAAACTCACTACACTAAAGGCATAAATCCTTTCGCCATTGGATGTGACAAATCTAAACCAGGTTTGACACTTCCCAATCTCTTTTCCTCTCTTTAAAGCCAGGCCAGCAGCGAGGGAGGGCAGGTAACAAAACTTCTTTATCTGCAGCTGAGCCAACCCAGGCCATTTCATCAGCTTGGAAATCAAGCAAGACATCCATAATCTCTGCAAAAGGCTAAGCCAAGGACATCCCTGAAAGCCTGTACTTCCACTCCCATGCCTCTGTCTCACAGGAGAAGGTCTATAATTATATAAGCATGTAGAAACACTTTAAATGCAACTGTCCTGAGGCTTCAGTCTCAATAAGCTGGATAAAATGAACTCAACTAACTTAAAAAAAAGAAAGGGGGGGGAGGGGGGAGATGGGAGCAAGAAAGAGAATTAAAGGTATGTGAGAAAATGTTTCTCAGGCTCTTTATGGCTGATTGAGCTAATTTACTGTGGAATGGGCAGCAGCCTATCTTTAGATAAATGCTAATGAGGACTTTAATGCTTTCTTCAGTCTGGCTGCTACTATTATGCTGAAAGGGAAGGTCAACAGCTAATAAACCCAGTTAACAAGCCATTCTGAACTTCACTTTAGCTTAACACTCTTCAAAGTTGCAGTCATTAAATCCATAGGCTATTAGGAGCTGCCCTCCTGTTTTCACTATGAGCAAAGGCAAACTTTCAATGTAGTCATTAATTGAATTAACAGACTCTAATCCAATTTGATGTCGTGTAAATTGAAATGCACATAAGAGTGAAGATGTGTGTAAAGGAGTTCCCCCTTTTCAGGCGGCTTTGTGTCAAACTACTTCTGTTATCACTGCTACATGCCTCCCATGAAGGGTGCTCTCATGTACATAACCCTTAACATCAGCTACTCTTTGATATGAATATAGTTTGCTCTGAGAAGACAGAGGCTGGCAAGACAAAAACATGTCTTACAGCTTATTAAACTCCTCAGCTCAGTGAGACAAGCTGGTTAGCAAGGATCTTAAAATATATTGCCACCATTACATTGTGTTACTCTGCTTTGAAGTAGAGAAATATCACACGGGCTTGGCAGACAGGGAACCTGGGGTAGGGAGATGTTAAGTGAAGGAGGTTGGGGTAGGCAGGCAGCGAAGGAGAAGCCTGAGCACCTTGTGAGAGATGAGTAATGGGAAGGGTGACTCTCACAATTAAAAGGCAAATATCATGGATATATGTTAGGAGAAGTTTTATAGATTTACAGTTCTGTTTTACCCCCCTTGTGTTGTTATCAGGGGTGCCCTGGGTTTGGGACATTTGGGACATTTGGGAGGGTGGCTCGTTACCATGGCAGCAGCTGACCCCCAGCCAGGATGTCAGGCAGGGATCTCCAGCTCTGGGCAGAGAAGGAGGAGTCGATGGACAGAACTTTGGGAGGGGCCAAAGGGTTAAAAGGTGAAACCTCCATGGTGTGGATGAGCCCACGGTGGGAAAAATCCTCTGCTCCTGGTGCTGTAATATTTTCTCTATTCAGTCTTCTGTTGTATTTGTGATAAGGTTTTATAAACCTTTTATATTTTTAAAAGTAAGGATTGTTTTTCACAATCCTGTTTGCCAGCCAGAGCCACAGCTCCTCTTTAGGCAGTGTGAAGTGGAACCTATGCTGGGCACACCGGCCTTCAGCCACCAGGAAGAGCTGGTGGAAAGCCCCACAATCACCAAAACATGTCTGAATATAAAAAAAAAAAAATTAAAATCTAATTTTAAAAGGGCAAAAAGTGCTTTGCTTTCTAAAGTCGTGCATTTGACTCTGTGGCAAGTGGCTGCTCAGCCTGAGCATGGCATGTGCCTCGAGCAGCACCAAGCACAGAGCTTGGGCACAGTGGGGACACCAGGGCCCAGCACATCACAGCCCCTCCCTGGGACTGCCACGGAGCTAAACCCATGTGTGAACAGCAGGAAATCAAGGAATTCTCCAGCTCAGACAAGGAGAGGGAGCTGCTGGATGATTCCACACCTTGCCTTTCCTGCAGGAGCTGCCAGCATGAACCTCACACCCCACCCCAGGACACTGGGCTCCCTTCAACACTGAGCCCTTCCCTCACCCAGAAGGGTGCAAAAAGCACCACCACTGCAAATTTACCAGGGAATTCAATCCTAGAGAACAAGAACTTCTCCGATCTCTTACAGAAAGAACTGTATTACAGGCACTTGGAAATATCTAGGTTACCCATTAATCCAAATAAAACACAAAGGCAAGGAAGCTAAGACAGTTATCCACATACAAAGTACTGGCAAGAGTGAGATAAAGCTATTCTAAGCCTACAGAGACCATTTATAATATTCCTTTAATATTGACCTGCATAATTGGCACACTACTGGAGCAGAAATCCAAGCTTCCATTATTGGAGATATGAAGATATAAAACCACATTCAAGAGGCAATAGGACATCTGGAGAGGAAAATGCATGCGTATCCAAATCATTGTGTTCTTTCAGACACAGAAAAATACAATGCAGCTTTAGAAATAACTAAATATAGTAATTTGAGTTCAACTGTAATTAAGGAAGAAAAAAGCATGACTTCCCCCCATCCTTTTAAGGCTCATTGTTCAACGTCACAGCGATATTCAATTATTCCATATAAAGAGCATTTACTTTCTTTTCTGCATCATTATTATATTATCCACTATTTGTATGACTACAGAATGAGTAGTAATACAGGCCCCCAGCTGAGACTGACAGCCCCCCTCTGCTCAGCACTCTGAAGACATACAGCACAAAAGCATCCCCGAGCAGCTTTGTATTAGCACAGATAAGAAAGCCTGGAAGAAAGGGAAGGTTGGTATTTTTATTTCATGGGTGGGGAAAAGAAGGCCAACGGAGAAAAAAAAGACCCAGGAACTTTATAATAAATGATTTCACACAAGATTGGCTCTATCATCAGCGGGCAGGGCTTTGTGGGTTTCACGGACACATTTTCAAGGCTTAAGCAGGAATTTAAAGCACACATCAAACAGTGCTCACCAAAGTAGATTTTGGCCACAGACTCCCAGCCAGCCTAGAGAAATCCCCCCAATCACCCCAAGGCTGTGTGAGCACTGGGTGCTCAACACCAGCTTTTGACTCTAGTGCCATAACAAGGACCAGGAATCCAAAGGGTCCCTGGCTCTGGCTCAGGGCCTGGCAGCAGGTGCTGCAAATCCTCCTCTGTCAGTGAAACAAATTAAATACCAACAGGCAAAGAGTAAAACCCCAAGCCTACATATCAGCTGGACCACACGTCTGTATTTTCTGACTGCAGCAATGTTTCAACTGTCACTGCCAAGAGAACTCCAACATGCACCTTCAAAACGTGAATATTCTGTCACATCAGATAATTCCTCTTTTCGACAGACACTTTTATCAGGAAGATTGCGACAAGAAAAAGTACTTTAAAAGGCTAAAGTGACAATGGTGGCAGGAGCTGACACTGGGAAAGCATGTTCATTTAAAATACCAGTGAAAACACACAGGAAAAAAAAAAATCTCTGCAGCCTTTTCCAAGTTCCAACAGACACAGACACAAAGTCAAACAGGAACTGAGGTGTCCATCTCACTGACTAGCTACACCTACTGACCAGCAGAAGCCCCTAAAGTTGGCATTGTCATCTGCTGCCCAGAGGCTTTGCAGCTCTCCATGGCACACCCTGCAGCTGCAGGTGGCTCTGCACAGGGGAGTCAGAGCCTGGCCAGCCCCAGGGACAGCAACAAACCTCTGCTAACAGCTGGATCTGGAGCTGACACCAGGGCTTTAGGGTCTGCTTTGGGGTTTACTCACACACGGCTTCACCACGGAATGCCAGGCTGGGTCAGGCTGGAAGGGGCACAGAGGGTCACCGGTGCCACCTCCCTGCTCAGGCAGGGCCATCCCAGAGCACAGGGCACAGGATTGTGTGCAGAGGGCTCTGCAGTGTCCCCGCTGAGGGAGACTCCAGCCCCTCCCTGGGCAGCCTGTTCAGGGCTGGGCACTGCCCAGGGCAGAAGTTCTGCCTCCTGGGCAGGGGCAGCTCCTGGCTCAGGCCCTGCCCGTGGCTCTGGTGCCACTGCTGGGCCTGGAGCAGAGCCTGGGCCCTGCTCTGCCCTCCCTGCACACAGGGACACCCTGGGCTGAGGCCCCTCTCAGCTGGGGCTCCTCTCCAGGCTGAGCAGCCCCAGCTCCCTCAGCCTTTCCTGGGCACTGAGATGCTCCAGGCCCTCCTCATCCTCACAGCCCACCAGTTTATGGGAGGTCTGTAGAGCTCCTAAGCAGGAAGAAAGCAAGGAGCAAAGGCTTTCAAGTCCATCTGCCAGTGTATTTCTGGATAATTTAAGGTCATGAAGACTAAGGAACCCACATACCATCCATATCTGCAAAAGCACAACACAGACCTTTGCTAAGGTCACCAATTTTTAAACACAGATTGAGTAAATCTGATGAAAATATGTTTTTTAAAGCATTTGGGTCACAGAATCTGGTTCTGGCCTCTTACAAGAAGAGCAGTTTCAGTGCAGGTTTGTTAGCACAGCAGTCTGTAATTGCCAGCCACCAAATCACATCCCAGTGCATGAGACCATGAAATGTGTGGTGACTCTTCCTCCCTCTCAAACATCATTGCTGCTATGGTGCAACACACAACCAGCAAGCCTGTGAGGTTTCTGAGGAGGAGGTAAAAGCACTGCAGAGTGACAGTGGAGCTTGTTTGGTTGGTGCCTGCAAACCCCACTGTGGGGAAAGGCTGTGGCTGCCCAGCTGGCAATGGCACACACTCAGCCCTCAGCTACCAGCCAGGGGATTTTCCTTCTCCCCCAGGTGTCAGTCCTAGGAAAACAGCATCAATATTAATAGAAGACAAAAGGATGCAAGAAACCCTGCTGAGTGTACACCACTGGGAGGTACAGGAGGTCACACTGGGAAAATGGATAATTAATGGATCTTTGTGAAATTTGTGCATTGTAGCAATTTTCACCCAAGAATCTTAAATACATTTCAAATGTAGTCCAACCTCAGGCAAAAAAAAATCCAAAACAAAAACATATTGCTGTAGCATTGTTGTATCTACATGGAAATGAAAGGAGACATGGAAATTATGGAAAACAGGGAACAATACCCAAAGAATGGGTTCTCTTGGCATGATAAAATCCAGTGGCTGCAAGCAGGAGTGAGAAAAAAAGTTGGGTTATAAATAGGATGCTAATTTTTAACTGTGAGGGTAATTAACCACTAGAACAACTTCCTAAGGACTGCAGTGGTTTCTCAATTACTGGCAATTCAAAGTGAAGACCAGATTTATTTATTTTAAAGATATGCTCAAACAAGAATTAATTACATCAACTCCTGCTTCCCGAGTGCTACAGAAGCTCACTCAAAATGATCCAAATTATCTTTTTTGGTATCCTGCTCTTGGATCAGATTGGACACAAATCCAGAATAATTGGGGGCACTCACAAGGAAATACAATTGCACTGGTGCTGGCCTGGAGACACCATCCCTGCTCTCAAAAGGGTCAACATCTGAACTGAGCATCAACACAGGGAAAACAGTCCTTGGATAACAATTTATCCACTTGGGGTGCAGTATTCAAATTCCCCTTTACAGTAACAGAGAACAAAAATTAGATGGGGCAGCACCAACTTAAAATTTAATTATTTTGTAAAAGGCATAGCCATAAAATACCTTTTAGCATACAAGACACATATGAGGCTCTTCATCCATTTGGGGGATGTTTTCCTGGGGCTTTGCTTGGTTTCTATTCCCACAAAGAGCTGGTACTCTTCCCACATCTCAGAATATTGTTAACTCAGAGACTCAAGTCCACCTTGATACAGTGGAACACAGGGAATTATCAAAGAACTTACATTTTTGGGGGAAAAGAATAACTGGGTAAAAGATGGAGTTCAGCAAATGCCCCAATTTTGGTGTGAGCCCATGCTGGAAGTGTCTCCCCTTTCCTGTCCCATCCCTTGGAGGCAGCAGCAGAGCCCAGGCTGTCCCACTGATGGAGCAGGTTTGTGTTTGTAGCTGTGTTTGGTTGTTTTTATGAAATGACACAACACTCCTTTATTGACAGTGTTCAAACAGCAGGACAGGCAGGAGCATCTCCAGCTGGATGTGGCTGACACACAGCAGACACACTGCAGACTCCAGAAACCCAAAATTGAAGCCTTCAGTTCCAAACACTGCTCTCCAGCTCCTGTGGTGCTTTTAGAGGCTCTGCGATGGCCCAGTGGCTGCTGCCTGGGCAGCACCTCCCTGCCAAGGCAGGCAGCAGCTGAAGGGCTCCACAACAGCATGCCAAGGCATTCTGTTTGCATTTCCATTGTCACTTGATGTAATAAGTGTTGATCTCAATTCACTAAACATTTGTGTCAATTTGCCACTCCGTTTGGTTTAGTTTTCAAGGCATTTCTGTTGAATTAAAAAATGGCATTACACTATAAATTAATTAGTTGCTTTACAAACTTAAGGTACCTTATTATCCTTCCAGCTCTCTTCTGAACTGCATCTTCACATTTTTTCAGCGATGTGCAAGGAACAATTCTTACCATTAAAACATAACTTTCAGGAGCTCTCAGAGGAAATCCCATCAGAGCCAGCAGGTGCTGGAGCATTCCAAAGTGCATTATGGACTGTATTTATAGGAGCTGTCTAGCCATTTAATGGGTTCCTGAATGATTTGCTTAGGTGTTTACTTTTCCTAAAAGCAGTTTATAA
Organism: Ploceus nigricollis; assembly: GCA_013399945.1. Taxonomy (NCBI): domain Eukaryota; kingdom Metazoa; phylum Chordata; class Aves; order Passeriformes; family Ploceidae; genus Ploceus; species Ploceus nigricollis. The sequence goes on along the minus strand of VXBC01010528.1, from coordinate 289,296 downwards.
CCTCTGCTCTTGTCTCTGAAGTCCCTCTTAAATCACTCTGAAAATGTACCACAGGGCAGTGAGAGGGAAGGACTGCAGTGCCCACCTTGGGCTCTGTGCTGTGTTTGCCCTCCAGGATGAGCAGATCTGTTGTCACAGAAATAGGCCACGGCTGACCTCGATATAGGGCTGTGTAATTCCCAGACAGATTCAGCTCAGTAATCCCCAGTGGAGACACTTTCACTCCATTCAGTGCATGTGCAGTCCTGTACCTCCGTGTTTCACAAGGCTGGACTGCACAGAAAGGCATTCAGCAAAGTCAAATATTGGCTCTTTGCACCCAGCCTTCAACAGATGCTTTTCTAACCATGTTTTCTGGATGTGGCACATTCCCTTGTGGTATCAGCAAGAAGAGTTTGGGGCTGTTCCTCTTCCCATCTCCCTCTCTCCCATCCATTAAGAGTGAGAATCTGGCAATGTCACTGCTGCTCTGTAATCTATCACCTCGAGGCCCTTTCATATATCAATGTTTGACTGCTTTCTATGTAAAACAGGTCATTAAGTTAATCAGAAATTGACTACTACTACAAACACCTTTTGAATAAGGTCAAATTAAGATAAAAGTCCTTGCTCTTTTCGTCTCTCAGCAACAAAGACTATAACCAGGCTGCTAAACCCACCATTAATGTCAGTGTGCAGATTAAATGTCATTAAAGGCAATTTGTCACTTACATACACACTTATCTCAATCTAATAATTAGCAAAAGGTCAGGCAGATAAACCTGTGTATTTCAATCCACAATAAATTTCAGCTGCGAGAAATGACAAAATAAAAGTTTAACCATATATACATGTATTTATGTTTGAAATATATGTGCATAATTAAATCCAGGAGAAAAGAATCATCTCTGTTGAAGACCTAACCGGTTTCAAGCCCTACTCTGACACTTTGCTTAAGCTGTGAGGGAGCCAATTGCATGATCATGGATCAAAGTAATTCCCCACAGGAGCGAGCAGAGCAGCCCTTGCTCGGGGTGTGCCAGCCAGAGAAATGGGTCACAGGCACTCCCCAGACCCCATAACCAGCACCACAACTGGCACCCGGGTTGATCCAGCTGAGATGCTGTCGGATCTGGGGGTCAGGGTGACCCCAAGACTGTAGAGAGTCTCTTTTCCCCCAGCCCGGCAGCCGAAGGAGTCGAAATGCGTCGGGTTTGCTGATCAAGGTTGTTTATTTCCTCTTATCTAAAAACATAGTTTGTCTGGCCTGCTGAGCTCTGTCTTGTAAGCCAGGTCGTGCTAGATTAACCTCCCAGAGGGAGGTGTTTACATTTTATACTAAGAACTACGTGTACATTATTTATAATTACTTTCCAATACTAATCAGCTATGTTTGACAGTTTGTCTGTGCTCTAAACCAATAAAGAAGTGTCTCTGTCACAGCAGAACATGGAGGACAAGAAGAAGGAGAAGAAGGACAGGACATACCCAAATTCCTCCATCTCCCTATTCTAAAAACCCCCCAAATTCTACTTTTGCACCCTGTGTCACTCTAAGTACTACTTAATCAAACACTCAGAGCTTGTAATTCATCCTGTAAGATTGAAAACTCTTTTCCATGGACAGGGATCAGTGACAGTGTCTCTTGGGGCTCTGTGCAGGGGGGTTCCTGACCCCCTGCCAGGGTCTCAGACCTTCCAGGGCAGTCAGAGGGATTCCCCGGATTCCAACAAGATGTGAGCTCAGGGGAATAAACCACAGGGGCTGAATCACCTCTGAGCTGCAAGGTGATCCCTTCCCTTGAGGTGTCAGCACCCTGACTCCATGTCAGGAGGCAGTGCAAAGACACCCAAGAGAGAAGGCAGCTGGGGAGAAAGCAAACCCTTAAATTCCTCAGCCATCTCCACAAACCCGTTAATTCCTCAGCCTGCCATCTCCACACCTCCCACGAGGTGTCTGAGGGGTGCCACCTGCAGCTCTGCATAGGCAAGGAGGAGATCAGCATGCCCCATGCTGGTGCCTCCTTTTGGCCTCAGTTTGCAAGCCAAAATTCTGGACAGAATTCTGCACCATCTGCAGAAAATGGAATTGCCACAGCTCGATTTTGGCAGTCATGGCAAATCTCCTTTAAATGATGCTGTGGCAGTGTGGTTGGCAGGTTTGGCTCAGTGAGGAGCAGGAGGGCAGGGCTGGGAGCAGGCAGGGAATTCTGCCCCATCAGTGCCACCTGTCTCCATGGTACAGCCCTGCTGCAGGGCCTGGCACCTGCCAGTGCTGAAGTGACCAGTTCCAGTGTGTGCCAGGCTGGACATCAAACCATGAGATTTTCCTTTGTGGAAAGGGTTAAACTTCAAATCTCTCAACATTCAGCAGACAAAAACCAAACAGCTTCAAAAACAGCACACTCCAAAGCTGATAACGTTACCAGTACTTGAGCCCAGGCTGCCATTGGATCCTTTCCAGCTTTTCCCACCCAGGTGAACAAATTCCTAAGCCCAAACCCTGTTCCCAGACCATGCTCCCATTGAATATTTCAGACTTTCCTGACTCCAGTGCCCATTAACAGTACATTTTCAGTTCCTTCCTGTGAGGATACAGCTGTGATATGGATATTAATAACTAAATAACATACAGAGACAGAGCAGTATTTTTCAAAGACATTTTAAATTACTCTGGTCATGTTTTGTTTGTTTTATTTCACATTGGCAGCACTTAACCCATCTTCAGTGTCTAAATAGGTACTTCCTGTGGCAGTGCAAATTGTCAGCATTCAACCTCTCCCTCTGCTTCTAACAGAACAGGGACACTTAGTTAACTCAGGGTGATGATGTGCTGTTTTAATCATTCATAGCAAAGAAAGATGGTTTCAAGGAATCATACAATTTACCCATCTTCTTGTCACAAAGGTACTTCATGATTAATGGAAAGTAGATGTGTGAAACAATACATTACAGCAAAACAGGATTTTTATGTCCCTTAGCTGGAGACATTTTTGGATACCTTATTTAAAAAAGAAAAATAAATCACAGCAAGCATGAGTTTTAAAAGCAATGACAAATTCCTCTCAGCACAGGTTTTTAAAGCTTCGTTGGGGATTTTTTTTTGTAAAAGGTTTACATAGGGATGGGACATAGCCTTAAAGAGTAACTCTACCTACTGTTTACAGAGAGAGCTGCTGCTCTGACTGTCTGACCATCATCAATCAAGCCCAAAGCCTTGCTGGGTGGAAAACTCTGCTCATCCATTATTCATGTGCTGCACCATACATCCCCAAAAGGTAAACAATTAAAAGAGAAAATACAAAGGATGGTAGGGGACAGAAACAAAGTCATCTTCAGATTACAAGTTAGAATCTGAAAGAGAAAATGTAAGGAGATGAGTGGAAGAGCTGAGCATAGATCCACGTCTGACTGCTGGCTAATGAGAGCAGGGAACAGATTCCAACAGCAAACCACATCCACAGGTCTCTTGTCTCAAGTATTCTTCGTGTCCATACAGAAGATGTTACTCCTAAACAGCATCACAGCAAAATATCCCCAAATATTTCTAAAGTAAAAGAAAAATGCAATTTTAAAAGAATCAACCTCAAACACAGGTGTTTCAGCACTGTCTGGTCCCTTTAACCTCAGGCTCTGTCCACACTGTGGAAAGAAAACCCATCTGTCCCACCTCTCATGGCGTGACAGGGAGGCTTCTTTTGGCACTCCAGGAGCTGGCTGGAGCAGCTGAAAGCTGCAGGAAAAGGCCTTGGGTTTCAAGAGAAGCTACTGATTATGGACTTCTAAGGGGTTTGGCACATTTTATTAGAGGATGGACCTTGGCATCAACACTACAAAGCAAACACCTGAAGGACACTACTCACAGTCCCCCCCAGCCCTTGAAAACTGAGGCTGGACTATGTTTAAAACCTCCCTGCTTTTCTCCTTATGCAGGTGCATTAGCTTTCACCACCTGAACAAACTGATCTGCAGGAGACTGATCTGAGGAAGCACGAGTAATTTTTATCTGGTGTTTGGTTTTCAAGATCATCTGTGGGCTGGAGATTCTACCACTGGGATCTCAGTGTCCTACAATACTTGTCTTGGTGGGGAGTGTGTACATGTCTCTCTCAGTGTCCCCTCTGTGCCCAAACACATCTCTGCCAGAAATCTCACACTCTCTGCTAATGTAAGGAACAAAAGGAAGCATGGGTAGCCTAGAGGATTACAAGGAAAAGATTAATCCTTCAGCCTGAGGTCCAGAACATGCACCCCAAAGCCAGTGAAGAGCTGGGAGTGGAGGTGATCCAGGGTCATTTCACAGCCCTCAATAATGAACTGTTCTATCCCAGCACAGACAGAGGAGACAGTGTCCTGACTGACACTGACATTATCATTTGCTCACCACGGATTTATATCCACAAAGGATGAATTTTTTCCCCTTTCCTAAGTGGTGGAAGAACGTGAAGGTCAGGCTGAAGCAGCTTTGACTCTGCTCCACTCGTGCTGCTCTGCCTGAGAGCCCCAGTGCCTTGGGAAGGTCAGGAGCCTGCCAGAACAATGTGCTACCCCACAGCTGTGGTCAGGACTGCTATGTTTAAAGGTTACAGTGATTAAGCACTGTGATTAATTTAGTCTCAGCAGAATCAATTCCACTCAACTACTAATCTAATTTACATCCTGGAGAGGACTCTGCTCTTCCCTGGTCAGCGTGGGTTTGAATTTAGATTCATTTTTCCCTAAGAAGTATGTTTTGAGGGATCACACTGCAATTAGCAAATGTTTTGACAAAGCTAATGGGAGAGTTCTGTCTCTGTGTCACTGCTTCCTGCCATCTGCCCTTTCATAAACCACAGTCAGTTCCCAAACCTCCTGAGTGTGGATCTGGATTAAAGGATCTGGAGGAGGATGTTGGGCATTGCTACCCCACTGTAACTGCACTATGGCAGGGAAAGCAATGCCATAACTTCATTCCAAATGCCTGGACAGCATCAAAAGCAGCCCAGGAGCAGGCCAAGGGCGGGGATTCTCCCCCTCTATCCTGCCATTGTGACACCCCACCTGGAGTCCTGTGTCCAGCAGCTCTGGTGTCCTCAGCACAAGAAGGACCTGGACCTGCCAGAGTGAGTCCAGAGGAGGCCACAAAGATGCTCCAAGGGCTGGAGCCCCTGTGTTATAAAGGAAAGGCTGAAAGAGGTGGGATTGTCCAACCTGGAGAAGAGAAGACTCTGGGGAGACCTTAGAGCCCCTTCCAGTGCCTGAGGGGCTCAAAGAGAGCTGGAGAGAGACTTTGGACAAGGGATGGAGCGACAGAAAAAGGGGGAATGGCTACCCACTGCCAGAGGGCAGGGTCAGATGGGATACTGGGGAGAAATCCTTCCCTGTAAGGGTGGGCAGGCCCTGGCACAGGGTGCCCAGAGCAGCTGTGGCTGCCCCTGGATCCCTGGCAGTGCCCAAGGCCAGGCTGGACATGGTTAGGAGCAGCCTGGGGTAGTGGAAGGTGTCTCTGCCCATGGTAAGGGGTGGAACCAGTTGGGTTTTAAAGTCCCTTCCAAGCCAAACCATTCTGTGATTTTTCCCCAGTTGAACAGGATCAGTCAGGAAAGATTTATTCCTAAAAAACAAGATATGTTTGTCAGACTCAAAAAAGTGATGAAGATTACACAGGGGGTGTAAAAGCAACAAATGCAGGATAAGTGTAGGCAGATGGGTCTACTAAAGCAGGATTCTGGTAGCCACAAAGAAGAAGAGGAGATACATAGTGAATTCCCATCAAAAACAAACCATGGGACTCTACATGTCAGTATGTATTGAGTAACAGGAAAATTATACCATTGTATTCTGAAAATTCAGTATTATTGTATTCTGAAAAATCACTGCCTAAGCTAGAAATGAGTTCAAGACAGACCTTAATGCCACTCTGACAAACATTTAGGTTGAAAGATCTACAGCTCTCAGGACTGGCAGAGACGTGTGATCTTGAGAGAAGCCCCATTCACGGGCAATATGAAGAAATTACTTTAACAGCTATTATTTGATCAGTGTATGACTGAAGTCATGGAACATGCATACCTGGTAATATCAAGTTTTCTTTCTGAATAGTCATTTCCAAAATTTATCAAGAACTTCCCTTCCTTAGGGAAGCATGGGAATGGCTGAAAATCACTCTTCTGAGCAGACCAAGGGGAGAAAACAATTACTCCCTAAACCTACAATGGATTTGCTCCACCACAACTGATAGAACATTAGGATACCTGCAGCCAGTGCAACCTGACCCCTCACAGAACACCCCTGCTGAGCCATCTTTACTGTTACCTCCTCCACCTTCCTGCAGAAATGCCTTCAATTATGGATACATCAGAGGAACCTGATCTGCAGCGCCCGGCACATCCTGATCCCCACCACGTCCGTCTCCCTTGCAGCCCGAGTGCTCCTGTGTTTTGTCAATACCAGCCTAGTACAGCTTCAAATATTTAGCTTAACTTGATCTTCCGAGCTGCAGGAGAGAAAAGCCAGAGTCTCCTAACACCATTTGTTGAGCAAACAATTGATCCCAGCAGAGGATGGCGGTGCTGCTCTGCCCCTGGGCCGCCCGCGTTCGGAGCGTGACAGATGCCAGCGGTGACAGCTCCGTCACTTGGCAGGCCAGGCTGCAACGGGGGTGACAGCTCCTCTGATTCCTTCATCAACCGATGTGACTGAGTGACCTTTTCCAGTCTCAGCAGCTGCCTCCCTTCTTGATTCAATCATGGCAGAAAATAAGTCCCTTTGGGGAAATCCTGCCCTTTCCGTAATTTGAAATGACCGCGATTGTCATCAGGCCTTGTTTGCTAAATGCGCTCGTGAGTGGTGGCGGAGTCCTGGGCAGGAGCACGTGGCTGGTGTGCATGTGAGATGGGAGAGCTGGATGCTCCTGGGAGAGGCTTGGGAATGCTCAGAAATTCCTTGTCAATATTTCACACTGACCCTCGAGGGGGTGTCCATGCCCGCTGTGAGAGACCCGGGGTCGGGGAGGTACCCGCTCACCTCTGGGTTTTCAGCAAGAAGGAACAAAGTGTAGCAGCATGAAAAATGGAATGTGTTCATGCAGCTCCACAGACACACTTTGTTCTTCACGGTGGGAAAAGAGAAATGCCCTTAATTAATAACAGTGACAGAGCAAGGGGGTTTCAAGTAGCTTTGCCATAAGCCTGCTTTGCATCCCTGCTCGTTTATCAGGCTTGCTGTGGCTGCAGGCTTGGGGAGATTGCCGTGGCCCTCATTGCATCCCAGCCATTAGAGAAAGCAAGTAAAATAAAAGAAATAATAAACCAAAGTTCCATGCAGTGAGCAGTCAGCTTGGAATTGCAGAAAGTCTGCTCTGGCTCAGCCTCTGTCTGCTTCACGCCTGCTTTCCGCATAAAATTGAGCAATTGAATCTTACCAGCACAAATGCTTCAGAAAAGTGAATTTCAAAGTGGCTCCCAGTATTAAAAGAATCATTATTTACATCTTCACAGAATTACTTTTGCTGAGAAATCACATCCACACAGCTAATCACAGCACAGATTTAGTTTTGGCACAAGGACTGCCTGTCTTTAGGTATTACCCTGGCTCCCTCTGTGGCACTATGTGAGCCCCTTCCACCCACAAGAAATTGCAATAAGCTTCATTGAGGCTGTCTCATATGCTGTATAATACCTGTACAATCACAGAGCTGTCCTACATGACAACACATCTAACATGACTAGTGAAATTTTAATATTTGTGATAAACTCACAGAATACCAAAAATCCTATTTATAAGACAGAAAGTTCAAGCAACAAAGAGGAAATCGCAACCCCCTGTATATACTCAGGCTAAGGGAAAAGAACAGGCTGAAATTATTCAATGTATTCTTCCTGTAAATCATTTACTGCACTCTAGCAGAGAAAATGCTGTTTAGGCAGTGTGGGACAGGGCAGGTGATTGCAGGGCCACTGGAAGAGTTGCAGAGAGAGAAGAGCCAGAGGAATGTGCAGTGCAGTCAAAGCAGTCTCAGCCATGACTGAATGCCACAGTCCCAAGGAATTCAATCTGCTCTCTGCTGAAAGCTCCTTTCCCAAAAGCATGAGCTGTGTTTATCTCCTGTAGGAAATGCATTTCCTTCTGTGCTTTAGACACATCCATGGCAAATGGTGCCCACTGCCCTCCCAGGCTGGGCTTGGCTTTAAGCTCCTTCAGGGTCATTCCTGCTCACCCACAGAGATCTGGGAACCATCAGGCTGCTTCTCAGGGTAAGAGCTTGAAGCTGCAGCCCCAAATCAGAGGGAAAGGTGAGAGAGGGACAGTTGTCAGGCAGAAAAGCAGAGGAGAATTTCCCAGCACAAAGTGCTGATGGTGCTTGGAACCTTTGCTGCACCTTGCTATTATTGAGGGATTACAGGACCTTCTGTGCAGCTGCTGAGCCTGCCAAGTCCCACGAATGCTAACCAAAATCCCACACAAGCTGCTAAAATCTTCAGGGGGTTTTACAAGACAAATTTCAATAATCCTTTTAAGTGCTTCTTTAGAGTCGAGCATGAATTTGCCAAATCCAGGGTAGCTTATTCTTCTTAAATTCATAACACAACTAACTAGTGCTATGTGCCTTGCAAGAAACTCTTAGTGAATAAATGCTGCAGAATTTTAATATTCCCTAACTACTTGATATGAGAAACTGGGCTGGAAATCTTGGGATTGCGGACAGCATGAATAGTACTGTATTTCCTGACTTTGATCAAACAGAAAAAACAAGGATATTGATGAACAAGGATTACACTCAAATTCAGTGTTCCCACCTCTTCAAGGAAACCATTAGCACTGATTAACTTTGCAGACCAGAAAAGTCTAGAAATACCAGAAAGCAGTTATCCGTGAGGTGAATATTTTTTCTCTAATTCTGTTTCAAATTAATAAATGCAAGAGGAGGGGGAAAAGGAAAATATTGTTTCATCAGGCACTAGGAGGAATTCTGAACAGATGAAGGAGAGTGAAGGAGAGCAGGAACCTAGAAAGATAAGGTGGATCAAAAAGGAGGCAAAGGGGAAAAAAAAAAAGAAAAAAAGAGGAAAATTAGTTGATGGAATGAAATTTTATTACTCTAAAGGAGGAAGTTAAAAGAAAGTCATCCAAATCTCTAAGTCACTCCTGCAACTCTCCCACCCACATCCACTTGACAAAGTACTTAATTGCACCCCCTTGGTCACTGGGGAGTAAATGTTCTCCTAGATCCAGCACATAACTCTGTGTGCCCTCCCCACTTAGAGCTGATCCTCCTTGTCCCCTCTGCCAGCACACACAAACACATGCACAAACACAGAAATAAACACAAAAACACACAAAAATAAACACACAAACACACAAAAATAAACACACAAACACACAAAAACATGTACATTTGGTACAGAACAAAGCAAAGAAGCCAGCACAGATCCATCTCTCTTTGAGACTGAAGTTTGGTTTACTATAGTGGTACAGGCCCTAATTTAGACATTGGGTCCCTGACAAGGAGATCTTGACCCCTCACATGCAGGAATCCTGTATTTGCTCAAAGTGACTTTTTTGTTTTCCATTTGATGTCTGGATACTGTTTTCATTCTGCCTGTCCTTACAGATTGGAATCTGCCTCTCCTATCACATTTCCAGCACAGGTGAAAAAAAAACAGAAAAAGTGGATTGGATCACAAGAAAAAAAAAATCCAAGAAAAAAACGTAAGGAGGGATCCCTGTGGGTGCCCTTATGAAGGCACCACAGTGGTCCAGAGGTGGGAAATAAAGGGGATGTTTCAGAGTGCTCCAGCTCTCAGCTTTCCAATAACACCATGAACCTGACCCTGTGGGGTTCACAGAGCTCTGGTTTCCCTGCTGACAGCTGGAGACTGCAGCACTGGTAGCTGAGCTGAGAAAATGTGCTCTAGAAGGTCTCCAAGACAGGGAGAAAAAGAAAATAAACAGTGAGCCCCATGGTGTCACTTTTATAGTCACTTCTGTGACAGCAGCCACGCTTTTATACATGGCACTCAGTAAACAATTCAGAGCAAATGTTTTTTTGGCTGTGGGAAGAGGATGCTCTTTTCAGCACAGACAAACACACTGCAAATGCAAACAAAGAACAGAAAACAGGATGGCTCAGTACTACCTGTCTTCTTCCAATTATACTTATTACTCTGGAGGTGACAGGACCAATAAATGTGCAACACAGTGCAAAAAAAAAATACATATTCACTCTGCAACAGTATTTTCTGAGAGAAATGCAGAAACATCCAAAGTACCATTAAACACCACTCATTAGAAAAATGGGCTCAACCCTACAAACCACACACCTCATCATCAAAAGGACATTGCTATTGTATCTTTAATAATAATTATGCATATTGATACCTGCAAAACTAGACTGTTAGGATTTAATTCCCAATTTAAAATGCATTTTAATGCATTGTGCCCTCCTCAAAAAAGTTTCTATGGTGCTCTGCAACAAAGGAACAAACTTTTGATCCTTGACTTAGACTGGTGAAATCATANGCAGCAGCCCCAGCTCCTGCCTGTGCTGGGCCAGCTCTGCAGGTGGGGTCTCACCTGGGCACAGGGGCAGAATCCTCTCCCTCAAATGGACTGGAACACACCTGCACCAGCTGCTGGTGTAGACACCCCATCTCCCACCCCCCACTCAGGCCCATTCCAGCAGCTTGGCTGCTCAGGATTCATTAATTTTACCAATTCTTCCCATCTTTGACACAGCTTTATTTGCTCACAGTTTAACTCTGTGAGGTGGGACTGAGCAGCAAAGTCTGCTGTACAGAAGAAACCACACCAGGGGCTCATCATGAATTTGCCTCTCCCAGATGAATCCAGCCTGCTTTGCCATCATGGGGAGGGCAGGGGTGTGGGCTACCTGCTCATCTGCAGCTTCCAGACCTCCAGGTAAGTCCAGGAAGCCTCAAAAGCTTTCAATCCTTAGCACTGCAGAGCCATCAGCAGGGCCACATCCCAACACTGCAAAGCAGGTGGAAATCAAAGGGAACAAAGGAATTACAAGCATTATGTACAGCCATTTTTGAGACACTAGAAGCCATTTCCATTTCTTTCCACATGTAGCTGCGTTGGAATTATTTGTAACAGTCCAGGTTTGTATTCCAGGAATACAAAGCAAAAATGTACTTCTGTGCTACAGTACCACATTGGAAGGGACACAACCCCCTCTAATTACTGTAAAGCTGCATCAAATTCACACAGGCAGAGGAATCCTACAAAATCACAGCAAATATTCTGGAATCCCTCAGACAGGAGTACAGAAGGCTTCTGGAAACATTTGTAACTGCAGCTCCACAGTGTATTTTCAAAGCATGTCAGAACACAAGAGGAGGATTAAGTTCCTTACACTGCCACCTCCTCCTCCTCCTTGCAGGGATGACACTGCTAACAGGATAAAGTGAGTGACAGGGTTATATGATCATTACATAAAGGTAGTACACATGCAAAATCCTCAGAACATGGAAAAAAAATTATCAAAGAGGTTGCACCATCTGTCTGTGGAGAAAAAAACAACAGCTGGTGCAAGGAGCTGCAAGATGCCAGCCTTCCAAGTGACAAGATGGGAAATGACAGGAAACAGCTTTTCACTCTTCTAACAGCAAAAGAAACGTACAGCCCGTGTTCTCGTGTTTGAAAACCTCCAGATGCTGCCCTCTTCTCACATTTCCATATCTTTGTTCATGCAACATCTGAAAGCTTTTCTATTTTTACAGAGGGAGGGGAAGAAAGCACAAAGCCATCAAATGTATATATATTTTTTTTTCCTTGTGAGAGGATGTTGAATGAATTTTAATCATGATCACGAGAAAAAAGAAAAAGAAAAATCAGCAGTATTTGATGTGAGAAACCTTTGAAATTTTCTCCTCCTCAGAAGAAATTGCAATGTTTGGCCTTTATAAAGGGTTGTGTATGATAAATATTAGCTTATTCTGAGACTGATTAGGCCTCTGCATTAATTCTGGACAATGCTAAGGGTCACCATAAATCAGAAAATCATGGAATCCCAGGATGGTGTGGGTTGGAAGGGACCTTAAAGATGATCTAGTTCCAACCCCCTGCCATGGGCAGGGACACCTTCCAGCAGCCAAGTGTTTAGTGACAGCAGCAGGCTCCCCTTGAACAGGTAACAAATCCCCTGGGCCAGGGGCTCCAAACATCCCAGGCCCTCGACATTCCCTGGGCTGGAGGTCCCAGCCTTCCCTGTTGGTGCAAACTGTTTTTCCAAGGTGTTTGCCCACAGCAAGCTGTGTGTTGAAGGAATAGAAAGCACCAAAACCCATCCCAAAGAATCCCTGGCTGTTCCAAGGGCTGGGACCGAGCGACGGATCCTGGGAGGATCAGTCAGATCTGACCTCGTGTGACCCCCAAACCCAAGTTATTTAGCACTGATACACACCTCACAATAGGAAATACACTGCAAAGGCAGTGCCCCATGGAGAAACAGCTGCCATGGGGTGTAACCTGAGGGCAGAGGCAGGATGGGGCAGGGTGTTCCCAGCACAGGGCTCAGAGAAAGCTCCGTCTGGGGACAACACTGACCTGCAGATCAGAGATGGATCTGCACAGCTGAGACTGATGACTTCTACCTCCCCAGATCAGTCCTGGGTTCATCCAAGTGTTTTGCAGCAGGAGATAAACTAAGATGATTCACTCTAGAAGGAAGTGAGCAAAAGGAAAGGTATCTACCCACAGCAGAGCAATACTCCAGTGCCAGATCCCAGCAGGAATCACAGCTTCATCCTGACAGCCACCCTGCAGGACCACTCAGTGTCTGACTCTGGGGTTCACCTTTCACCCTTCATCAACAAAACACTCCCTTCCTGGGTTTATTTTTCTATCCTGATAGAAATCAGAGATCACTGCTGAGATTTTTGGTTATTGCATGCCAAAAAGGCTCTGATAGAGACCAGACTAAGACAGCAATGCACAGATAACTGAGATAACAGCCCAGTAGCTGGTGGAAAATCCAGGTGGAGCAGGTTCAAGATCCTGCTCCAGGTCAGGCAGGATGGTGTGGCAGAGGCAGAGGACCAGTCCTGTTTTCTTTATCTGACCCTTGAGCTTTTTCCAGCTAATCCTTCTCACAACAGCAGTTGGTTTTTTGAGCCAGGAGCAAGGTTCCCAAAAGCCATCATGGCATGAGCACCAGCCCATGCAGTGCAAGTGAAATCATAAAAAAACACTTTAAGCATCATCAAGCTTAGAGAGAATTTACAAGGTGCTGTTTATTTCTACCTTTGATTCTCTACGTGGTCTCTACAGATCAGAGTACTTAGAAAACATAATTATTTTAATTAGGAGTAATTCAATTAGAATATCTCATTGCCAATAACATTGCTAATAAGAAATGAACACACTTGACTTTTTTTTTTTTTTTTAATCTTACCTTTGGGGACTCTCTGAACACTTTCCCAGATGTGGAAATACTGCTTTGATGTTGCATGTCTAATTCTTTTCTCCTATAGGGTCTGATTCAGTGTATACTTAAGTCCACTCAAGTCTTTCCTTTGCTTCCAGAGGGCACAGGACTGAGCTGTTCCACACTGCTTTATGGCAGGGATATGTGCTGTAACTCCCTTGCAGGGGAACAGCAAAATGAGCACCCAGTCTATGAAAAAAGTGATGCCAGGTAGGTCTGGTGGAGTAACCACGTCAGTAAAAGGGTAAAAAGCACCTCCTGGAGAGCCCTTGCTGATGGGTCTTTGACAATAATTCAGGAATGTGCTTTAGGCCTCCTCAGTGAGTCCATCACAGCGAGTGACAAGAGTAATAACAGTATTTTGCTCTAACAGCACGAGCCAGGCCAATTTGGGAACGTGCAGTCTGCAGTACCAACCTGAGTTCACAATGTTGGCTAAAGCAGAGCCCCTGGCAGTGGCTGCAGCACTGCTGGGTCACAGGACAGCACCCAGTGGTTCCCAGCTGTACCCAGAGCTGCTTTATCCCCAAGGAGGTGGGCACCCTTGGGTCAGGCAGCTCATCTGCACCTCTCACTGGGGCCCTGTGGCTGTTCTGGCAACCAGGAACCTCCATCCCAGCAGCCAGGTGACCTCCCAGTGACACAGATCAACCTGAGTCACAGCCAGCTGTGCTGTGGGGCACAGGGGTGGCTGGCACATCCTTCCCAGTGCTCATCCTGCAGCCAGGCTGGGGTGAGTTACACCACTGGGAATCAGCTCAGGAAGCAGCGACCTAAGATCTGTGCTCACATTTGTACACCCTTAACACCAGCAGAAACCACACAGATGAGAATATTTTACTATTTCTAACCATTTTCTCTGTGATCCAGCCAGCAGGGCTCTGAGAAACTTGCCTTGGCAAGCAGAGCTCAGCTGAGCTGTGGACAATTAGCTGCTTCACCCAGTTCCTGCTCATCCTCTTACCCAGCAGCCAAAGAATATTTTAATGCTGATCTGTCTCGGCCTTGGTTGTGACACTCTCCCAGCACAGTGCAGCTCGTTTTAGATTGTGCTGAACAATAAAGGGTCCTGTTATCCAAGGGTGGTACTTGAAAGCCTATCTGCAAAACAGATCTCATTATTTTAATTAAAAGCTTCCACGTATTATTTTCTGAGCTAACAAATATGGCCATAGTTGTAATTACGGAATCGCCAAATATAGTCTCAAGATCTTGTTAATAATGATATCCTTTTTAAAATCTCATAATCTTAAAAAAATGTTGTAATTAAGTCGCCAAGCAACTATATTTGTCTCCATGAAATAAAGCCAAATCTACAGATAATTGTAAATAACTCATTTCCCAGTGGATTAATTTTTTTGTATGCCAATTAGGCTCACAAATCTCAAGCTGTCACCTTCATCTCCAGACATGCAGCCAGCTGAGAGCACAGCTATAAACAAAACAGCCCAAGTGCCTCTTGTTCCCTCAGTAAGAAAGAAAATGAAGTTAGCAACACACATTTGTAGATGTCAGCCCCCTGAGAGCAGAAAAGGGGGAAAAATAATCTTTGTATGTAGGACAATTAAAAGAGTTTGCCTAGGTTTTGGGAAGTGGTCTGGGAAAGCTCCTGAGAGACTTCTGTGGTTGCAGTTTTGGGGTAACATCTGCCTGGAGACTCAAAGCCACAGATGACCCACCATCCCCAGCCATGGGTGGTTTTCTCTGCCATGTCCCAAGTCCTGGGAGCCCTTTGTGATCCTCAGCCAGACACAGGCACAGATCTTGTCTGTCCCCTTCACCCCACCAGAGGGCTCGTGGGAATGGGGACTTGGCCGAGGCAGGGCTGGCAGGAGCCACAGCTGGAGCTGCTGCTGCCTCCACCTCTGCCAGAAGTCCTTTAGGGAGGCCCCAGGGGCAAAGCTGCTGTGCCCCATCCTCAGGCACCTCCTGCAGTCCCTCACTGTCACCTCTGCTCTTCAACAGCACCAAACATGGTGCTGGGAGCTGCTGACACCTGCTTGGGGAATGTCCCAGGACAACCATTTCTTCAGAACATGTTGTCAAGACTAAGCAGTTGTCCCAACCAAATCAACAAACCAGCTTTGCAGCCTAAAAAATTCAGAAGTGTTTTCCAGCTCCTACTTAAGTGCAAGGGAGTCCCTTTGCCTGCCCCTGCTGAACCTCCTGCACTCAGACATGCAACCTGCCCCAAACAGCTCAGCAGCAGCAGAACTGCCAGGAGCACAAACACAGGGCACCTGAGAGGTTACACACTCACAGAAAAGGGGAACAACTCTGTGATAAGTCTCTGTTTCAAAAAACAGTGACACACAATTCACAAAACTTGAAATTGAAGCATCAAGGTGTGAGCTAGGTGTGAGCTGGTGGCCCAAGCTGAACACGCCTTCAACATCTGCTCCTTGGTCCAGTGTCTTCTCCTGGACAGGTGGCCCAAAGCCTGGAAGCTACTGAGGTGAGTGTCTGGGAAGCCTGGACTGATGGGCCCTGGGCAGCACAGAGGTTCCTTTGACTCACTTTATCCTTCTCTGGAGTGGAGATTAAATGTTTCCACACAAAATCCTCGTGCCTGACAAGTAACCAAAGCATTTCCCATCAACACTATCCCTGTTCCCATCCTCAAGTCACCCAAGATTCCCTCCAGCCCATGCAGCTTAATTCTCTCCCCATTCCTTTCAAACAATCCCTGACTCCACTCCTGCAGGGGAAGGGCACCCCAGGTAACCTCTGCCACCTGCACTGCTCCTGAATGTCAAACATGCAGCTTCTCCATCCTTGTCACTGCTCAACCCCCCCTCTGCCTGCGTGAGGACATCACCATGCACACACCTCTATAAATACTGCTGCCAGCGTGGCCCTGCATTTGCTTAGGAAGGGGAAGAGGCCAGTTCCTGGAGAGAGCTGCACCTAAAGGACTTAAAGATTGCACAGAAGGAAAAAAAAATAAATCCTGTGGAAAGTAAAATTGCTAAGATGGGATACACCCATATATCTATGCCCATAGCCAAGCTTTCAGAAATGCTGATTAATCCCTGCAGCTTTAAAGCATTGGAGGTACATCTCTGTCACATTTCTGAAACCTTGGCAAGAAAGTACCTTTGTAAAGATGCAAACAGCAGCCTGAAAAGCACATTTGCCCCTTTGTCAGCATCACTGCAGGAAAAAACAAAAAAAAAACCAACCACAAAGTGTTTGTAACAAAACACATTGATAGTCATATAGATATTTCATTTTTTCCTTTCCTGAATTTAACAAAAGCCTGGATCTACCACTCAAATTAAACACTGTGCAGTAAAGCATAAAGTCTGCATTCAACAAGTTTAATTACTGTGTAAATGAAAGAAATTATTATTCATTCATGACATTTATTTCAGTTCCAGTGCTAGCTGCCTTTATAAAAGTGGGATTGGGGGTGCAGGGGGAGGAGGAGGCTGGGTGTATAATTACTACTATATTTCTTTGCCAAACATTAGTGAACTTAAACAAAAAGTGCTTGTTTTCGTTGGAGAGGAAAAAGCATGTGAGCTATCAATGATGGATCTTAAGGACGCCCACAGCCTTGACACAGTGCCAGGCTCTGCTAGGTACACCAGCACTGGGGAGGCTGATAACACAGAGCTCATTGAAGGAAAAGCCCAGCTCAGGACTGGGGTGGGTCAAAAGCCACCCAAACGATGGGAACAATCCAAGGCAGCAGCCCCTGGGCAGTAAGGGAGCCACTGTGCGACATGAAAGATAAACTGGCAGCTGATGCTATCGGGGCCTGCCCAACAATGCAGCTTTTCTGGTGGATTTTCACAGGGCTTAAACTTCAAACAAAGGAAAGGGAAAATGAAACCCTCTAAGCTGATTCAGATCAGGCATTTTTGGGAGTCTGAAGAAGGCAAGGGAGAGGCTGCAGAAGGATTCCCTCCTTACACAATACCATAAACCAGACACACTTATTCTGCCTCATCCTGCACTGTGCTGATCCCAGGAGAATAGCTGTTACCTGCTCTGATCCACCCAAAACACCTGAGCTGTAAACAAACTCTAGTGGCTAATCAAAACAGATCTTCCAAAAATGTGCTTTTCCTGGGAAAAGCAATTCCTGTACTTTCCTAGCCCTCCAACTATCAGCATTTAATCGCTGCACTACAGGAAAGATTATGCTCAGGCAGAAGTGGCCTCAGTTCACTTTAAGGAAATAGGAAAAAAAAAGGAAAAAAAAAGTCAACACTGGGCCACACAAGTTGTATGTAAGAAATTACAGCTGATGTATTTAGATAAGTGGAAGGAGCAGGGATGATCCTGGAGGTCAGCCTAAGTGGGGGAATGACTGCAGTGATGTTTCACATTCACATTTAGACATTCCACTTCTCCTGTTGTGCTAGCCAGAAAATACATCCTTTTTAAGAGGGGCTGTACAGAACTGCCATGGCTGCCTAGCACAGCCAAGGCCAGGGGGTGATTCTCTGAAAGCCCATGAAGTGTGTGCACTCAGCTGAGGGAATAAACATGACTCATTTTTTGCATTTCAGAGTAATACATGTCAGAGTCAGCTCTGATCTCATTCCCAATTCAAAATGAGTCGCTCTGAAGTTTGTTCCCAATTCCTTGCTGAACCTAATCAAGCCAAATGGAACAAGCCATAATCCAAGCAGAATTCAATGAACTACACCCTTTAAGAAGGCTATTAAAGCTTGTTCTCAGGGTTTAAACCAGGAGAAGATTTAAGGTGGAGAAGAGATTATCCCACATCTGCCTGCCATGACCTCCCTCTGTTGGCACCAGCACTGCCTCTGTCAGAGGGAGCAGCTGCCAGAAGGGTGCATTTGAGACACTGACCCATTCTCACATCCTACATGCCACTGACATCACAGCTAATTTTTTTGCCCCCAGACTGCATCAGCATCCCCTCAAATGCTGGATTCTCTGGAAATTTCAGGCCCAGGGCTCTCAGAGGTGCTGTTTTGCTTCAAGCACTCTGCCCCTGCCATGGCTGAGAGCAGCCAGAGCGTGGTCATAGCTTGATCCTCCCTCCTGATTAGACCAGGGCTCTGCAGACACAAAGCACTATCTCCTGCCAAAACCTGATTACTGCTGCACCCTAACAACCACAGTGATATCAGGGAAGGTAATTACACCCAGAAACAGGTTACACACCAAAGCCAAGTACTTTGGCCAAGCCTGCACAACAGTATCTGCATTTACTTTTTCACCGTGGCTCAAAATAATTGCTGAATTTATGCCATTAGTAAGAGGAGAGCAACAGCCACGTCATCTTTGGACTTTTCAGCATCACTGAGAGCCCAGGGACACACAGGGACAGCACTCCTTACAATGTCCATCAGCACATTTCCCCAGGGTGAGTCACCCGGCTGGGGATGGCTGCTCCCTATGCTGGGGTGAAACATCAGCTCTTCAGAGGGCAAGGGGAGCTGGGGTGGTGATCTGGGGGAGGTGAGGAGGCAAATCCACTGCCCCAAGAGCTGAGGAGTGACTGCAACACGGAGCAGCAGCTGAGGGAAGAGAAGCAGCCCACGACAGCCACGTCAGCAGAGTCATTTCCAACCCTGCTGCTGAAGCCCTCCTGGGAACCTGTGCAGGAGCTGCAGGACTGCAGGCAGCTCCCCAGGGAAACACCTCCTGGCACACTGCAAACACCTGCACACACCTGCATGGCTTTGCCAACACCACTGGCAGCCTCATCCCAGCCAGTCAGGAGCTTTCAGCTGCCTACAGAAAGGAACAGAAATAGGGCAAGGGATCCTTTCTGCCCACCTGCCACCTTGAGCACTGACTTATTCATCATTTCATAGTAAAATGGGCAAGAAAAATGTGTTGCATTGATAGTAACAGTGATGATTTCTTATATTACTATTTCTTGCCTAGTAGTAGCCTTGAGCTGCTGTGCTGAGTGATGCACGATCCCCCCTGACCACAGAGACTTTACCAGAGAGGGCACCAGCACTCCCCTGCAGAAGGGAGAGTGCTCAGTGCACATCCCATGGCGAGAGGAAACCCCTGCACTGGCACAGGCACTCTCAGGCAGTGGCCAGGCAGTCTGGAAAGCACAATCAGGCTGTCAGTAGGCATTTCCACAGCCAGCTGAGATCCATGAAAAATTCATATAAGGCAACACCAAAAATAAAGCTAATTACTTTAGGCTTATGATAAGAGAGATCTTTTTCTACAGGCAACTTTGCAAGGTCAC
This sequence comes from Ploceus nigricollis, assembly GCA_013399945.1. NCBI lineage: Eukaryota > Metazoa > Chordata > Aves > Passeriformes > Ploceidae > Ploceus > Ploceus nigricollis. The sequence continues at coordinate 269,693 of VXBC01010528.1, read as the reverse complement.
CTTCCTTGCTTTAGTCTCTCATTTTTTTCTTTTTTCTTATTTTTAAACAAATGACATTGAGCTGCTTTCAAAGCTTATCTAATTCTACCTCAGGGCAGGAAGGGGTTAAGACCTTAAAAAATACATAGAGATGAATAGAAAGCCAGGCTGGCAGGGCAATGTTTTAAAAAAGGAAAGGAGGAAAAAAAAAAAAGAAAAAAAAAAAAAGAGTATTTTCTTACAGTCAAAACAGAACCACAACCCCAGAGTTTAAGGTCACTTCCTCTCCTGCAGTGCTGGGAGCAATGCTGTCAATCAGCACGGGGTGCTGGGGGTGTCCCTCACTGCAGGGACACAGTGGCACAGCACAAGAGGAACATTCACCCGCTGGGAAAGGGGGATGGAGGACGCAGCTTCCAATTGATTCCAAAGGTCCTTTGGGAAAGATGGAGCCTCTGCTTTATTAGCACTGACATTCAGCTCTCAGAGTAGCAGGCTGATACCTATTTAATTTAATGCCATTTTCCAGCAGGGAAATCTGTTTGTCAGGCTCTTGCCAGCGAAGCCCAGGCAGCACCAAGCCAGAGCAGAGCTCCTGGTGGGACAGGACACCTCCAGGACAGCCTCAGCTGCAGGGATGTGCTCATGTCCAAAGGGAAAAGAGGGCACCGTGCTCCAGACTCTCTGCTCCTGAGTCTGCTTAGGTGTTGATTTAGTGAGGGGAAAATAACAACACAAGCACCTTCGTGTTTCTTTTGTGAGGAGAATCTGCCACGGACAGCCACGACCCCGTGTACCCAGGCAGAGCCTCACCCTCGCCTTCAGTCTGTGACATTTCTTTGTGCAAGTCCCTCAGGCTTTTAAACCAGTGCTCTGACATGCAAAGGAGGTCTTGACTTCATTTTAGAAACAGATTAGCTGTATGACAGACTAGGGTCTTTCAGGATAAGGTATCATTATTCTTCCTTTAGAAATTCCTCCTCAGACGATGGCCCTGACCTGCTGCTGCCTGGCTGCCACTGCCTGTGTGACCCTGGGAGTGCACTCTGGGCTGGGATTGTGTCACAGCAGTGTGTGACCACACCAGGAAATGATAAAGTGAGGACAAGGTCTGGGGCAGGCTCAGGAAAGCTCTGGGAAGTGAACATGGCTTTGGCTCATTAACCAGACTTGAGGTAACACTGCTCCAGTGAAGCCAGAGGAGCTGCACAAAACACCCCCCAGCAGATCTCCAGTCAGGCTCCCAAGGATGCAAATACCAGCTTGGTGTAATATTCAATATCACCTAAGGAATCTGGCATCTGCTTCTCACTGATCCCTTAAAGCTTAACTCCTTCATCTGTCTTGTGAACTGCAAGGATCTGTCTGTAAGCAAACATCCTGATGAAGCTGCTCCACAATTTTGATTTTAGCTAAATCCTAATCCAAACTAAGAAGATCTATAGAATTATGCAAAAAATTTCCCCATCACAAACCAGAAGCATATCTCAGAAAAGGTTTCCATGGAATTCCCAGGCTGCTGTCTTGTCTCCCAGTCTTTGCAATGCTCCTGAGGCAGTGACACAAGCACCTAGCAGTGCACCTCCAGCCAGACACCTTGGCTTTCACTGCACTGATGGTGGGAGTCAGGATTACTGAAGGAAGTTAAAGGCTATTGCTGTTTTCTTATATACACCTCAGTGAATTATTCCAAAAAGGAAAAATATCAGACTGTCTATGAAAATCATACAGATCCAATCAGTGCTGTAGCTGTGTCTGTCTGTGTTTAAACCCAGGGGTATTATATGTCTAATGTAATTACACATTAAACACTACATGCAATGTTCAGACCTACAAGTATTACATTACATATATAAACGTGCCCACACACAGATGCTTCTAGACAAATCTCTTGAGTTTTGACTATGGTCATGATAAAAATCAGTTTACAGCTGTGCAGGGAACTCTCCCCAGGTCAGTATTGAGTACTGACTTTGTTTCACATGGATCCATTCTTGGATAGAAATGGTTGTGGAAACACAGGCTGTATTTTGACTTTTGAAGAGGATGAAAGAAATAACGTGACAGCAATGGATATGCTGGACTTCAGAGGTCACACATTCCTTGTATATTTATACCTGTGCTCTCAGAGGTGCAAAGCTCAGTGTCCCCTGCTGTGCTGAGTGCCAGGAGGGAGGGCAGGATGTGCCCAGCACTGTCCTGCTGCTCCCTGGGTGACCTGCCAGCAGAGCCAGCTTTCCCCCTGCCACTGACTGTGCAGTTTGGACAGCAAACCACACTTGCAGCAGCCACTTCCATCCCTGAGAGACTTGTTTGTATTTGCTCAGTGCTGTGAACAGCCTTGTCCTGTAAGGCCCTTTCAGCTGCCAAGCTCTCAGGGCAAGCCAAGTGTGGCTGCAGTCGGGCTCTGCCTTTCCCGGGGTTCTCCAAGTGCTGCTTTGGGTAAAAACAACATATGCAAGTGTAAAGCTGCCAGACTCGTGGCCAAGGAACATCTGTAGGTGCTTGTTCATTCTCACAAACAAGGATCACTCAGAATATTTGAACACACACTTCCTCCCTGTGTTGGAGGCAGATGAGGAGCCCATCTGTGCCCCCACAGTAACTGAGCACCCCAGCACCTCTAAGAGTCCAACCCTGATCACCTTTCAGAGATGGAGAAATTGACAAATATTCCTTTTACAGAGAGATGCAAAATTTCACCTACCTATAAACAAGTGTGTTTAAATTAAAAAAACTAACCTAGTGGCCTCACTGCCTGGGCCACTGCAAGGCAATCAAGGAAAATCCTTTTCTTTATCAAGGAAAATCAAGAACCTTCAAAAAGCCATTCAAGCCCTGGAGTGGGCTCATTTCTGTCCTCCTGGACCCAGGGCCCTAAGGAGATGAGATCCCCAGTTCAGACATATTACATGGCTGCAGTTAGAGAAGAAAGGATTCCAGTCTGAGTTGCCCAGAATGAGAAGGGAAGGTTTACCCTGATTTTGAACCCACAAGTTCTTAAAACAGCTCTCGCTATCCCTCCCCTTGTGGGTGCAGGACCCCACATGGGTCACTCACTGCCTGGTACCCTACAGCAATCAGCTGTTGGTACCTCCCAGGGCAAGCAGTCCATCAAACAGCCAGAACTAATATTTTAATTATTTTTTAAATATTTCTGATGAACATATAAGATATCCATGTGATCAGTCCACTGCCCAAGGCCAGGAGAGATGTGGTTTTAACAGAGGTGTCTTTGAAAGGACTGAGATTTTATGTGAATCCATATCCCAACCCCACACAAACCTACAAGGCAAGAAGAATGCAACATAAAATCTCTGGGGCACTATGCCAAGGCACTTTTTGGAACACTTTTCAGTATATCTAATAATTTTCAGATTTATTAGAGATTTAGATTTATACCTTCTTTTGGTCTCAGAGTAACCACTAGACAAGGTCACAAAAGCAGCACCTCTTTCAGTAATCTCCCTCCACAGACAGTGGAAGGACCCAGATCTGTCTCTGTCATCTTCTGTCTGTGCTGAAGAGAAAAGTGGGATTTTGTGCTCCCACTTTCACTGAGGAACATACCACAGAGATATTCAAGCACTGAATGATCCTGTTTGCTAAGACAAAACAAAAAACCCTTCAATCTGAACCTTGAGCCAAGGAGGGAGATGATTTTGGCTTGTCTTTGGTTTCCCCTCTTTTACATGGATGGGGAGAAAAACAGTCTGGGAAGCTGGTGAGGACACAGCAGGAGCAGGAACCAGCAGCAAGGGCTCTCCCTGGCACCAAGTGCTGCCTTCCCACAAGGCTTCCCAGGAGCACAGGGATAAGAGCACTCCCAGAGCTCTGACACACCATTCCTGAGGAAAAGCAGCTCTGTGCTCCCAGCAGGCAGACCCTGCTGGGGAGAGCAGCAGCACGGTGCTGGCAGTCCCTGGGGAGTGAGGGGACACTGCCCGCAGTGTGAGGTGTCCCTGTCACCTCCCACACACCACATGGGTGCCTCTCTCTCCAACCCTGCCAGCCTGACCCCCTTGCACTCCTCATCCCACCTCTGTGTCCCTGCTGCTGCAAGCACGGGTTATTTCAGAGGGAACCTGCACGTGGGAGCAGAGAACAGCAGGTGATGGACCCCAGTGACATCGAGGTCAAGGAATCCAAAGCAGGTCACAACACAGGAGAGAGGCAAAATGGAAACCAGCACAAAACTCTCTGAGAAGCAGCTCATTCTCTCTGTCCAGGCAGTGCTGTTAATGTATTCTAACACCGTTCCAGCTTTAACTCTCCTGGATTGACAACAGAATTGAATTACCCTTCCAAATCTCTCTCTTTCAACTTGTCATAAGATTTTTTAATCCAACAAGAAGCACTTCCTTGGCAGAGTTGCCATTGTTATATTTTTTCCAGCTTTTCTGATTTAGGAATTTAATCTTTTTAGCCATGAATTGACTTCTCTGAACTTGCACTCACAGAAAAAAAAAAAAAATCAGCTCTTGCTTGCCATGCAAGCTGCCAAGTTCCTAGGAGCAGATGGAATGGATCCTGGGCTTTTAAAGGATATCACTGACAATCACAGAGAGCACAACAAACACAGGCCAAGTTTCAAGAGGGCTGGACAAAGATTGATCACAGCACAGAAATGACAGAACACTAAACAAGGAAATGGAAGCACTATCTGTTCATCTCCAACATCTGTATTGTGTAGAGCACTGGAAGCTACAAATCCTGCTTGAATAAAGCTACAGAGTAATGCATCCCACGTGCACCCCTGAGATGGGGACCCCCTGCCCTCCCTGCCTGACACGGGGCTCAGCCCCACCACCCTGCCAGCTCTCACTGCTCAGAATTCATTTCCAAACATGAAGAGCAAAGCAGAAACATCAGCTATAGGGGAAGGAGAAAGGAGACATTTAAACCATTGCTGGGACCTACAGATGATGTTTGCCTCGAAGCATAACTTTAACAAGGTAGGTTAGAGCTGCCACACAGCTGAAGAGGGTGGACACAAAGACCAGCCACAGAGCTTTCAGAATATTTCTGTGATTACCACTGAGCTATAGGCAGCATTTGTGCATAGGCACAGCTTAATTCCCCTCCTTTAAGCTCCTCTGCCTTCTTTCCCAGTTTATATTTGGATGCTCAAGAAAGGAACCGTTTAGTTACTGAACTCGAGTTTGATACAGGCAGTGAAATTCAATCCCGTCTTTTAAGCAGATTAGGACCTACACACAGACCTTTGAACCTGCTGTGTTACCGTGTTGGCTTTCACAGCTCATCCCCAAAGGAATAAAATTACTCCATTTAATTAGACTCCAACTCTCCTCATCTGCCCCAGAAGTTTCCAGTCACCTCATTCAATTGTGAATGTAATTTGGGCTTAAAGGTTTGTCCTGATTTTTCACTGGGGTGCTGAAGAGCTTTGCAATGCAATAATTCACCCATCTTTAAACTTTTAAACACTGCAATGGGAATGCTGCTTGCCTTCTTTTGGTTCTGTGCCTTGTCCAATGGCTTCAGAGAAGTGCATTGGAATTCCTTCCAAAATGCTGCACAGACAATACTCCTGATAACACACATGCCTTCACACCCATTTTATGGCTGGATAAAATGAAGCCCAGAGAAGAGGCAGTGTGAGATTCTCCTTCCCAGACCCAGAGCACTTTCAGTGAAAATTAGGAATCCAGCAATTAGTACCATGCTGTAATCACTGTGTGACATGCCTTTGTCTGAAGGTGACAACCACAGCCAAATCCAAAGCTGCAGAGCTTGGTGGGTGTTGAAGAACATGTGTTTTATGCAGCAGTCATCACACAGGACAAGATGTTTCAGAAGGAGCTGCCCCAGTGCCACCAGCACAGAGAAGGGCTGTGCTGGGGCAGATCAAAGGCTCAGCTTGCTCAGCATCCTCTTTCCAACAGTGGCCATAAATGGGTGTCCAAAGGAAGAGAATAAAAATAGGATAAGTACATATAATACTCCTGTCTCTCTATTTATATGCCTGCATCTTTTTCTTCCACCACCAGTCACTCCCAGCTCACTGAGCTCCTGACAGGGTTTCTGCCTGTTCAGTGGGAATCCACTGATTTATTTTCCATTAATTTGCCCACTTTCCCACAAGTGATGTAAACTTTTAGCATCCACAATTTCCTTGACAACACCCAGTTGCACTGGCCAACACCTTCCCAAAGAACCACCTACTTCTGATCTCCTTCAGCTGGGCTCTTACCAGCTTCCTCTGGCATCCCCAAGTCACAAGGCAATGAACAGTTCCCATCTTCCTGGTGTCCTGCCCCAGTTCACAAACCTCTGCCACGTCTCCTTTCCTTACCTACCCAGCTGAGGGGCTGTAGTTCATTCAGTTCTTCCTCACACAGAGGCAGTTTGACCCCTCTGAACAGCCTTGCATTTCTTCTCTGTGTCTGCAAGTCTTTGGAGAGGGAATGATGAGAGCAGCACATGGCCATGACACAGGTAAATCAGGAATTTCTGTTCCATCTCAGCAATGTTCCCTGTTCCATCCTTAGGACACTCCCTTATCTTTAGCTGGTTAATCTTTTATACCACTACTGAGCGATGTGCTGATGTTTTGATGGAAATATCCATTATAACCCCAAAATCTGTGCCTAGAAATGGAGTTAGAACCTCCCTAATTTCACTTTTGCACGGAAATCAGCTCAGAGCCCATCATTTCATGAGGACTGTTTTAGGGAAGAGTCACCAGAGTCCCTAAAAGCAGCATAAGGCACCTGTGCTTTGGCACAGGCTTGCTGCTAAAGTGAACTGGGACACACTAATCCCACTCAGAATCCCCTCTCCACCCCATGCTCTGTCCCTGCACCTACCCCACATTGTAATAAAACAGGATTTGAACAGGCCTGGTGCTGTTTCATACAACCAGGGTCTTCAAATTTGCTAAAAGCACATATAGGTATTTCATAGAGCAGACAATGCTGCTTTCACATCTGATTGCAAACAAGATTATTTTTTTCTCCCAAACAAATCCAATAACTTGATTATCTGCTCTGGTCTGTTCTTATTTTTTCTGCTGTACAATTTTCAAATATTTGCAGTTGTAAGTCTTTCAAAGCTTTAATTTGCTTAAAATGATTCACAAGCACCTTGTTAATCTTTTATCAGTTTTATTACAAACTGTAAACAAAACCCAGTTCTTAAATAATTAAAGGGCAGAACTAGCCTTCAGGCAAATGAAGTCCAGGAGGGGAGAATAAAAAATTTAAAAATCAGAGTAAGCCTGTAATTTTTTTTTCCTTCCCATCTACAGAATTGGTGAATCTAGCTTCAAAACAGAGAGGAATTCAAAAAGAACAGATTGTGTGTGACATTCCCCCAGCCAGTTTCTCTCATCTACTGTGCCCTGAATATTAATCCACCAAGTACCTACACGTTGCTGGTTACAGAGTTAAACACACCACAGGCTCTCAAGGCAGAAGTTGGGTCCCAGACAGGGGCTCAAGAGAATTCCTGTGCATTTCTGTGTGCCCAGCAATGCCAAAGGATCCCTCCCAGACAGCAAGGCCAAGGGAAGGCAGCTGGAGCACACTCCTGCCCTCTGGGGACACCCCAGCAGCTCCTCCTGGAAGAACTGGGCAGGACTCACTGGGCACAGCCATGGGAGAGCTCGGACAGCTCCTGCCCACATCCCTGCTCCAAAGCTCCAGGGCACAGTGCTGCAAGCAGCCCCTGCCTGGAGAAACCCCACAGAAACCCCAGAAAGGAGGCTCCAGGATGAGCAGAGGGATGGAGCAGCTCTGCTGGGAGGGAAGCCTGACAGAGCTGGGATTGTTCAGCCTGGAGAGGAGAAGCTTCAGGGTGACCCCACTGTGGTCTTGCAGTGCCTGAAGGAGCCACTGGAAAGATGGAGAGACAATGTCCAAGGGATGGAGTGACAGGACACAGGGAATGGCTTCCACTGACAGGGCAGGGTTAGATGGGAGACTGGGAAGGAATTGTTCCTCATACCTGGCACTGTTTGCCCTGAGAAGCTGCCCCATCCCTGCCAGTGTTCAGGGGCTTGGACAGGGTTTGGAGCAGCCTGGGATAGTGGGAGGTGTCCCTGCCCATGGCAGGGGGTGGGATGGGTTGTGTTTTAAGGTCCCTTTCAACCCAAACCAGTCTATGAAGGAATTAAGGAAAGGGATGTGTTTTATGGAATGGGATGTGTTTTAAGGTCCCTTTGAGCCCAAACCAGTCTATGACTTGCTGAAACCATGAGGAATAACACTGTTGAGGTGTCCTCACCACGGCGAGCGTGGAACCACGAGCGGTTCCATCCCACCATGAGCAGCAGCCACCAAGGCCCAGCCCAGGGGACGTGGGCAGATCCCAGAGGGGAGCTGGAGTCCTGGGCCAGCTGTCCAGACAGCTTGGGGAGGGGAAACTCCAAACAGGGGTGCTGGAACTGGGGGAAAAGCCTGCTTGGAGCCCTGACATGACAGCAGGTGAAGGCAGCATGAGGCAGGAGCTGGGTTGGAAATGAGGGTCCCCAGCAGGAGCCCTCCCACAGAACACACACAGGGTGATGGCACTGCTGAGTCTGATCACCTGCAAAAAGGGTCCTGCTACATCCACACCTTGCTGTAAAACTCACCTCCAATTATTCAGATTGAGAACTGTTATTTAATGTAATTATCACTGCTGTTACAGCCTCCTGTCACCTACCAACGCTTCAACCCAGCTGTGCTGCAGAACGGTGCTCACTGGGGCTGTACAAGCATTTCAGACATTTTGATACAAAACTTCCAGCTTTCTAACGTATTGAGAATGTCCTAAGGTATTCAAATGGCATTTCCTTCTAGTTACAGAAAAGACCACTTCTAATGAAGCTTTCCAAAGCATTGCAATTGGAAGAAAACCTAAGGAACTATGAAGGCAAGACTGAGTAAATTCTAATTATCTTTTGAAGGCTACACTACCATGCACACAAAAATGGATTTAAATGCATTACAGACCTAAAAACGTGTAATGGATGCATTGCTAGCCTATTACATGCAGTTCATTGTGCAAAGGTTTTGGGTTGTATGTTTTGTGCAGTGAGCTGTAAAAGTTGCTTAACAGAAGAAAATACATTTGATTAAAAATTTACATCAGAAGAATGTAACAGGGTTTTTTTTTTCCCTTTGCTATTTTATCTGCCACTGACTATTCCCATTAGTATTCAGTTCTTATCAGTCTCACAAAAATATACAAAAAACAAGGACTAAGGATGGAGAAGTTTGAGGTCTAGATCCCAATCCATGTTAAAGCTGTCCAGATGCTGGCTCCAGTTGAAAAAAAAAGCACATATTCCCACATATAAATGGGAGGACCCTAAAGTGTCACTGAGATGCTTAAATAGTTCTGCTCCAGTGACTCCCTTTGTGAGAAATATCCAGGGGGAAGCAGGTGGTGCTTGGACTTCCTGATGCTGCGAGTCCCACAGGGCTCCCAGCACCTGCCCGGGCAGGAGCAGCCCCTGAGTCATCCTGACACACAGGATGCAGCCACTGCCCCAGATCAAGGAAGAAAAAGTCCTTTACATCTCTACCATATTCCCAGGAAAGCGTTTAAAACTTAGAGGCCCTTGGTGAAAACCATTCAGAGCAAAAAGCAAACAGCAAATGTTCAGTCTGCAGCGTGGAAAGAAATCAGCAAGATTTTACAGCTTAGTTAAACACCCTTATCCTAAACCACACAGGAACCACTCCAACTACCAAGAATTGGCAGAACTGAGAAAGATCAGTTTAAGTCAAAATAAATAAGGAAATGCATAAATAAAGCAAAATAAATAAGTACTTCAGTCGGTTCTGCAGCCCAGGAACAAATGAGAGCCGAGGGGCTGGCTCGCCCTGAGGAGCTGACCTCCCACCCCTCTGGGGCTGGAGACTGAACAGGGATGGAATTCCCTCCTCTGGCTTCCAACCCTGCCTGCTTCTCACTGGGCTTACCAGGCCATGGAGACACAAGCCCCTGTTTGCTGCTGGTGCTCCAGCCCAACCCACAAGTGAGGCTGGAAGGAGGGAAAAACCTCCTCAGAGCCACTGCCAGCCCTTTGCCCCTTTTGCTGGGCAAAGCACAGCAGCTGTGCAGGCTGCAGCCACCACTGGCAAGCTCCTTGTGCTCCCTGAAAGGCCAGAGAAAATCAAAATGCAATAATGGGAGGCCAAAACACAAAGCAAGGCAGCTCTGTGTGACAGGGTTTAGTGGCACTCACAGGGTTACACGACCAGGGCAGGCAGGGAAGAGCTGAGTCCAAGTGAGCACGGGCTCCTGAAGCACAAGGGCACATTTGGATCAGAGATGAGGACAAAATTGTTCCCTGGGAGGGTGGGCAGGCCCTGGCACAGGGTGCCCAGAGCAGCTGTGGCTGCCCCTGGATCCCTGGCAGTACCCAAGGCCAGGCTGGACACTGGGGCTGGGAGCAGCCTGGGACAGTGGGAGGTGTCCCTGCCATGGCAGGGGGGGCACTGGATGATTTTTAAAGACCTTTCCAAGCGAAACCATTCTATGATTTTATGATTTGTAGTAATTTGTATTTACAAGTAAATTAAATCCCTACATCTGTTTTCCTTGATTACACTTAATCTCTGTTCACAAGAATATAAAATGACAAATCTCACTCGTTTCCCTAAAATGCCATCAGTCACAGTTGCAACACAATTTGAAAAATGCAAACTTGTAGTATTCATAGGCAGGATAGGAAAAATTGAAAATTTCAGCAGCTAAAAGTCATAAAAATAGTGAACCAGGTGTCTGTGCTGAGTAATTCAGGACAACACAACCCTTTGCTGATCATCCCAACCAGTTTAAGGAGTAACATCTGATTTCACACCTGCAGAAATCCTTCTAACAAGGCAATGAGGATAAGAAGTAACAAAGATAAATAAATAAAATCTGCACAATTATCTCCAGCAAACACTTTTGATGAAGAAACAGGTGGGTTCCCACCTCCCAGGCAAGGGTGGTTTGAGTGCCAGTGGAGCAGGGAGCTGCTCTCCTGGCTCACTCCCTGCACTCCTCCCACGCCTCTGGGCACAGCTCTGGCCCAGAAAATCACCACACGCAGTTATCCCTGACTCCAGCAAGCCAGGGGTACAGATTTCTGGGAGGGTTCATCATTCCAGGCACAATGAATGTGCTGGTGAGCTCAGGTCATCAGGCTGATTTATCACCTCAGCTGTCAGGCTCTTTAAGAGCACTGTATTATGCAAATACTGTGCACATTTCAGTATCTATTCAGTATACATTATGGAAAGGTGTTCCCTACCCCAGCAAGGGGAGGAAATGGTTTGGGATGAAAAACCTTCTTGTGGGGAGTGGGAGGGAGAAGAGGTTGTGCCACACAGGAGATAAATAACCAAATCTTTGTCAAACTACTGCTAAAAGGGACAAGACAAATAACGAGCAGAGTCAGGGATGAAAAAAAACCCTGAATTCTCTAAAAATACAGCCAACTCATGAATTTCCAGCTGCAGAGCAGCCCTTTCAAGTTGCAACTCTCAGTGCTTGTCAAGAAAGATGCTTCCTGCCTCGATCCCCCCCCAAGAGCAGCACGGTCTAATGGAAGTCACATTTGATGTGCTCTGTGCTGCTCAGCACAGAGTGGCTGAATTACCGGGTGCAGACCTCATCATACTCTTAAAAAGTAATTTGGAACCAGGGCTTTGATTTAGATGGGCTTTATCCTTTACTTTCAAAGTACAAGTGGTAATAATGTAGTCTGTGAGTTTAACATTTGAAACAGGGGTTCCATTTACCTCTTTGTACTTACTGGAGGAAAATGACTGTAATTGAAATCTTTCTGCTGGAAATGAAGCCCTTCTAACATTCAAAGTGGTTGCTTGTCCTTCAGGCTTTTTATTTTAGCTGTCAAAACTGTAAACTGCCTTTCAGAGTAGTGAGAGTCTTACAAGAGAGGATGAAATGAATGTACCCTGGATCTAGGTAGTGGGTGTTTTAATCTAATTTTCTAGCTAGAAATACAGCACTTCTCTCCCTTGGGCACTGCTGGGAACAGGAAAATTAAGCTTCAGTTCAGCAATATCTATCAATGAACCTCAAACAAGGGACAGGGCTTTTCAAGGACAAAGCAAAACCTTTCAAGTCCTCCATTTTCATCCATAAGCTCCCTGAGATCCAGGCAGCAACACGTGAAGCCAGACTGCCCACTCACGCTGCCTCCCTCCACACGTCTCCCACACGTTCTAGAATTTCACAGACTTTTTCCAAGAGCTTGCCTTTTTTTTCTTTCCCCCTTCAGATTAAACTGATTTTCTGGTGTCAGCAATATTATTCACATGAAGCCTTTGAATCTTAATTCTGGTGTAAATGCACTCAGACTGAATACGGGTATTATGTCCAAGTGGCTCGTGGCCAAATGACCTTACATTAAATCTTTGAAAGGGCAAACATGAAAACTTTGGGGTTTATCCTGTAGCCTTCCTTTCAGTCTGTATTACAGAATGTTAGCAATTGACTTGATAATAGACTCAAGATGATGTTGTGGAGCTTTCTACTTTATTTAGTTTTATTATCTGGTTATTTTAATCACAAGTAAAAATGTGCTGCTTGGAAAAGGTTTTATCATGCTTGTCTACAGAACTTAAAAAAACTGTTTGGATGACTTGAGCAAACTAACACACCAAAGGACATCAGCTTAACCAATGTCTTTCTCTCCTGCTTCCAGTTCCAACATGTCTTTAGGTGACCATTTTTCAGGCTTTGTGTTGCAGCCACAAATGCATGACCAGTTCCTACCTGTACAAACCAGCCACTGAGCAAGCAGGCAGATGACATGAATGAACTGATGAAGAAAGGTCAAGGTTCCAGGTGGATGTGATGAGTTTGGAAGCTCCCAGAAGGCCCATGAGGGTTCAATCCCTGAGGCCAGTTCCATCAGCACACCTCAGCTCAGGTCTCTCTAGAGATAACCCAGCTGGGATGAGCAGCATTCAAACACAACCAATGGAACAGTTTATGGCAGGAAAGCACAGGGATGCCAAGAGAAGAAAACAGGTTGACAATCAATATGGGGAGCAGACCTGTACAATATACAAGCTTCCTGCAGTTACCTCTGACATGCATATAAATATATATACTTTATCAAAGTGGGGTCTTCAGACATCAACATCTTCTAAAGTAAACCAAAACGAAAAAAAAAAATGTGATGGCCAGAGGCAAGGACATCAACTTCAGCAAAGCCAGCCAGCCAGTAAAAATGTCAATGAACTTCTTTACAAGAGAATTAAGAGGGAGCTGTGCAATGTCAGCACACACAGGAAGAGCAGCTCCAGTTCTGATTAACTGAGATACTGCACTGACAGGAGGGCACAGACCCAACCTCTTCCTAACCTAAAATGACCTCCCTTAAACAGAGATTATATAACACTTCCACATGAGGAGAGCAAACTTAAATTAATTTGGTTTTCAGAGGCTGCTGCCAGAAGAGACATCACTGTCATTTCTGCCCATCCAGGTACACCCCATAGGGCCGTACCCTGGGACACACTGACCTGCCTGGAAACAAAGCCAGCACAACAAAGGAATCAAACCAGCTCAGGTGGAGGTGGGATCACCTCCCCATGTGGCTGCACAGGCACCACTGCTGGGAGAGGAGCGCTGGCTCCTGCAGCAGCCCACACTTGTGCCAGCTGAAGAGGAAAAACTGCATCTCCAAGGGAGATCTTAAATCCATTTAGACAAACTGCTGTAAAAAGCTGGTTTGAGAATTTCAAAGGTTCTTCAGCTTAGCTCACATAAACCCAATTTCTAAGACCATGACAACACAGAGGAGTTGCAAAAGAATTTGACCTAATTTTTTAAGCCAGTGTGGTTACACTATTGCAGAAATACTTGTTTCATGGAGCGTGTACCCAGAGTGTCCAGCCAGAGAACTGCACCAGTTTAATACATTCAGCATCAATTCACACCTAAGCCACACTAGCACAACTTTCACAGGCAGACAAGACTGGGAGCTAAATCAGACCAAGCCAAGCCCCAACTGCAACAAGAACATTGACACAAAATCCTGCGTTCAGCAAGAGGGTACAGCCCTCCCACGTAGCAAAACCCAAAACTTCTCAGGAGCCTTTCATTAGGAAACCACCACTTCAACACAAAGGGTTAACAGTCCCTTATCACACATGAAATCCAGTAAAAGACCAGGCATGCACTTCAGTTTTTGCCTTCCTGCATGTGTGCATTATGGTTTGGGGCTTTTTTCCCCCCAACAGATGAAGAGACTTGGCACCTTCCCTGGTGGATCAGTAGAAAGTCTTGTAAGGAACAAGTAACTGTAAGTAGACAGATTAAATGGGTTTCCTGGATTTCATCCACGTTCAAATTTCCCAAGCTGTAGATCTCAAAAATATCTGACTCTGACAAAACTGGTATGACAGGTTATGTAACACTCCACAGAATCACCCGGTGACAGCAGAGCAGGAACATTATCTGCTCTGCTCAGGGACTCCAGGGCTTTCTGGATCAACTGCAAGGGGTGTCAAAAAAAAAAAAAAAAAAAAGGAACTGAATCACGAAATACAGAGTAAAAAGAAATCCCCATGTGTTTTAAATAGCCAGCCTCACCCTCACCCACTGGTAAATAACTGGTGATTTCCTTAGATTATTTCCAGGAATTTCCATATGCTATATATGCTGAGGTGATTTGTTTAATTATAGATGTTTATAGGTCTGATATAACTTTAAAGAACACAGAATTATTGCAGAGAAACATCAAGAAGATAATAACTGCCTAATACAGTGGATTTTGCAGCCTTTTTAAGACTGCCCCAAACAAACAAAATGGAACAGTTACATCTGAGACTGTTAAATATGCTATTTGCAGCAGGGGATAAATGACAGGACAATCTTGTTAAATGAAATATACATGCTTTTTGTTAAATGAAATATACATGCTTTCACTAGTGCAGTATGACTTGAGGCATAAAGACAAGAAATGAATCAATGTGGGACTATTTGCCAGAATAGAAAATTTCAGACTAACAGCACATGCATGGGTTTTCCCTTCTGTTCTAAGAAGAGCAAGTTGCTAACTGCTCAAGGATGTTTAGGGAAGCAGCAAGGCTGCTTAGTATTTTCATAAAAAGTTGTCTTGCTCTTTTTCCTATTGTGCTGGATTAAGGGAACAGCAAAGCTACATCCACATTCTGCCTGCACCTCAGCACTACTGGAAATCGGATCAGCCTCTACCCTGGGGCAGGAAACCCTCCAGGAGATCTCCAGTGAAAATACACCACTGTTAAGCAGGTTCCTGCACAATCCTGGTCCATCCTCCCTCCCCATCCCTGCTTCTCTGCTTCCCCCAGGCATCTGGGTACCACGGCACAGGTGAGATAAACTGGAAGCTGAGTGCAAGAGGAAAATCCCACAGAGAACACTGTTCTGTGCAGTGGGGAATACAGCTAACTCCACAGGAAACCCCACACCAAAGAGTCTTCAATACATCTTGCTACTTTTTGATCAATAAAACTTCTTTCTTCCAGTAATAATCATGGACAATTAAATACTCAGCTACCAGAGGAGAAGAAATAACTGACCTCCCTGCAGAAGCAGGTCACAACTCATAATGGGCTCCACAGAACACGAAATATTCCTCCCTTTCAAGCTCCACATGAGGAAAACAAACACATTTCTACAATCTCTATTTTTTTCCCCCGACACGGCACTGGAGGAATCAGATCTGAGCTTTCCTCCTCCACCTGCACCGTGCTGAAGTTGCTGCCACATCTGCAGCCCGCGCCCTGCGCTGCTCTGAGCACAGCCTTATCTGTGGAGTCACCGGAAAACCCAATCCCGGTGACACTTCCAGGGGCACAGCCTTATCTGTGGAGTCACAGGAAAACCCAATCCCGGTGACACTTCCAGGGGCACAGCCTTATCTGTGGAGTCACCGGAAAACCAAATCCCGGTGACACCTCCAGGGGCACAGCCTTATCTGTGGAGTCACAGGAAAACCAAATCCCGGTGACACCTCCAGGGAAGGGGAGCAGCTGAGCCCCACCAGTGCCCAGGGAAGGGCTGCAGCAGAAGCTGGACTTACCTTCTCGGCATGCTTGAACTTGACGTAGAACCAACTCGACTTGATCATTGTGTCACCTCCTGCCCTCGGTGAACGCCACGGAAGCGACCCAAGCGTGTCCCGCTGGGGAGCAGAGTGCCGGCGGCGCTGCTCCGTTCAGGCGAGGGCAGGAGAGCCCAAGGGACGGGCGGGGAAGGCGCTGTGCCGCGGGGGCTCGGCGTGTCCGTCCTTCCAGCCCGTGTCCGTCCTTCCTGCCCCTGTCCGTGTCCCTGTCCGTGTCCCTGCCCGAGTCCCCGCTCGCTCGCTGCGCTGCCGAGCGCTCGGCGCTGCTGCCAGCCCGGCAGCTCCGCTCCTCACGGGGACTTCACCGCCCTCATCACAAATGGCACATGTCAGTAAAGCCAGGAGGCTGGCTCCGGCGCTGGCAGCCGCCCAGGACCGTGACCTCCCCCAGCGGGATGAATAATGAATTCCAGCACTTCCCTCCAGACACAGATTAACACCTGGCTAAACATTATTCTGACAATGAGCTTGTCCACTGCGAGAGCCCCGCGTTAACCCCTCGCTCGCCCACCAGGCAGGGCGGGGATGCTCTGGAGGCTGTCCCGCGATGCCCTCCCCCCATCGAAAGCAAGATTACAGGACTATATATAGTTTAGAAACAATAAAGCCTCTTAGGCATAAAGCAAATATCTCCTTTCCGATTCTGCAGCTGCAGTTACGCTGCCGTGGAAGCAGAGAAGTCCTCAGGAGCCAGACTCGCTCCTGGATCCCCGTTTCTCAGCCCCCCCTCTACAAACACCCTTGGTAAGCTGTGATGCTGTCACACTCATGTTTTAAAATAACATCTGTAAGGAAAAAAAAAAAAAAACACAAAAACTCCCAAACCAAATCCAACAGGACAACCACCACTACCAAATTAAACTAATGCATAGAAAATCCTGGGAAGTCACTGGTCAGAGTGTTTGTTCTTCTGTTCAGAAACACTGCCCAGTTCCCTGGCTCTGCTTTAAGGAGACACATTGATCTGGCTGCAAACCTCGCAGCTCTGTGCATCCACGGAGCAGCGAAACTCAAGTTACAAACTAAAGGATGGATACAATCAGCCTCCTGTGTTTCTGCTGCACGCAGCCAGAGCTATCTGGCCCAGCATCCTGAGCCCAAACATTTCACCACGCACAAGGAAACAATGTCAGGAATCTTCAGTCCAAACATGTGCCCTCAGTAATGTAATAAAAATGTAATGTAATGTAACATGTAATAACACAGATGGACATGAACTTGTCACACAGGTACCTTAACCTCTTCACGATTCCATACAACAATGAGTGAGGTTCAGAATTTCATTACAGAAGTAAAAAAAGTCACCTCATTTTGCTGCTTTAAACAGCTGTCTGGTTATTTAAGTGGGAGTCTCACAGTATCATCTCCCAACAAAAGAGGATAATTTGCTTCTCATCATCTTCAGATCATGACTTTATAGGTTTTTCTTGTCTCCCTTACATCACACCCCCCAGACTATTAAATTCCTTCTATAGGTAGGCTGTGCATGTCTCCACAGATCCTTTTCATCACTCCCTGTACCTTTTCTAGGTCTAGGTATCTTTTTCATGGGAAGAGTGAGATGGAATAAATACATTTACCACTGACTTACCATCTCCTACTATATGTGCACACAAGAGATATAAAGCAGCTGAAACAGACCCTGAAACCTAGTTTGTCAGTATTACTCACCTAAAAAGTACTGTCAGTGCTGATAACAGTGTCAGTGCATTATCTCAAAGTGGTGGCTTTGACAATCTGGCTACTCATTCACCAGCCAACAGAGGTTTTTAGAACTTTTCATAAACTAGGACTTACACAAGGGATCCAAATACCAATATGGGCCAGTAATGGTCACTGCATTTATCTGAGCTGAGGCTGCTCAGTCCTGCTCTGCCCTGAGACCCCTTCCCTGCCCACCCACACTCTGCATTTGGTCCCTGCTCTTCCCTGCTCAGACAGGGAATTGGGATGAAGGCTTTCCAAGGCCCCTCACTGCAGTCAGCTGGGCTCGTTCAAATCATGGCCATCCATGGCCATAGCTGTCAGAAATGACTTTCCATTGATGCCACAGAAAAATATTCCCACCCTCCCTTTAATTCTGCATTCCTGTGGGAGAATTAACCTATGCTAAAAGGGTGGTAAAATACCCCAGCTATTTTTTGGAACTGGAGATGTTAAAAATGGCTGGGAAGGTCTCCTATAAGGAGCAACATAAAAAGAAAACTAAAGCACTGGCTTTTATCAGCACCTTGTATTTTCTGCGCCTCAAAAGCTGGTTTTTGAAGCAGCAAGTGAATAAACGGGACAGATCTGGCTGTGGATTTGATTGCGATCAGGTCAGTGCAAGAGCCTCGCTTCCTCCCCAGCTGCTGCTGTTCCTCCAGTCCCTGCGGCAGCGCATTCCCCGCAGCCGTGCCGGGACTGCTGCAGACAGCACAGCCGTGGTGTCCGAGCCGGGCTCGGCAGCCGCCCCCACGGACACCGCGGGCACCACGGACACCACGCTGGCCGGCTCCAGCTCGGGGAAATCCGTGCCCGCACCGCCCCGACCCCGGGGCTTTAGGGCAGGAGCAGAGCCCAGCTCCGGGGAGTTCCCTGCCCGATCCCGGCCCTTGGGGCAGGAGCAGAGCCCAGCTCCGGGGAGATCCCTGCCCGACCCCGGGGCTTTAGGGCAGGAACACAGTCCCATTCCGGGGAGATCCCTGCCCGCACTGCCCGATCCCGGCCCTTGGGGCAGGAGCAGAGGGCGCAGCCGGCGCGGAGGCGAGAGCCGGCACCGCGTACCAAGCACAAACAGCTGTGGCTCACAGCAATTACCAGGCCTGGATGTTTTCCACTGGTTCATTAGCATCTGGCAGGACCTAAAGTTCCAGGGTCACAAAACACAGAGCTATTATTTTATTTCAGGAAAATGCACAGCGACATCCCTCGAGAGCTGTCCTTTTGTAATCAAAGGACAAGTGCAGCGCAGGGAATGGAGAGATGGAATTTGCAGCCATCACATCCCCCAGCCGGGCAGGGACGAGCCCATCACAGCACAGATCGCTCATTTTGTGTCGCACTGTTGAAAGCCCCCACATCAGCATCCACAAACAGCCCCTGGCAGCAGCAGCAGCAGCAGCAGAGCCTGGTGATTCCTTACAGCACTGACAGCTGCGTGGCTTTGCACACACACACACGAAGTGCACACCAGCTTAAATTTTCAACACTTCATTCATCTTTGCAGTAGGACAAAACACACCATTTATTTTCAAACCTGCAGCATCAGCACTCTCTCTGAACTGTGTTTGGCTCTCCTGTTTTATAGAGCTATAGTCTTTATGGTGTGTGATACAACAGCTTCACTCCTGTTTGCCAATTCACTTCCTAGGGACGTGATGCCAGACAAACACCACAGCAGATGGAAATCCACCTCTGAAGGTGCTGCACTCACCTCCAAAACCCTGCTAGCCCACACCTTTTCCTTCAGTCACCCATCAATAACATGAAATAACATACTGTTCCTTTTCATGTGACCCCAAAAAGGGAACCATGCTTTGGTAGAATATTCACAATTCTCCCAGAATAATCCTACTTTGATTATTCAGCAGGTTTTGCCATACTCTAATAAACCATTTCAACTGTGAGACAGTGTAGAAAAGAATTGAAATAACCTCCTTTTTAACAGACCATTGGTTCTAAGCCTTTTAATACACCCTAATGTATATTTAGATATCGATTCACGTTCACTCCAATTATTCCCCATGACAAAGCTGATCACACACTAATGCAATGAGCAGTGTAATAGTGAGTACTGAGTTGGTTTTTAAGTCTCCTAACAGCAGTAGGTGCATCCTCCTCTTCTCTCTGGCTTTGGGTTTGTTGGTAAGTCAGACTAACATCTTGGTACCACAAGGGAGGGGGGAAGGAGCAAACCAGGCACTATTTCACTTATTTTCACTATTTCCTAAGGCAGCAGAAATGCCTTGAAGAACCCACTTGCACAGCACAGCCAGTTCTGGAGGAAGCTAAAGAACCCTGACCTTTATGCCAAGGAAAAGCAATCTCTGTGTGTGTGCAGGGGGACTGAAGCTAAAGCAAGATGGTGCATTTGCAGCAGGGACTACATCCAAGATGAATTACAGCCATTCCTGTGTTCTTGGCACTATGAGAGCAGAAAATCATCTCCCTCCCTATTATCATAATAGCTTTCACACTTCCCAACCAGCAGAGTGAAGTGTGGGGATGCTGAAAGAAATAGCACATAAACAACAAACAGAAAGTTTAGATACATAGGAAGATCCCATCTCCAGAAAATGTTTACAGCAATTTGTATAATTAGCCTGTGGGGAGGGGGGAAAAAAGGAGTGGGGGGGAGGAAGGCAATTTGGAATAAGTATAAATAAAAAGGATTTTGAAATGTTTTTCACAGTTCAGAATGGCTCCTAATGTAGCAGCCAAAGCAGGGACCCCTGGGAGATTAAATGAAGCTGAGAGCAAAGCTTGTGGGATCTGCAAGCCTACTAAGAGAGAAAGTTTTTCCCAAATTCAGAGAACTGTAGAGTAACTTGGATTCTATAAATGAAGTACAAATGATGACGCTCCAGCCTGCTTCTGAGCATGCCCAGCTCTAAACCAGCAAACACCCAGATTCCATAGCAGCCTTTCTGCTTTAACCCAGAACCACAACAGCTTTGTATTCCAACCCTTTACATCCTCGAAGGCTTCCCAGGGCACAGGCAGTGAGGGAAGGGTCAGACTGCCCAATCTCAAACAAATCAGTGCTACATCTCAGAACCAGCAGAACAAATGAGGCACCCGCAGCCTCCCGAGGCCGGTGCTGCCAGACCTTTGTGGGTCACAGGGAGGTCCCCAGGGAATTCTCATCTTCCAGGCTAATAGAAAGCACTGTGGGATTTGCTGTCTGGTTATTAACATGGTAACAATCCCATCTTGTACCTCAGGACCCCGCTCGCCCATCAACACCATCTGCTCTTTCATCTTGAGCGCTGCCGAGTAATCCCATCATGAACATGCTGCTGTCAATTCGGGCTTCTGTGCACGTCTGCAGAGAAACTCTCCAGGTCACTGCTCTGAGCCCAGTGTGGGCTGGCAGGATTCTTGTGCCTTCACCCCCACAGGAACAGGATGGGCTGCATCTCATGTCTGGTGTTCCTGGGACTGGCACCATTTCAGCCCAGGAGACCAGCACCACCACCAGAGTCACCCTTTACAGAAAGATTTTTGGTTTTTTGCTTCCCAGTGACTAAGAAGTGCAAGTGACATTTTCCCTGGCAGCTCTAAGCCCTGTCAGGTCTGTCAGTGCTGTAAGGTCTTACAGCTGCCTTTCCCTTGGAATAGGATAAAGCCTATTAAGTCAGACCTGACTCAAAGAGAAAGAGTACAGATTAAGGTGAGAAAACCAGTCTGAAGTACTTTATCTCCCCCAGCAAAGTGCCAGTCTGTAATGAGTTACAGCCAGGGGTAACCCAGCTGGGGCACATGCTCAGCTTTCCAGGTGAAATTACAGCTAAGAGGCACAACCACAGACCCCTGAAGGATTCAAAGACACCTCAAGGCAGCCCACAGAGGACAAGAAACAGGCATTTGCTAGTAGTTTACAACCTGCAAGAGACAGACTGAGACAGAAGCAGGACAGGGCATGAGCCTGGCACACGAGAGCTGGGCTCACAATCTGCTGCTTCTGCCACACGGAGTTAGCTCAGGGTGCAGCAAGGAGAGCTGCTGATGGTATGTGATATATATGGAACTGTGCCAGCAAGTCATGTGTGACTATCTGCAGCAGTGGGAGGCAAAGGTGGCTTAAAATGTCTTTTTGACCTCTCTGAAAAAGAAGGTGCAGTGCCATAATCTGTAACTTAAAAAGCAACAGTAATTGCCAGCTGGACAAAATCGCTTATGATATTAAGAGATCAAATGATGCTTTTGTAATCTTACACAATGGTTCTGATTTTGTCCCCTGGCTTTCTGGTTTCTAGAGCTCCAGCACTGTTTGGACAGAGGTTTATTACCTTGAGAAAAAGAAGTCACTTCTGAGATGACACCAGTACTTAAGCATTTGAAATGACAGGATTCTGAAATGCAGAAAGCAGTGATTTCTGTGACACTCCGTCATTTCCTCCTACAGAACACAGCTCTGCAATACACTACAGAGCTGTGAGTATGGATCTCCCTCATTTACACATGGAACAGGGATGAGGGAGCAATACATCCAGTGGGGAAGAGGGGGCAGAGAAATCCCTGAAAAAACAGAACCTTTGCATGCAATGTGTGTATTAACACTGGAGCACTAACACAAGTTCCCTTTGAACATAAAAAGGGATTAGATGGCAGGGCACTAATACCCACAGCTAAATGAAGTCCTGTTCAACAAAACGTTAGACACAAAAATCCCCAGCAGCACAGACCAGGCTGCAGTGCCAATAGCTCCTGCACCAGCCATGGACACAGGGCAATTTACACCTCAGCAATGAGTGCTGTAACCTCTTTAAACCCACCAAGGCACCAGACTGGGCACAAGGACAGTGACCAAGGACGGAGTTGCACAGAGCTCTGGGGTCCCAGCACCCAAGCAGGTCTCAGATCCCAACCCCAGCCACCCTGGGCAGCCCACTCAGCATAATGACCTCTAAGCCTAAGGCCACTTCTGGCATGATTTCAAAATTCCTCTTGTGTCACACAAAACAGGAAATCCAGCACACTGCAGGAAGGCAGAGCAAAGAAACAACCAGTATCTCCCCGGGCATGGGGCTACACAACCCCCAACACCAAACACCCTGAAAGGTCCTCACTGAGGCCTGGCAGGTGCATCACCCATGTCTCTGGGAAGCTCCAAAGTTCCATACACCAGGCTTGGATCAGCTCTGAGGATGCTCTGTACTCACCAAGCAGAAAAAACACCCTGACAGAGGCAGCCTGGAGCCCACAGCCAGAGCACACGTGTTCACACATGTGCATGGACACGCAGCCAAAACACAGCCAGGCCATTGGCACCCACACTGTGCTTTCATTTTCAAAAGAATTCTAATTCTTGTGAAGTTTCCCTTTAAAAATGAGATTTTGTTCTTTAATATTCATTGACTTCTAGTTTCCTTCCCACACACAAGGCATTATTTACTCTACAGTGGCTCGGTGCATCAATTATGGTAATAGTTTGTGAATAACATTTGCATTATGGGAAAATGAGCCTGGTTATTTAGCACTAGCCAAACCATCCCTCTGGAAAATTGTCACAAACATATGTATCATATGCCTCCACTTAAAAAGATCTGTAATTACTCTAGTTTATTAAAAAGACCCAGCACTTTTTTTCTCTCTTTTTTTTTTTTTCTAAATCTTCAGTCTGAGAGCAGACAAACATCTACTTTCCCTTACTCAGCCAAAGGTAAAGGCTAATGACTGCTGCTACCATGTCCTCTTATTTTACACTGAGATGTTAGAGGTGAAATGCATCTTCTACATTAGTTTACTCTAATGCAGAAAGTGTGGCTCAGTAATTGTGGCATTTGATTAATGCTCCCTTTCAGTCCCTTCAGCTAAATTCCAGGCTCAGTTCAACTACTGTAAATTCTGATTAACATCTGTATTACATCAGCACCCAG
Organism: Ploceus nigricollis; assembly: GCA_013399945.1. Lineage (NCBI taxonomy): Eukaryota > Metazoa > Chordata > Aves > Passeriformes > Ploceidae > Ploceus > Ploceus nigricollis. The sequence continues at coordinate 246,047 of VXBC01010528.1, read as the reverse complement.
GGTTTATATTCCACAAGCAGGACTGCCTGGTGCACCACAGTCCATACTTCCTCCAGAGCAACTGCTCTGCCCCTTAGAGAGTTTAAAGTAGCAAATAGGGCATTACACCTTGTGTAATGTGTCTGTGAGTACCTGCCTAAAGGCTTGTCAACTTTTTTAAGCAGCTGAGAAAAGCTAAGAAATACAACTCAAACAGGGGTTGTTAAAAAAATCCCACAAAAGCACCCCAGCAAAATGAACAGCTTTGTACATTGAGGACCTGTAGTACCCAAATTCACAGTGCTTCTAAAACACTCAGACTGCCAAATTCTTACAAATAAGCAGTTATGTTCATGCATAGCAGCTGTTGTCTTGCTTTTACAGTGCCCACTGTCAGCTCAGGTGTATTTGGAGAAGTTAATCAAGGCTGCAGGCTCTCTTAGAGCACCAGGGCTTCCCACAGAGCACCAACTGCTGTCTTTGTACATAAGAAATGCACAAAACTGCCCCTTGGCATGGAAAGGGAGAGCAACACAGCCAGAATGATCCCAGCAAAGGCACTTGGCTTCCAAGGTCACAAATTGTAATGTGGACAAGAGAAGTTGTTGATGCCATCAGATGTGCACAGGCAGCCCCACAATCAGAACTGAACTTTCACAGGGAGAGTACACCACAAAGAGACTTAAACAAGCCACATGACTGTGGGAAGGGAGTGGCACAGCCAGGTAACACAGTGGTACCTGAGATGATGCATCCTGGGCTGCCCATAACTGAGCTGGCACTGCTCTGTGCCAGGCTGCTGGGCAAAGATTGGTCCAGGCCAGTAATGAGATTGGATAGTTGGTACTATTTAACACTTCTTTCATAGCCCATGGCTTGGTGATGTCAGGCCAGTTCCAAAGTTTCCAGACAAGAAATCCTCCTAATGAGCCATCTCAAAAAGCAAAGGTTACATAGACTATTGACACCGAACTGCAGCCTTGTTATTCAGGCAGATGTGAAAACAAAATAACAAAAAAAATAACAATGTTGGACAAGCTAACAAGACATTGTTAGCTTGCTCTGCCTCTGTAACACCTTCCTCCTGAGCTCTGTGGATGGTACACAGGCAATACCAAACCCCCTTTACACCAGCACAGCACACCAAGTGGCTTTTCCCCTCTTGTGACAAAATTGAAACTGGTCTTACTCTGTACCAGGACATGGTGTGTGCACTTGGAAATTGCTCTAATGCCTATATTTCTAGCTCTGGTATGAAAATCTCCACAGCAAAAGCTGCAGCAGTGGCACAGTGGCACCAAGTGCTGTGTGCTGCACCTCACACACAGGCTTTTCCAAGAGAGGTGAGGTATAAAGCAGAAATTGGGTTATTCCTGTGATACACTTGAAATTTAAGTATTAGCTTGTATTGAAGCTCTTGATCTAACAGAGTACTATTATAAAGTGCACAGTCAAGCCCAAAAGCTCACCCCCATCCTATCTAGGCAATGCCAGACTTACCATAGCAATTCCAAATCCCACCAAACCTTTTCCCTCTCCTCTGGCCAGCTGAGCAGCACAGCACCACGTTTGCCACAGGGCTCAAAAGCACTGCTTCGTGTCCTGCCTCAGCAGGAGAGGTGTGCTTGTTTTAACAGCAAAGGGAACAGGTTGGCAGTGCTTGACAAGTCTGAATCAAAGTGTCTGCAAATAGAATGGCAAAGGTCAGAGTGATGCTGCGAGCTGGCACTGCAGAGATGTGCCATGAGCTCTGTCCCTGCTGGAAAAACCTTCAGCTCTTGTCTTCAACACTCTCCTGCTACACATTTATCTTTCCCATCCTAAGAGAGGAAAGATTAAAACAGACATGTAAAAAGGATGAGGGGAAGAAAACTGCAGAATAGTCCCCTCCCTCATTTTAATTATTGATGCAGACAGCCTAAGCAATCTGTAAGCCATATACATAATGTATTTACTTGAAAATCCCAGCAAATCCACACGGTATTACAGAACAAACTACAAGCTGATCTGGGAGCACTGTCTTAAGAACTGGGTAAGCTGTCTCCATGTACTCAAAAATCTGTTTGACAAACGGAAAGATTAGATTAATGTTAATAATGCTAACGTGCTCAGCAGCACTCCCTGCCCCAGCAACGGGGTTTGGGTGCCCAGGGTCTTGTCTTTCATCCACTCCACATCAGCCTGTGCTGCAATCACTGCTTGTTTAGAATGACAAAGGCAAGACTGGCTCACATTTTTGAAGCCCCCCTCTCCCCATTTGATTATACACCCCAGCAGTAGTGTTTAGGAATCAGCCAGAAATCAGTAGATGTTTTACATAGCAAAAGACCATATTAAAAAAAAAATCACTTATTGAAACAGCTGCTTCCAGGTTTGGGGCTAAGGAGGGTGGATGGAGTAGAAGGGAAATGGAGGCAAAGAATCAGACTTCAGCTTGAATTTGGTGAGAGATGCTGTGTCCCCCTCTGCTCTCTCACTGACTAGAACCACCTGGACAAGAAACACATTCATTAAAAATAACATTCCCTGCAAAGCTGAACAGACAGTGTAAGCAGCAGCAGGCAGCAGTTCACTACAGCATGAAAATGCAGAATCTGTAGCTCATTGAGCCATTCATTGTTTTAATTCCTGAGTTTCATCTCACTCCATAAGAGGCTCTGGACAGCAAAGCTTTCTGTGTCTACACTGCACATCACTCCATGAGCTTGTGAGCCACAGCAGCGAGGAGGGCACAGGGTGGGCACTGACACTGTCCCCCTAGAACTCCAGGAGGTGACATGGTGAGCCCAGGGCCAGGCTAAGCCCTGCAGGTCCCAGTGAGCCCCACCACCACCCCCTCATGGCCCAGATGCTGCGAGACCCCTGCGGCAGAGCAGAGCCTGTTTGCAATTTTCTTCTCAACCACCAGTAGGAAAACACAAACCTTCAGACAAATGGATCCTCCACTTCCTCCTTGCTGCTTTTAGTGGTTTCTTTAATCTTTTAAGCTTCTGGGTCTAATCCAACAGCTGCCATCAAAAGTACTTATACAACTGCAGGAGAGGGAGGAGGGAAGGAATGGGATACACCAAATCATGAAACACATTTGCTGAGCAGCCTCTTTGTTCTTAGCACAAGTGAGTGCCTTTGGAAGTTATCTGTTCACAGCCCAAACACATTTATGTACCTGCGATGTCCTCTACTGCCTTATCTATAAGAACACGCTGTAGAGGAATGCTACCAAGGAATCAGATGACACATCTGAGCTGGCACCCTGCAGCACAGCGTGGGCAATGAAATGGGGGATCTCTACACTAAGTAGCTCATGCATGAATATGCTACAGGCAGACAGCTCCCAAGATGACAAATGCTGCTCTTTTCTGAAACCTGAAAATATTTAGTGGTGCTCTTCACGGAAGGCTCCAGCGAGCACGCAGTGAGTCTGTTCCCATTTCAACAACAGCAGAAAGCACATTTCAGATCTCCCGGCAGAAAAGTTTAACACATGGTCTGAGAGCACAGAAAAAGTTCAAAATCCAATAACCAAGAGAATCAAAAACTGTTAAAATTTCACTATTAAAAAACAAACAAACACACACCCCCAGAGGACTCTTGTATTGAGCACCAGGATATTGCAATTTCTGCAGAATGCCAACAGTTGTCTTTGTGCTAAAACCCATGTTTAAAGGGGCTGGAGGGTTGGAGAGGCACCAGGTGGATAAATTCCAGTTAAGGTTGTGCTTTTGCTCCTGGTGTTCCCAGGACACAGATGCTCTGTTCATGCTGTAAAGTGAATTTGCTGGTGCATCCTCCTTGTCAAGCAAAATCTCATCCCCCAGCATACTGACATCTATGCTAAGTTTCTAAAAATAGCATGTCCTTCTTACATAAACATGACATAAAGGAATTAGGTGACAGCTGACCAAAAGCATCCCTTTAAAAGGCAAACTTTGCTGAGCACCAAATGCAAGCAGCACTTATAAGTGGCCAAGCCTTTTTGTATTAATTGAAGACAGAAGAAAGCTTCTAGATAAAGTCCCAGTTTGCCTGGAAAGGAAAGATATTTCCTCTGCACACTGACTCAATTACTCCTATTCCCACTTATTTATAAGTTAATGAGTTTTCCAATGGATTTCTGCTCCAGGAAAAGATCTGCCATAAGCACCTTCCAGGTGCAGGTCTCACAGGAGCTCTGTGATTCCCATTGCAATGAAGAACTTTGTCATTCAGGCAGAGCTACCATTCAGGCTTTAAAAACTCACCTAGAGTTTTCTAGAAGGAAAAGCTTCCAGAATTTTCAGAGTCTTTTTACACTACATGACAGCTATCCAAATACAAACCAGAGCAGTATTAACTTCTTGCATCTGCAGGCATTCTGAATAATTCTTCAGTGTCTCAAAGCTTATCCCTCCTAGCAACAAGATGAACTTCACCAGAACCAAATCAGCAATGCACAGGAAAGTTAATATGCAAATGAGTCTGTGGGAGAAAAAAATAGTTTTAGCACAACCTGGCTAATCCCTAAACCTCATGGAACTGAATTATATATGAATTATTAGATCAGGATTTGTCTCTATGCCAGTGCAGAATACATCAAGGAGGTGCAGGGCACCAGGCTGCCAGGAGGTCCTTGTTGCAGGATGGAAAGAGAATTAAACAATCACTCCAGAGATGCACAACTGAGAAAGCCAACACCAACCATCCCTGACGCCAGCCAGGAGGGGCTTTTGTGCCATTTGCTGCCGAGTCAGGCGGGGAAGCACAAACCTCAGCTGTTGGGGCTGGAGCCGCTGAGGCGCTGCCTGTGCCCCCACACTGCTCTGAATTCCTGCTCTGGCTCTCGATGACAGCTCACAGGGCTCCACTCCACCCCGGGGGTCCCCTGCAGACATCCCCACGGGCACACAGGGCTGTCACCAGGGGTGCCCGTGGCTCCCCAGGGAGCTCCTGAGCGTGTTTTCCTGGCAGCTGTCACAGTGCAGTTGAGCTCGGCATTAGAAGCCAGCGCTGTGCTGAGGACACCGAGCGTTTGCAGGTTCAAGCAATTCTCTCTTGGTGCCAGTACCACACTCCCTGTTGCCAGGTAACAGGGCTATGTCAGGATTTCCCCCTGCTGATGCACAGCCTGCTGTGATGGCTGGGCAGACCCCACACCTCCTGCCCTGCTGCAGGCTGTGTTTAACTCTTCATTGAAATTTAAACAGCATCGACAAATAGACTGAGATCTCTCCTGACTAAAGGGGTATCTAGGCCACATCACTTGGAAAAACTAGTTTGCAAGCCCCTGCAGAGAGAAATTAATTTACCTGGGTGTTCAACATGCAGGTCACCCTCCCCTGCCAGCACATCCTCACAGACAGACTGGGCCAGATGGCATCCTCCATCCTCCCTCCTGGTTTGGGTCTCCCAACCAGCACCCTCCTCCTCCTCACCACCATTTACCCAGGACACAGGTACAGGACACAAATAATGAGCTACACTGTCATCATCTGGGGCATGACCCCAAATGCTCAGTGTTAGGGTTAAATAGATCTCAGTGAAAGTAAGGCATGGAAACAGGATGTTTTCCCATCCTCAGCTAGTCACGCTGCCAGAGTTCCTGCCCATCTGCAGAATTTCCTACATTCTCCCCATTCCTGAAATTCAATGACATCTAGCTTGTCTTGTGAATGGCATTGGGAGATACCAGAATCAGGTTTTGGATAAACCAGGACTTATAATAACTACACCTTTTAAAGTATCTTTGGAGCTTTGTTTCTCACACGTGCTATTCCTGCAAGTGTTGAAGCCTTCAAAGCTTTTACAGAGGCTTCCACTTCCCTCAGACTGTACAAACTCTGTGCCAAGGAACTAAAACTTTTTTTTCCCTTGTAGCAGAGCAAATAGCAACCCTCTGTTGTAGGTTTTGTGCACTGCTTTCTGATGGGTATTAAAAAGCCCTCAGCAGTTCCCAGCTCTGGCCCAGGACAGTCAATGCAGCAGCAAGCTTTGCTATTATTTTTTTCCATAACAGAACACATTTTAGATCCGGAAAGATGGAATTCAGAAAAAGGACTGATGTGTTTCAATATTGCCACGGGCATCTGAGTCTTCTTCAGCCACCCAGCCCTGAAAAGCAGGAGGGCAAAGAGCTCCTGACAAATGACTCTTGTTTCCCCCCTGAATGTTTTTATTCATTGGCTTCAGCACTGTTGCAAAGCACATGGGAGAGATGGCCCAAAGGAATGGGACAACATCCCCACATAAGCTGCTGCTAATAAAAGCAGCATTCAACAGTATTGCCACTCGCTGGTCACATTTTCCAAGGAGAAAGGCAAGAAAAGAGGACCAGCATTATGTGTGTGCTGGGGCTGTGTGACACACAGCTTCACACCCATTCTGAAAGGAACTCTGACAATCAGGCTCTTTGTGAAGCACAACATATTTTGGGTACATCCACACACTCGATCCACAGCACATATCGTATTGAACAAATTCTATCAGTGAGCTGTGAAGTCCAATATGAAAGTTATTGAATCACAGCTCCCATTAAGAAAGAAGTAACAAGTCCTCTTACACCTTACCCAGCAGGACTGCAGAGCTCGAGTTGAATAAAAAAAGCAGCAAGGTAAATTACTGCAGATGAACTTTCAAGCTAAATTAAATTAAACACTTTTCTGATATAATTTCCTCCTTTTATCTCTCATTTTTATAGACTGATCGATTTTACCCAGATAAGAAAGATGATCTAGGTTGATTCTTCTCCACCCTTTTTCCACTGGAGGACCAAGCTCTTTTGGAGAGGTAAAAATAAAATCTGAGTCCATGTTATATTCCACATTCTCCCTCCAGATGGGAAGAAAAGACTGCTACTGGAGCACCTATTGTTTCTGTAAACAGAACCATATTGATTTATTTATATAATAACAACCTTAGTGTTATAAATTGGTATATTTTCATTTGGCACCACTAGCAAGCAAATGCACATAGCAACATCTCTTCAGGAATGTGTCCAACTGCACAGGGGTGAGGGTGTTTACACTTCTTTGTTTTTAATTAGTTCTTTTGTGGAGCCTCTCTGTTGGCTTAGAAACCCTAGTTTGAACTAGTTTGAACAAAGCTACTCTAGTAGAAAACAGACCAGGAACCAGAAACTCCTTTGTTATAGTCATGCCTAAGTTTCCCCAGCTCTAAGACTTTGTTTTATTCCACTTTTATTTAATTGTCTGCTTTGAGCATTAGTGTTTGCTGTGCTCTGAAATGCCCAGACAGCAAAGCCTGACTTTGGGCAGCTGGAGATTCCCATCAGCCTGGCCCAGGTGACTCCCTCAGATACCCCAGGACACAGCTGGAGAATGGAAAAACAGAACACATATACAGGTGCTCAAAGAAATGGATCTTCCATCCCAGTTTTCACTGTCTAAATGGTCTCTACAAATGGCTGCTGAATCATGACTTTGGCTTCCATTTCAAGCAGAAAGGGAAGCAGCACCTTCAGGCCCTGTGCTGCTCTTCACACCCACGGCCATCACACGTGGGGAGTGACGCAGGCAGAGGACTGCACAAGCAGCTGGGGCTCCTAAAGAAGATTCAGGGCTAGAAAAGCAGGAGGAGGCCAGATGAATCAGTTCCATTAGCTCAGCATGCCCCACAGGAAGAACAGGGGGCGATCCCTCAGACTCCTGTTTGCATTAGCAAAGCAAGAGAACACACACATCCCCTGCAGCAGCTCGAGCTGTGGCTCCCCACAGACCAGAGCAGGGCATGGGGATTTGCACAGCTTGTACAGCTCTGCCTTGTGCAGAATCTGTGCCATTCACACTGTCTGGTGAGTGCTTTTCCTCTGGGAAAAGCGTAACATATTCCCTAGGAGATTTGGATGGCTGCCTCGAAATGACTGTGGGTTTGGGCTCAGACACTCAGGGGATGGAAGCACAGCCATGGGGCTGCAATGACACCTGCTGATGAGGGACATGTGAAAGCAGCCAGGACCCAGCGTTCCCAAAGCAGATTACACCTCACTGAGTTCCTCTGGAAACACGAGGCTATGGGTGGACAAGTACACCAGGGGATGGAGGAAATGCTGCAAGGTAAAAAAGAGTCAAATCTCTGTTTCCAGCTCCTGTGAGCAGAACACAAGGGAGAAAGCAAGGTACCTACAAACCTGAGCAGCTGCACACACTGTGTAATGGCTTGCAAAAAAACCCCCTCCAGCAAAGAGGGTATCGCAAATATTTTGGCAATACAAGGAAAAGAAAATAAAAACATATTCTTTTCTTGGTATGATCTCGCATAAAATGAGCATGAAATACTTTCTCCTCTTCCCTCCACACCTGCTGGTCCCCTCCTTTAGCCATGCACGGCAGGAACCAGGAAAAGAGAGGCACCATTCACCATTTGGACATGGGCAGACTGTCACTCGTATCCCCTGCAGGCACACTGCAGGTGAACACAACAGCTCCAATCCATAATACAGTGAGCAAAGCCAAACCCATAGCAATTCATCACACTTCTAGCAAGACAGTCTGTATTTATTCCCAAAACACCAGCATACATGGGATACTTAAATCCCTTGAGCTTCCTAAGGATCGTTTCTGTTTTCTCCAAGTGAAGAAGCCAGGATGGAGCTTACAGCTTTTCTGTTCAGCAGCCAGGCCCTCTGTAAACAGAGAGGGGGACAACAGCTGCTGCACTGCAGCTTTAAAGGATGCCATCCATAATGACATTACACTGTCCCTTTTACTCAATAAACACCCAATTTAAAAATAAAACAGAACTCTCCTTTGATCTGTGGCAGCTCAGGAGGCTGAGATGGAGGGTGAGGGGAAAGAAGGGAGAAAATGGGCACTTCTGTCAGGCAGCCATCCAGGGCACTTGGCAGGACTGGAGGCAACGGATCCCCACAGAATGCATGGAAACCAATGTAACACAACAGCAAAACCATGAGAGATGGGTAGATAAATATGCTTCTTTTTTTTTAAAGTAAAAGCTAATAATAAAAAATATCTGTACATCCAAAATACAAGACATATGCAGAAGACGCTCAGCCAGGTAATTTGCTCTACTACTGCAGTCCAGCAAACAAACATGAAAAGCTTTCCACAGACATGCCATGCCCTGGTCCAACCTGGTTTTGCCTCCCATTGAGCCACCTCCTGTTGCCCTCAGTGAGGATCAAATACTGGAGAAAAGAGAAAGTAAAGGTAACTATTCACACATGAAAACTAACAACAGGAACACCAGCAAATGCAGAAAGCAAACTCCCCTGCTCCCAGTCCTGAATGGGAACCTGCCTGCTGCAGGCTCTGCTGCTTTGCATTTGCCTTGAAGCTATAAACGTTACCATAAGGTCAATGTGTGCACCACCACCTCTCTGACAATAACTCAGTGCACTCAGGGCCTTTAAATCCCTTCTGCCTGCTCATGAGCCCCTCATGAAGCGAGGAGCCAGTGGGAGGCAGGGCTGCCTGAGGGACGGCCCTTCGCCTTCCCTTCAAGCATCTCCCACCTGCAAACAGGGGAAAATGCAAGCAGACAACATGAACAGGAAAATAGGTCACACTTGAGTGACTTCAAACTTCAAAAATAGGAAGGGATTCAACATAGGAGAAAGGAAAGTGACAGGAGAGCGTATCACACACTTCTGATGAATCCATTTGATCCTGTGACTGATCAGGCTTTTTCAGTGAGATTGCTTTCTAATTTATGCCTTTAAATGGAAATAAAGACCTTGATCTTAGCATTAAATCTATGCAGATAGATCCTTGAGGCAATACTTCTACAGAAAACACTTCTACAAAGTGCAAAGACATTAAATTAATAATGCAAACACTGTATGTGTGTCTAGAGTCACTCTTGAGGATTCAGCAATTTTGCAGCTGTCAAATCCTCCGGTAACTCCTGCTCTGTCATTTTGACTTTAGTAGTAATTGGAGATTTCCTTAAAGCCTCCAGCCCAGGTGCCTTACCCTGCCTGAAGAGGAGTGTTTGGGATGGCCACGGTGGCAGTGGGAGGTGTAAGCTGTCCCCTGCCACCCCACCGTGCTGGCAGGGAGGCTGGGCAGGCAGCAGACACCTGACGGGCTCCGTGCCACATCAGCTCCCCACACAGAGCCATCAAGTGTCAGTGCCAAGGGCTGCTGGAATTAGGATCACTGTTAGATTAGTTAACAGCTGTATAATTAGCCACGCTAAGCCTAGATGTTTCCCCTTGAAATCCAGTTTTTACAGTTATAAATAGCAGTGTTAATGATCTCCAGCATCACTGCTTACACTCGGAGCCCCCCCTCCTCCACCAGCTCTGGTGTCACTCACTGAATGTCACATTCTCCTGACTTTCTTGTAACAGCTATAAAGGGACATAAAAAAAGAACTAAGAAAGGCAGAAACCAAAAATAAATCCCAAACTGAAGTGGACCAAGAAGGATTATTTTCTTTACATGCATTAAAACCTTAAGAAATAACAGCTGCAGCTTGTACTTAAACTGTACTTTCAAGCATTAACTTAATTACATTTCATGAGAGTGGGAGGAGATAGTACCAACATTTCATACTCAGGTAAACTGAGACAAAGGAGTGCAATAGTCTGGAGTCACATAGCAGGATGATGAATGGGACCCAGAATGAAACCTGAGTGCCCAGCACATCACCATGCTATTTACCAAATGGGATAAAACACCAGGGCACTCCAGCACTGAGATGTCTTTCATAAATCTGTCATGTCACACTACATGCTAATGAAGGGATATGAAGAGCATTTTTCTTTATTTTGAAGGTATTCAGTGCAGGAAAATTTCAAAAAATAGAGTTCACGCTCTTTAGATAAATTTGATTTGCCAGTCTATGAATGCAGCAGAAGCCAGATTTGTCATCTCTGAAATCTGAAGTTCAGGCAATACAATCCTTAAATCCTTTCCATACTGCTAATTTATCATCACTAATATTCTCACCTAACCAAAAGAATCCACACCTTTCACCAATGATTAAAAATATTTCTTTTTAAACATTTAATCTCAGCAGAGCTTTCTGAAACTCTGCAGTGCGGCAACACAATTTCTGGAAGTGTCCATGGCACAGATTACAGATGCAGTTACTGTAAAAAATTTATAATACACAGATATTTTCAGCTGTTCCAAATTTTTCTCTGTGGCTAGCGCCACATGTCTGAGAGAAAGAGCATCTTTGGAGGTATAGTATAAACAAGTGACAATTTTAAAAGGCTGTTTCTAGGAACACTGTTAGGGCTTTGATGGGGTTTAGAAATGAAAATGTGAGATAAATGTGAGATAAATTGAAGACTGCTGCTCACAGTTCCCTGTGTGGTTACAATCAGAGATGGTGGTTTTGCACCCCAGGTTTCCAAAGGGGGTACGCTCCCTCCAGCAGCACAGAGCCCAGGCTGCCTGAGGAGGGATGGCAGACCTGAAGCAGAGCACTAGGCTTCCAGGATATTCCCTCCACATTATACACAACATCTACACTAGCTCTTGCATCCACTAATCACTTTAATGCAGTGAGGAAACAAATCTCCATAGCCTGATGCTGCAGGGAGCTTCTGAGAGCAGTGCAGGACTCTGCTGGTGTCCAGCCACGCCACAGCACGTGCTGTCCATACCTGCTCCTCCTCCTTGGGATACTTCCTCTAGGCACACAGTTTGTGGTCAGTGGGAGTGGGGCTGTGTTGTAGGTACAGTTTATGGTGACTGGGAGTGGGGCTGTGTTGTAGGCACACAGTTTGTGGCCATTGGCAGTGGGGCTGTGGCCCAGCCTCATCCCCAATGGGTCCAGCCACGAGAAGCAGGTGAGCAGCACTGACAGCAATGAGCCATGGAGTGCCCAGGTGCACTGACCAACCACCAAAGGGAACAGAGGGCACACAGGTGCAATGCATGAACATGAGAGGTATAAAAGGCTGGGCTAAAGAACAAGAAGGGCAGATACTTGCAGCCTTCTTATGTGATATGATGTTACTCTGTATGGGTTGAAGCTTTCTGAAATTGTATGGTGACACTCTGTGTATTGTGGCTGCCTCAACTGCAACATATGCTGTGACAACTTCCCATAAGCAGGAAAGAAATCTCAGGATGCTTTTGCTTTTCTTTCAGAGGGGAGAAAACAGTACTGGAGGTGAGGTGGCTTCCCCAGAGCAGCCTGAGATGCTGCTCATCAGCCCCCAAGGACACTGCAAGCACTGCCTTCCCTCCCTGATTAATAAACCAGGAGCCAAATCTTTGACTCGTGTTCCAGGGGCAGCAAGGAGCAGCAGTGGCACAGCACTGTGCTAAGAGCTCCTCCAACAAAAGCATAAAAAACCTCTGCAATATGGGATGATTTATTAGCATCTCTACAAGCCAGGCTTCCCCTAGCCAGATCTGCTTGGGTATTGATCAGCTGAACGAGGAGACAAGCCTTTACACCAGTAAAATCTGAGAACATGTACTGTAAGCAAATCATAAACCCCAGAAAATATGTATTCTGTATTTTATCCACTTGATTGCTTAACAGAACTGTGAAAATCTGAACAAAACCCTGCAAAACCAATCTTAACCCCAAAGTCATTGGCTCATGTATTTTAACAGTGGCTACTGATTTTGCTGACTTTGTTTTCTTGTTTCCCCATGTGTACCCCATCCCAACCTGGAAACATTTTCAGACAGAAAACTGCTCCTACTGGAGCCTCTTTCATAAGGGTCTCATCACAAATTCCCACTAGTCACTTAGAAAAGTTTTGCTTATTATTTTGTAGTGAGTGGAAACTTCTCAACTGGGCAACTATGCCCAGACAGTCAATGATATTCCCAAGTGAAAAGTGTGGCTCTGGTGAACACTTTTTCTGTGAAGGAAACAAAGAAACAAAAAAAAAAAAAGGAAATTAAGAAATAATGTGAAAATAAAAAATAAATTGCAGGGGTTAAGGCAATAAATTAGCTTTCTTAATGATCTGAAAGTTCTGGCAGTCCCGAGCAGGATGCAATAACCTCTCCTGCAGTTTCTTCTCTCCTCCCCTCCCAGCTCTCATGGTGCCATCCCAGCACCAAACAGGGAAATCACAAAGGAAAAGCCATTAGAGAGGCAGCAGGCCATTACACTTAGCTGGTCAAGGGTAATTACCCTAATTAAAACACTGGTAGAGCTTGTAAATAGAAACAAGTGACTTGCCAAAGAAAAAGCCCCAAACATCCCCTCTGCTCCCTCTGTGGTGTCACTGGTCAGGGCAGGAGCCGCTGCCCCAGGTCTGCAGCACCTCTGACTGTGCAGAGCCATCTGCCACAGGGACACTCCTGCAGCCACACCAAATGGAAAAATACCTGAGCTCCTGGAATGGCTTCCCAAGGAAACACTGGAAGAGAAAGTCTGACAGTGCCCAAGAGCTGAGAGGAAACAATTCATGCTCCCATTCAGAGACATTTGCTGGCCTCAGCAGCTTTGGTCCTGTGCAGGGCCAGGATCTGGACTTTGATGATCCCTGTGGGTCCCTTCCAACTCAGGATATTCTGTGATTCTATATTTGGGTGCTGCCTCCTTTCACCCAAGCCCCACCTAAGTCATGCTTGTGGTTCTATTTCAAACATCTGAGTTCCTGGGGTAAGGCAAAACCAACACCTTGAATGAATTTCTGCTGGAGTTTTTGCCCTGTGAAGTCACCGTGGATCATCCCATGCTTTGACAGAGCTGGGGTTTCACACCCAAAGCTGTTGGAGGACTCACAGCTGTGGATTTCACTCTGCTCTCAATCCCCTCCGTGCTGTGTGCTGTGGAAACACGAGGCGTTGCTCCGGCTCTGCAAAGCTCACAAATCCCCGGGACAAACCCTGCAGAATTTGGCTGCAAGTGCACTGGATCCACTGCTCCTGTGAGAGTTGCTGCATGAATATCTCCCCCCTCACACAAAGGAAGGAGGAGCAGAGGGCTCTTTGCCTGGTGGCATTGCTCCAGGCTCTCTCAAAGCCTGCAATGGTGTTGCTAAAGAGCCAGTGATCCAGGGCTGTAAGAGTTCTTGGCAAAAGCCTGTGCTGGATGGTGCTGAGCCAGGGAGAGAGGAGAGGGCTGCTGCACTTTGCTCAGAAGGAGCCAGAGCCCAGCCAGGACAGCTCTGACCTGTGCTTCCCAGGGCGCTGATAGTTCTAGGACAGAAGCCTTTCATCAGGGGAAAAACACATCCTTTTTTCTTTACACAGAGGGATCTTTTGTACTGGGAAAACAAGCACAGAAGATGAGAACTTGACATCGTCACCAGGCCAACAAAAAGACTCTGTCAGCTGAGGCAGATCCGACACTTACAGCACATGGAAGTGAGAGGGAAACGTCCACTCTTGGTGTGCTACAGGAGAGGGTGGCCACAAAATATGAGGTGTGTAAAGCAGAGGGCAACAGGGAATAACAGGGCATCCATCACTGCAGGTGCCCAGAACCAACCCCTCAGTGCTCCAGCAGGGCACGGGGCAGCGAGGGTGGGTCACTGCTGCAGGGAGCAGCTGGGACACGTCCCAGAAAGCATAATTAGGGTTCACACGGACACGGGGACAAGGAGCCGCGCAGGGATGTAACCCGAAGCAGCCGCATCTGGCTGGCACACAAACCAGGCACGCCTTCATCCCTGCGGGCGGGGCTGGAATCGCTGCCGCCTGTTTTTAACATTTTCAATTGCTCGCAAAGCCGAGGGGGCTGCAAGGCAAGAGCCAGCCCCTGCTCTGGCAGGAGCCTGAGCCCAGTCATTGTCCCCAAACAATGAAGGTCCCCGAGCCAAGCGGCCGGCCAAGCTCCAGCAGCGCTGCTGATGGCTGCAGAAACCCGGGATCCCTCGGGAGTGGCTCGGGAGCAGCCGGGATGTGGGCAGCCAGCGTGCTGGGGTTTGCAGAGGGAAGTACGAGCAGCAGCAGTACCTTTATCCAGGGACAATCCCCCTGGAGTTTCGGAATTTGTGCCTGTATGGCAGATTCAGGCCACTGAGTTGAGAACTCGCTTCATGCCTTGGTGTCTCCCAGTTTGTTTTACCATCGCTGCCATACACTGACGCTCTTGGGAGAGCAGCCAGGGGTGGTGGGAGAGCAAAACACACAAACAGGGCATTTCCTTGTAAGTGGGAAAAAATTCAGTTGTCACTCCAAATGGACCAACATTTGCTGATATCTGTTACTGTAACAAGTGGACAGTTTGAGCAATGATCTCTCCAAACTACCAAACAGTTGGTAGGATGAAAAAAGCTCCCAGACCATTTGATGTATACCCTCAAAAGAAATCCATTTCTGCTCAATAAAAGCACTCCACTAAAGCAGGAGATGGCAGGAGCTGTCCTAAACCACGGCAGCACAGTCTGCCTCACACCTATTGCTGCAGAGGGACCACTACAGTCCTACACCAAACCAAGCTGCTGGGCACCAAGGCTGGACAGCAGCTACTTCACAGCCAACCTGTGAAAGTGAAATTCTGGAAGCACCAGAATTCACTTTAAAAGGTTAAGCTGCACCAGAGCAGCCATGTTACCCAGCATTTTCCCACACACAAACCTGTGCTCCACCCCCTGCCACATGAAATTGCAAGTGAATGTTTAAATACACAAGGCATCGGTTACTGATGAAGGAAATGACTGATGCAAAAAACCCCAAACCCACAGCACTCACCATCAGAAATGGTGTGATACAAGCTGGCCTCATCCCATTGATTTTAAGGCAAGTAATTCTCTCTTTCAGTGAGGACTGACCTGTGATACTTCACAAGAATGCACTTCCCAATGTGGATGAGCATTTGCACAATCAATAAAATGCACGCAATCAATATCTCCCCAAAAGAAGGTCAATAACTGAAACAGGTATTAAGTTAGAAGTCACTCCTGCAACAACATTGAAAGGATTAAAACATTATTCCCCTTATCCCTGTATTCTTCTTCTTCTCACATCACAGCAAGCAACTAACCTTCAGAGACCAAAGCAGAAATAAATAAAAAAGCCAAGACCAAAGATCAACCGAGATTTTGACTTTGCAAATTCACAGTATCGACAGCACTGCCCTTGAGCACAAGCCCAGGAGTTGGGAGGGATGGGTTTACATCCATCCTCTACAGAAAGCCTCTCTGAACCTTACACTCTAAGCTCTGCAGTGAGCAGGAATGAAGGACCCGTATTAAAATGAGCAGCTAGCACTTAGGACTGTTAGTAAATACAAATTTAGGACTCTTAGTAAATACAAATCCATAATAAAATGCCTGTGACAGCAGGTTAATTCACAACATCCATTTCTTTTGATCATGATTTGTATTTTCACACGGTTCCTAAAACCAAGACAGATTTTCCTCTAACACCTCGATATTTCCATTGAAACTGTTGTGAAATGCCACTATACCATTTTTTTTCCCCCAGAAATAAACCCTAATGAATGAAAATGGGAATCTTTCTGCACACTGTAACACCAAACAAGATTTCAGTGTTCACTAGCAGGAGCACAGTACGGTGTCTTAGTTCAGATGCTAAACCTACAAATGGAACACTTCTAGATTGATACCAACACGTCCCACACTCACAGTGCTGCATTTTGTGTTATTAATAAAGGACTGTTATTCACACCTACAAATGTGTCCCACACTATTTCACCTAAAACATCATTTGGGTGTTGCAAATTGCTTGTCTCTTTTCAGAGCACCACTTGCTCCTGTTTCACACTGATTTGCAGGATATGGAAACCACAGGACATGTTTGAGAGATAAGACAGAACAAATTGTAAACCTAGAAGTATTTATCACAAACCCCACATTATCTACTGCTATAGCCACTGCCTTTTTTCTTCATAGCTGTTATTATTTGCCTGTATAGAATGGAAAACTTAATACCCCCATTTTCTACTAGGCTTGTATCCTGCCTTGGCATATTTAACCTGACAAAGAACAGCACGAGCTGGTCACAAGGGTGCAGAAGAATTAACTATTTTAAAGCAGGTTTTCAGTGGAGAGCCCTGGCCCATTCATAAATGCAGTTCTAATTATTCTGCTGGAAATGATGCTTTCCATTAACATCCATTCCTATGTATGCCAGAGGGGCACACACTGCAGCTCTGAAATGCCTGGTCTCAGGTGTGTCTTGCAGCAAAACATACAGAAAACCCATATTTTCTCATGATTTTCTAAAGATAACATACATAAAACACACGTACAAACATGCAACACTCCCTTTGTCAAGACAGCCCTTCAGTAACTCTGTTAGAAATACACATTAAACACTGCTATCAAATGAGCACCATATGCAGCAACCTCATCTTTAACTCATCTAACCCAGCGTGGCCATGGCAAATTACTCACATACACATTTTAAAGGCATGTCACAAACCCCCAGCATGAGGCAGTTCACATTGGATCTTCCAAACTTAATTTTGAGCCACAAGACAAACACTTTCAACATAATTATCACTACCATATGGGCAGCTCTGCTATTGTGCTGGTTCTAATTAGGATTGTATATGTTACACATGTTGAAAGAGTTTGCAAATATGTTTTGTGGTTGACAGTTAAGCTCAGTATTTAAAGTAATGTGAACTTTTGTATGTTTACGTTGCATTTGCTGTAACAAATACATCATGTGCATAATAAACATACATATGTGCACATATACATGCATACACACTATTTTGTTTTAGCAAAATAAACATAAAACAGGTGTCAGAAATGTTAAAACTCATAACTGGAATAAACATATCCACCAAAAATTTAAATCCAGTGCAGTCCTACTCAGCTATTGGCTTCTACAGACAGGATCCAGAAGTATTTCCACTTTCTCACTAACATACTAAATTCATACTAAATATATTGGTATTTACATCTGTAATCTTGTATATGCTACTCAAAATTTGGAATTAACTTCTCCAAGAAGTTATCTGTGTATCTATCTATTGAGATGTAGTTTTTTGCCACCAAAAGAGTAAGTAATTCAAAGATAGAAAATAAAATTCAAGCTAAAATCTTGGAATGGTACATCACAAAAGCCACTGGAGTAGAGGTGTAGAATGGCAAAGTATCAACAGCACACAGGTAAAGAACAAAAATCAATCCTTTGCAAGTACAAAGCCTGGGGCAATTAATTTAATTCTAAAACCTTATACAAATATGCCAGGCATGCAGCTGCTGTCTGTGAATTGCAAGCAGGGCTTTGGAACTCTGCTTTCCCAATCATTATTTTATTAGATGTGTGCACCTCTCCCTTTTGATTTGCAAGAGCCTTACATGATGTAAGAGCAGTACACAGACACATTTAATTGCTAATGATACTGTGCTCTGTTTCAAGTTTCTGCATTAGCATCTCAAGGTAGAAGAACATTACAACCCTTTCAAAGCTTTAAAACCCACTTTTCACATAAACACATTACAGCCTGAGCTTCCCTCTCCAGTCTTTTGTCTTGCTCTCACCCTTCATTTCAAAGTCATAAAATAACAAGATATCTCAATATTAGATAACCCCTGATACTGCTTTGAAGCAAGAGGAGAGCAAAGCACCAGTCTCTATCAATAACACACAGGCATCTCTGAGCACGACCTGCCTGCCTGCACAGGGGCATGACATCACCATTTTCACTTATTCAAAGAGACTTTTAGAAGCTCAGGCCACTTAAAAATGGATGGAACCAGTTGTCTCAATGCTCCTTGTCCAGCGTAGGCTGCAGAGGGCAGGTGTGGGAGCTTTACATCATCTCTGCCCAGACAGATTGCACTGTCCTGCTGGGGATGGGACAGAGCACAGGGCAGGGCGGCCCCTGACACACCTGACCCACGGGCCTTTCCCCAGAACAGAACTGAGTACCCAAAGTGCTTCTAACAGCACAGAGATGCTATTCAAACCCAGCAGGATGCAGGGAGTCCAGCTAGCAGAGCATGGATGCACTGCAAGGAAACCACAACACTTCCAGAAGCAGAATTGTGTCCTTGACATAGTAAAATTAAGTACTGATGCACACTTGAATGCACCAATTTAATCCTTCCTGGAGGACCTGCCTCCACCATTCCAATAGGCTGAAACAAAAAGCTCAGCCTAACACATTAACTGTCAGTCTCAGGTTGTCAGCTCACATACCCTATCATATTGAATGCAAGTTATGCTGATTTGGCATTATAAAATTATTTGCAACCACATTTGACTGATGAGGAGTAATCAAGATAGAGGAGAGGAGTGTGAAGTGCTTCCATGGTAAGACAGACTGTGGTGTAAGCTTATTCCTTCTTAGACAGCTGAGAGTCAACCAGGAGGGGAAAGTCTGTAGGAAGCCATGCTGTGCTGGAAGTGTGTCAGGACTCTGCTCCTCATCAGTAAAGGGGAAATGAGGGAGAAAGATGAGAAACAGCTATTCTCTAGTTGTAGGAGTTACAGGTTCACTAAAGAGAGATCTGCTCTTCACCAGAGTTAGGCCAATTCTCTAAATGCATGCAAAACAAGAGGAAAACATTAATTTCCATCTCTCACTACACTCCACAGAATTAGTTACTCTGCTGGAAAAGATACATAATA
This sequence comes from Ploceus nigricollis, assembly GCA_013399945.1. Classification (NCBI taxonomy): domain Eukaryota; kingdom Metazoa; phylum Chordata; class Aves; order Passeriformes; family Ploceidae; genus Ploceus; species Ploceus nigricollis. Next base: position 226,629 of record VXBC01010528.1, on the reverse strand, counting down.
TCTAACCTTCAGGTTAATCCATATTTATAATGAAGATGTTATAATTAGTGATCTCTACCACTCCCATCCAGCCATACTGAAACATTTCTACACTTCTTAGTCCATTAAAACATAATCACAGCTGAATAATACATCAGTAAGGCTGATCACAGGCAAAATAGAGTTTGTCAGTTCTCCTGCTCCTAATCTGCTACAGCAACATAACAGCAGCCAAACCTGTCCTATTTCACAGCACCCCACAGAATTGTAGCTCCCCATTTCTGCTGCTCTCATGGCTGGTGTCTGAGGTGATGACAAGGAGGAGCCACTGCTGCTTTTGTAAGCTTCAGTCATGCACAGTAACACCCAAGGATGATTGTGAAGATGCTTAATGGGATCACATTCCCTCTGCAAATTCCCTTGCACTTCAGCAAATAGGTTTTAATAAGGGAAGTTTTCAGGAGCTTCAGAGGAGGAGCAGGGGGACCCCAACAACTTCCTGGGCTCTGTCTGCTCCCCAGGACTTTCCTGCCCCTTGATTTCTGTCATTTCCTGGCAGTGGCCCCTCAGGGTACTGAGCCAGGCTAGCACCCACAGCAGACCATGAATACCTTCCAACACCAAACCCTTCATTCTTTTCCACAACCACCAAAGCAATTAAAGCATTGCCATTCACACTCCCATTCTGGGCCCCCGGCTGACTGCCCAAAGGAAGCAGGGGACAAGTGACACCTTCAGAAGTGTAATTTCTATTTCTCTAAGAAAGGTTTCTATCCCTGTATCAGAAGTTTTGACAATTTTAGTGCTAACTGAAGTTTTACTGATGTGGGAGAAGGATTCATCACTCACTGCGAGTCAGTTACAACCAAACTAGAGCAGCCAACAGAAAAGGGGAGCAAGGCAGTACACAGGTCTGCTTTTCTCTCACAGATTTTCTATTTTCAAATAGAACCACAGATGGTTTGGGTCGGAAGTGACCTTACAGATAATTTAGTTCCAGCCTTTCTGCCATGGACAGGTACAGCTTCCACCAGACCAACCTGCAACAAAGAGCATATTTGACTCTCAACAAGTCACACCATCAGCCTCTTGCCTCTCAGCAGAATACACTTCCACCTCCAGTCCTGCCGTCAGACCTGTGTGAAGGCTCTGAATGTTTTCAGACTCTCACTGTGTGTCAAACAGCTGCTCTGCACAAGCAAAGCCAATAAATGCCACTTTGGTGAGATAAAAGAACAAACCCTGGAACTCTGGTTGGAGCTCTGATTCCCTGTCAGCTGATCCCGTGGCTGCCTTTGTTATCTGTCTGCCTTTTCTTCTGCTTGTCCAAGTGGCAGGAGGAGGCCAGCAGTGACCACTCTGATCAAAACTGGAATCTGCTTCTTGTTCACTACAAAACCAGAACACACCCCAAACTTTTCCCCCTAAGCAAGCATTCTTTGCCAAGGGCAGTAAATGACAGAATGGTTTGGGTCAGAAGGTACTTTAAAGCTCATCCAGTGCCACCCCTGCCATGGCAGGGACACCTCCCACTGTCCCAGGCTGCTCCAAGCCACGTCCAGCCTGGCCTTGGGCACTGCCAGGGATCCAGGGGCAGCCACAGCTGCTCTGGGCACCCTGT
>VXBC01010528.1:211621-224993 GCA_013399945.1 Ploceus nigricollis | reverse complement strand
AAGTCCTTCCCCATATCTAATGTAAACCTCTTCTATTTTAGTTTAAAACAATGCTCCCTTGTCCTATCATTATTTGCTCATGTAAAAAACTCCTCTTTTTTATAAGCTCTCTTTAGGCGCTGGAAGGGGCTCTAAGGTCTCCCTGAACCTCCTCTTCTCGAGGCTGAACACCCCCGGCCTTCTAATCCTGTCTCGAGAGCAGAGGAAGAAACAAAAAAGGAAAGAAATGGAAAAGAGAGGAGAGAAGAGGAAAGCGGCAACCCTGCCCTCACAGCTCGGTGCCGCAGTTCCGCGGCGCGGCCCGCAGGGGGAGCCCCAGCGCCGCCCAGGAGCCGCCCAGCCCGGCCCGGGCGGGCTCCGAGCGCCCCCGGGCCCTGAGGGGGAAACGGCGGCGCTGGGAACGGCCCGCGGAGACACGGCAGGGAGAGAGACACGGGGGCAGAAATCCTTCCCTGGGGGGAGACCCTGGCACAGGGTGCCCAGAGCAGCTGGGGCTGCCCCTGGATCCCTGGCAGTGCCCAAGGCCAGGCTGGACGTGGCTTGGAGCAGCCTGGGACAGTGGGAGGTGTCCCTGCCATGGCAGGGGTGGCACTGGATGGGCTTTAAACTCCCTTCTGACCCAAACCCTTCTGGGATTCTACCATTCTATGCACAATATATTTTTGTTAAAGAAGGAGAAGGGAGTGGGAAAGAGGTGCCGGTTACACAGAGGAGCCATGAAAATGGTGAAAGGTCGGGAGGGGCTCCACAAGGAGCGACTGAGGGCACTTGGTCTGTTCAGCCTGGAGGAGACCGAGGGAAGTGAGATCTCTCTGGGGTCTGCAGCTTCTCCCGAGGGACAGCTCCCACCTCTGCTCTGTGTGACAGGGACAGGGCCCAGGGAACAGCTGGAGCTGGGCCAGGGCAGCTCAGGCTGGAGATCAGGGAAAGGTTCTTCCCCAGAGGGTGCTGGCACTGCCCAGGCTGCCCAGGGAATGGGCACGGCCCCGAGGCTGCCAGAGCTCCAGGAGCTCCAGGGATGCCCAGGGTGGGATTGTTGGGGTGTCTGTGCAGGGCCAGGAGTGGGACTCGGTGATTCCTGCAGGTCCTTTCCAGCTGAGAATATTCTGTGACCAGGAAAACCAAAGGACGGGGGAGGAGTGCTTTCCCTTATGAACTGCTTTCAACTACCGAAGTCACTACAGAATGTTTCAGCGGAGATCACCTGCTGGTGGAGAAAACTGGCTGCAACTCCTCGTACTCAGAGTTAATGCCAAGGGCCCCAAGTGGCCCAGCACAGTTACTGGTGGGAACACATCCTTCTCCCTGCTCTGCAAGCCCACGGACACCCTGGGAAAATTCTTTCATAAGCATGAGCATGCTTTGTGTTGATGTAAAAGTGCAAGCAACAATTTTCACAAGAGTTACAAAGTCTTGCCTAAAAATAAAAATTAAATTCTTTCAATCATAGATTAAAGGGCTCTTTCATCTATTTGTTACATATAAATATATATATATTGTTTACATCCTATTTATTTGCTTTTTACCTCTTTCTGACCTAAACCCATCCCTTTTAGCATAAAACTTCAATCAGGACATTAAAAAAATAAGAGGGAAGTCAAAGTAGTACTTAAAATCAAATATCCAAATCACTGAAGTAAAGAAAACATTAAAAATATTGTAAATTATTAGAATTGTGTAGTGCATTGTATGGACAGAAATGTCAAAGGGCTGACTGCCTCCAGTCCCCATATGTGCAAACAACTCTCATCTGCTATCAGCAAAATCTTCCCAAGTACTTTAACAACCACTCCTTCTTCCTAAAAAGCCTTTCTGGATAGAAAAGGAAAAAAGGTTCTTCATTTCGCCTAACAAGCTGTAGAAGTCCCAGTTCAAGGGTGAAAGGAAGGACAGGGAGAAAATTGCCTTTCCCCTGCAGTCCAAGTCAAACATTCTGAAATGTATTCAGAACTGCTTTTTGCTGCAGCTCCTAGGCTGGCACTGCCCTGTGCAATCACGGGGTGCGTTGCAGGAGTGCCTGTCCCTCTCTGCTCCCTCCCCAGCTCAACAGGAGCTCCACGGGCTGAACCCTGCGCTGGCACAAGCCCCCAGAGCTCCTTCCAGTGCCCCTTCTCCCACAGCACCCCCATGCCAAGCTCGGGACACTCCAGCCACGGGACTGGGCAAGGAGCTGAAGGAAAGCTGAGAGAAAAATCTGTGGATCTCCAGTCCTCTTTGCTTCAGGAGAACCTTTTTGTTTCGTTGTGCTTGGCTCCCAGTTGCTGGTTTTATCTTGCGTTTCACACTTAAGAAACCCAGCCAGGCCTGCCAAATACTACAAGGTTTTCTGTCAAAACTTGGACAAGCTGAAAAGTTTTACATTCTTTAACCGTAAACCTTAAAGCAACTCAGACTTTTATTTTACTCGCAGCTCTGGTTTGAGTGTTCCATGACATTTGGCCAACCTGGCTTGAGTTTTCTGTTTGAGGTTTCATTACCAACTCCTAATTCCAGAACAGAGTAATTAATACTTTTATTAATAGTATCTGTAGTAAAAGATTATAGGACTTGGAAGAGTGACTCTGAGTGCAATTTGCTGCCCGGCAGACTACATGCAGTCCAGAAAGGAGATCAGTCGTCTAATTCAACTTCCAAAGCTGTGTGCTAACAAAAAAGCAAAGGCCTTTGGAGACCCAACTGCAGGACCATTCTCTCAGCTGGCCTCAGCAGTGCTTGTTCTCCATGTTACAGTAACAGCCCCAGAGCAGACCCCAAGGAACTGCAATGGACAGCAGTTTCTGTTCCCAGAAATTACTCGCTCAGTGTGACACAACAGCTTGGGCTGGAGGGGTCCTCGGGGGTGATCTCATCCAAGCTCCAGTCCAAGCAAGGCTTATTCAGGAGAGATCCGGCTGCTCAGGGGAGAGGTGGATGGTCCAAGGATGCAGATACCACAGCCTCAGGACCAAAGGGATCTGCCTGCCTCCATGGCAGACCTGAGCAGAGTTAAATGATTTGGGATTTTTTTTTTGAGCTGGGTTCTGACCTCCTCAGCTTTGTGTTGCCTGTGCTCCTCAGCGCTCCTCTGCTGGCACTGCACGTGAGAGCCAGCATGGAATCACAACGGGGGGACAGACCACACCCAGCTGAGTACAGATGCCAAATCTGGAATTTCTGCAGTCCATTTCCCTTATTTTCTAGTCTGCCCCAAAATATGATGATGCTTTAGAGCCTGAAGATTAAACACGAGCAGTAAGCGGTGGCACGCTGCAGGCTGGGCAGCACAGAGTGCAGCAGCACTTCTGTAGGAGGAGCTGCCAACGCTCTGCCAGGTGGGCTTGGACTGTGGCAGCCACTCAGCTGGGTATCAGTGGGACTGGTAGCGTGAGGAACTGTTACACAGGCTTGTTATGAAGCTCAAATGTTTTCATTAACATAAACGAGCAGAAGTTAGGTTAATAATCTGAACACACTGACAGATGTTCAACAAATACTTGGCATTGCTGCAGCCAGAACAAGAAAGAATTCAGTGTTATCTTGGAACAGCCTGCAGAACAACACAAGCGAAGCAGCAAAGCTCTGGTACCAGCTTAGACACAGGGATACACAGAAAAGCCAGACCCAAGAGGCACCAGGATACAGCTCAGCCCTGTGTGCAGACCTGAAAATTTTGCACTTGTAGAAAAAGAGTGACTGAAAATTTTGCACTCGTAGAAAAAGAGATTTTACTTCCAATGCAAGTAAACAGCACTACAGTGGGAGCAAGGGGCAGGCTGCTCTTGCAGGAAAGGAAAGTCTCCACTGCTTTACATTAAAGTAAGACACCTCCTGAGTTTTATCTTAAATTCAAGTTCTGCTCAAATTCAATCCAAGGCAAGTTCTAAACACAACAAAGGGCTCTTATTCCCCTCAAAATGTCATCACTGTATAGAGACACAGGATTAGTAAAAATGACAAATTTGGGGGAACAGTGACATGAATGCATTCTGGTCAAAAAAAGCTAAAACCCACTAAATTCTCATTCAACAGTTAACAGAAAAGCTCAGGGAACACCATGTGTGAGAAGTTCCATCAGGATCAGGGAACTGGGCATGGCTGGACAGCACTGACCTCATTACTGATGGTTCCTGTATGGTTTGGGGTACCTGTGTTGGAAAGGTTCAGATAAATACACTGGTTTGGGGTTTTTTAATGTGTTAACACTATTCACAAGTGTAAGGGAAACAGCAGGATCTAAAGCTTGTAAATGAGCTACAATCTTGGAGGAGCTAAAGATTAGATCGACCTGTGTTGCATCACTTTACAAGTTAAATATTTTTCTTAAAGTGCTAATCCAATCCAAACAAGGGTTTGATTCTAAATTAAACAAACTCCACTTTTTTTGGTATTAACAAAAATATGCAATGCTAATTTCAGCAGGCAAGCACTAACAAGAGCAGTTATGCAGGCTGTGCTTTCTCCAGGGCAAAGAAGGAAGGACATTAACTTCAATTTCCTTTTTTCCAAGCAAAATGCATTATATTACAAGATCCACTGCAATGTTTATTTTAAAAAAACCCAAAACAAACAACAAAACAAAATCCCAAATTTCCTACACACCCATGTTTTTATTAAAGAGTCTTTTAAAAAACCCACTGCCATTGCATCTCCACTTCTGATTCAATTTGCTGTCAAAGGTCATGAGCTAAAATATACAGTTTACGCTAAAAGCAGGAAGCGGGGTAAGTAATTGAATAACATCAGGAAATGGAAGAATACTGCCATTTTCCTAATGGATATAGTACAAGGTTTATTCTCTCCAAATTTAATTCTAGGAGCTCCTGTAGCAAGAGCTTTATTTTTCTTCAGCTTGAATTTTAGCCTACAAGGTTTAAAGCAAAATCCTCGTGCAATCAAAAGAACAAAATACCACAGCAGCTTTATTTTCTAACAGACAAAGATGATCATTTCTGCAGGAAAGAGAAACCCCCCATCAACAGTGTCTGAAAACAGAGCTGGCATAGCAGGTTGGCTGCTTAATATACATGGGCTGGAAATAATTCTACTAAATCAGAGTCCTGAATTATTCATGAAAAACAGATTTTCATGATTTAAATTAGAAAGACTTAAAATTACAAGCCTTGCATTGCTATTGATAGGTAAGATCTCTTTCCCCCTAAGCAATGTTACAGTCTCATACAGCTCCACTCCTGGAAATGCTTTATGAACACTCTAAAATAGTACAAAAATCTCCTGACACTCACTCCTTCTGGAAACAACACACCCTCTGGTACATGATTTAGACCAGCAATAGCCCACTGGTAATGATTATATCAAAATATATCATTATGATAATGAATAAAGTTTGAAGGGATCGTTTTCAGTATTTATTGCATATTAAAGCACAGGTTCATTTAAAACATTGGAAGCACAAGCCTTAGTACTGCAAATAAACTCTTTCCATCATGAAAAACACTGCACTTCTTACAGGAAGCATCAGACCACAAATCTGACTTCAGATCTTTCCAAAGCATTTTGTAATGATACACAATCCAGCCTCCCTCCCTGCACCGTTGCTGATTTATAAAGACAATGCCATTAATAAGCTGAAGGCTTGCCTTGCTTCCTGGGAGCTGCCATCCACTCATTCCACACAAATCCCATCAGCTGTGACGGCTCCAGCGCTTTGCATCAGGAATTATTAATATTCATTCATCACACAGGTACAGCCTTTCATCTGGAGATCTCCAAACTCTGCACAAACCCTCCAATTAAACCTATCTGCCTTGATTAGGGATTGGTAGACATGTTCTTCCTGATGAAACACCATTTCCATGCAGGATGAGCTCGGGGCTGTGGGGCTGGGGCGTGCAGAGCCCACGGCGGGTCCCGGTGCAGCTCCAGCCGGGCACCGCGGCTGTGCCCTCACAGGGGTCACATCTGGACACTGACTGAGCTCGTGGCAGTCCCATGCAGAGGCTGCTCGAGGCTTTTCTACACTCTAAGAGTATTTTTTGGAAATCCTCAGCCTGAGCTACAGCTCAAATGTTAATGCTAGCAGCACCTGAACTGAATTGAGTAAGGGCAGCCCAGGCTGGGCCAGAGTCCAGAGCAGGAGCAGGGCAGCAGCTGGGATAACCCAGCATCCAAAGGACTCGTTAGTAACAGCTTCTGTGGGCTAAGGCGGAATCCCTGCTTCCTGAATCCTTTACTTTGGCACAGGAGATATGGAAGCTCACTCCTTTTCCAGTTAGCAGGATCAATCCCCAGCACATCATTCTATATCATCAAGAGAAGTGAAGACAACCAATATCAAATCTTGCAAAGTGAGAGCATCGTGCCACCCAAATATAGCTTTTATTTGACAACACAACACTAAGTCATCAGTATCCTGTCATTTCCTTCTTGAGAACCAAAGCACAGAGCACTTGTCTGGATATTAATTTATTTTCTTAAACATAGGAGCTATTTTCCTTTACCTAGCAAGCCCTATTGAGCAGATTATATAATTAACATCAAAGCAATTTGAATGCTGCTTGACTTGCTAAAAGCTGGTAAACAAGCAGGAAGCAATAAAGTGCTTTACAAGAAAAGAACATGTGTTGGGGGGAGGGGAGACAATAAAACATTAAACAGGTTGATTAGTGATTTTAACAGAATTTCCATTTTTATTAACCCTCTGCATGATTTGGACACTCGATTTTTATTTCATTTATAAAAGTAGGAGATTTTTTTGTTCAACTAGATCAGAGAAAAACATGTTCAGAAGGAAATGATAAGCATGATTGGCAAAAAATAAAAGTACCATAGAGAAACTTCACGTGCCAAATATCAGCTGCTTCCAATGGCTAGGAGAAAATCCACCTGCTTTATGACTGAAATATTTTTATTGACATATTTAGAAAAAGCCAACCTGAAATCACAAAGAAAGATATCAAACCTCAGCTTCCAGTTCTACCCCCATTGTTAGCTGTTTTATTTTTATTGATTTAAGGACCTGAGCCTGGGAACAGGGTTAGGAGAGCAAGCTGGGCTTAGACTTGACTGCATTTTATGAGCGAACTTGGGGGTTTCTCTCTTGTTTCTCTGTTCATGCAGAAAAGAGTTGCATGAGAGGGAACTCGATTCTTCTTTTTTAAGCCCACAGGTCCATTACAACCATTTGTAACTCCACCATGTGGGAAAGGGCACACAGGACATGGGAGCTTTGAGGTCAGTGACTCAGTCTTTGCTGTCAGAGACTGCAATGGCCCATGGCTTTTTATATGGCCTAAATCAACTTCTGCCTTCAAACCAATTATGTTCCTGCTTCCTTCTCCAACAATTTCTTGCAGGATCTCAGCAGGCTCTGGGTTGAAGGCTTAACTTCCTGCACTAGTTTACACCCCTGTCATAGAATGTTCACACAGGGACAGATCTAGAAAGACTAACACTCTGTTCCTGTGTCTTTGTTTTGCTGGACTACAGAGAGCACAGTCTTCTGGTGTCTTCCATGCTAGGAGGAATTGTGATTAAACTGCAATAGCAATTCTTTAATTGGAGAAAGTGGAGATTTGCATTTTCTTAAAGCAGGTGCCTACAGCTCACAGAGCCCAGCAGAGGAGGAAGGCAGACACCAGGGGAGCAACTATGGCCAGGAACAGGCTCCTGCACCCTCCTGAGAAAGAAGGGACTTTGCTACAAGTTTAGTTTTTTCAAGAAAGTCCACTCACAACAGAGTGACTCATTTCAATAGTCTTCAATAGCTGATCCAATACAGATGGATAAATCTGAAACTGATCTTACACTGACTGTTAAAAAATGGGAAATTAGACACATCAGGAGTAGGTATTTTGTCACAGCCTGTACAGTGTTGCTGATATTAGAGACAAACTTGAAACACAAAACCACGGTAACTTTTGCAGTCAATCTCCTATAAAAATATTTGTATTCTTGTAGCAAATTTAATAAAAATTCTTAAGGGTAACTCTTTCATTTTTGCTCATAGAACCTCACTGTATTTTAATATTGAGCAGCAAAAACTGTTGCAGGGAAAGGTCAGGAGAAAAGGATAAGTTTGTTTTGTCTGTTTGTGGCCTTACACAGTAATGGCCACACTGTGCTCTTCAACTGGCTTCACAACCAATCCAAATATCCACTGGAATTATCCAAGAGTACAGCAAGCTTAGAGAAAACAATCACCTATGGCACATTTTGCTAGTAACAGAGGAGGCCTTCCTAGTGCATAGAGCCCATATACTGTTGATAAAGCATTAAACATAGGAAATGGGGGACTTAGATTTAAAAGTTTGGTCCATTTCAGTGGGTTTGGGCACAAATTAAGATGTCTTGATTTTATAAAATTGGAGCATTACGACTTTTGAAACTCCACAAAGCAGAGAACAACTTTCTCCAGGCTGAGGAAGATTATCAATAATTCTCCTAAGCTGTACACCCAGGTCATTTTTTTTTTTTGCCAAAATGAAATAAATAGCAGAAAGTTTAGAAGTGCAGCCTGTTTCTTCCAGCAATGCCATGCCACCTATGGGGACACAGGCAGCCTCTGGGGCTGGCCAGAGCCAGCCAGGCTAAATCCAGGGAAAGCTCCAAAACTCCACAAGGGCCCCCAAACCAACTGCAAACCATGAAAGCAATTGTGTGAGCTCCATCCTGGAATTTCACAGGGATTTACTGCACACTGCCATTCCCTTGCCGTGGCTCCCCACTTGTGATAAATCCCAGCCCCAAGGGCAGCTGCTCAGACCCAGCACAGCCACAGCCTCCCTCCACATGGTCAGGACTGGAATGAGCCAGCTGTAAAAGCAGGAGTGCTGCCTTTAGGCTACCAAGAGACAGAGAACCAGCCCACTTAGCCAAGCCAAGGCACTGCTGCTTCCCTTGGGAAGGCCAGACAGGGAGCCTTGCACAGCCCTTGGGAAGGGAACAGTTCCTCTCAGTGCTGTTCACTGACACTTTGAAAGTGTCCTTGCACATTTCTCAAAGCCATGGCCCACGTCTGTGCCCTGAATCCATGGAGTTACAACACTCAGGAGCTGGACTAAGGGTACAAAAGCCTAAGCATGAGTTTAAGCATCCATGGGAGGCTGACATGCTCCTGAGGCTCCTCCCAGCACCCACAGTGGGGCACCCTGTGTCCCCTGCAGCAGCCCCTGCTCCTGCCACCAGCCCTGCACCCCAGCAATGCTGCAAACCCAGCCTGTGCTGCTGGGAGCCACAGCCACAGCCAAATCCATCGCTCCCACACCTCCTGCCCTCCCTGCTGAAAACTGAGTTTGTAGAGGAAAAAACAAGCATCAAGTAACATAACTCGAATGTGAGGATGTACTTCTGTGCTTACAATTAATCTGCAGGCAAGCCCATAGGTTAGAAGTCTTGGCCTAAATTTATTTCTAGAATACAAAAAAATATTTTAAAAAGTTCTGGATGACTTCCTTTTTCAATTAAAAATGGTCACTTTTATTATACTGTCTTATAATACTTAAACTAGCATTTAATTTATCTCCAGGCAGACTCAGTCAAAATTAATTTTTTGTTTAATTCCTTACTGGTAACATGCATGGAAACTTTTAAGACAGCAATTGATTGCATTGAGCATTTAAAATATGGTTCACTTCCTGACACATTTAACAATCATTTAAGTTTTCAATTAAAGTAGGGTGCCAACATTAAAAGAAAAAAGATAATCCTGAGAGACAATAGCTCCTCTGTGCACAAGAAACTATTTTTATTACTAAAATTCTCAAGATGTCTAATTGATTAATAGAATTAGGTTAGCCCAAAAGTGACTGTTTCTAATCTCCTTTTTTTCAGTTGGAATTTGCTGGGAGTTTGTGTCACACTGGGTGGGTGGTGCACACAGGGGCCCTTCCTTTGCCACAGCATTACCTGGTCAGGTAACAGCACAGTGACATCTCTGCAACTCTATCTCAGAGCAAGCTGGAGTCAAGAGACAAAGTGAAATGCAGCAGGGCAGAGCAGAGAGAGTGGCAATATTTGCATTAGAAATAAAAACATGCCAACATTGCTCATTTTCTTGCAAGCCTGATCACACTCAACACAACAGCAACGGCAGGCAAAGAAAGCCTTCCTCTGCCAGAGCCCAGGGGTGATCAGCTCACACCATCAGCTTTAGAGAAATAGAGGAGATCTTAATCTCCCATTGCCTATTCCTGTGTGCAGATGTGACCTGAGTTCCTCCACACTCCTCCTTGGTTGCACAAGCTCCACCAGCCAGAAGTATAATGACAATCACAGTCACCATGTCAGGTGCTAATGGCCATTCTGCGTCCTGGTTAAGGGACAATCCACACTGCCCAACAGCTGATATTTCACCCAGAGTGGCCAAACCAGCCTCTAACCAAGTTTTAAGCTTGTATTGTTCTGGGTCTGCACCTGGGGACTCTGTGCCTGCAGTGGTGCTGAAGCTGCTCACACACAGCAAGGTCTGAGCTGGGTGGTGCACAGAGCAGCACACAGACAGGATCAAACCATCATACAAATACAGCGCTTCTGAGGCAGAGATGCAGGCATTTGCCACTTCAGCATCAATAAACAATATCTGGGTAGAGATCCTCTTACCTCTGGGCACATACACTCCCTCACAGCACAGGGGCATGACAAAAACCAGGCCCTTTGCTTCCACCCTCATCAGCCCTGCAAGGGAAGCTCTCCATGGAGAAGCCATTTTGAGTCCCTGGGACTTCCCAAAATGTATTTTTAAGCCTTCTAGCAGGGATAACATCCTGAGTAATCAATTTGACTCATGATTACTATTTCAAACACAGGCTCATACCCAGACGAAAAAAGCACACTTACATGGCAATATATACAGAACAATAACATTGCCAGATGGTATAATACTGAGCAGAATTAATTTCACACATGATGTTTTCAAGGTGTTAAAATATGTCACAGCTTCTGCTAATAAAACATCTTCCTTTTCCCTCCTCCTTTTAAGAAATCGCTCCCTTCCCACCAGCCTGTATTTTACATTATATGTATTTCCATCCTGATAAGGGCAGCTGATTGCTTGCAAACCTAATTACAGTCAAATGAAAGTCTTTCAGAACCATCATTAGCAATTAGGACCTGCTGGATTTGCAGTGTATCATTTAGAGAGGTATAATTCAATGGCTTATTGAAAAATTGCAGGTGAAACTGGTGATTATGAGGGGGGGATGCCTGTGACACGTCACTGTGGGCGAACATTGGGTGGATGGCAGCTCCCTGAGCACTGATCAGTGACTGCAGGGGTTTGTTCTGGCTGAGCACAGCCCTGCCCCGGCCCAGAGCAGTGTCCTGGGACCAGCTCTGCACTCCCCAAGCCTGGCTTTGTGTGTGCTCTCCTGACTCCCCAAGCCTGGCTTTGTGAGTGCTCTCCTGGAATCCAACGTGCCCATTCAGGAGCTCGGGGAAGCCAGGGGGGATGTGCAGCACAGAACAACAGGCACACGAAGCCACACACATCATTTTTCAGTCCTTTCTGCAGAGAACAACAGTCTTTTCTGTGCCCATTGAGCTCAATTATATATTATCAAGGCCCAGAAGTTGTTTGGATGCTTTTGAGCAGCTGGGTGCCTTCACAGATGACGCACGGGATGCGGTGACTGCGGGTTAAGTGCAGCTGGAGATTTCTGTGGCCTCTGATCAGAGGCAAACAGCAGTTGAGAATCACAAAATGCTTGTAATTCAAGCACTGTTTGTCACCCACGGCGCTTTCCAAACGGGAAACGAGAAGGGGACTGAATGGCAGCCCAGCTTTCAGCACATGCTCCCACACAGACAGGAATCCACACACTGTGCATGTGTGAAAATAAAGTGTGGGTCCCTGCCAAGGGTGAAATTACCAACTGGCCAGCATGAAGCACTCAGCATTTCCACAGCACATGGTGGACTGGATAAACTGAGCTGGACATTAGCAGAGACAGAGGATACTGGCTCACAAAACCTGCCCCAACTCTAGGCATCCCCCTCTATTTGCACACCATGTGTAACATTTACCCCTCAAAAACCCCACACAGCCCAGCCTACACCTCTGCAAAGCCTCACCTCTTCATTCCTTCCCCACAGATCTCTTTCCCTTTTCCTATCCTACGAAGGGTTCTCAAAGCCCAGATCTACCCATCCCCTTTATCACATGAACATCTTCTCCCACTGTATCACTGCACCCACTCATGCTGTGATGTAACCTCAAAGCACAGTTACCCAGATATGGCCCTTTCTATTCTTTCAGAGCTGTAATCCAATTTTTTTTCATCATTTCATGGGCTATTTTTCAAAATAAATGTTGTTTGATATGCTAGATTAATAACCAGTGCTTTGAGTGACATGATACCAACCCAGTTTTTTTAAACCAGTGGCCCCAGCAGGTCCTGTTGCTGGTGACACTTATTGGAGGTGCCTTCAGACTTTTGCAACACTGGCACAGAATCAAACCACACCATGTAGGCTGCAGCACAAACAGCAAATCCACTCATTTCAAAGCGGCTGCACTAGCATCTTGAATCTGAAGAAAACCCTAAACCAACTTCTCCCTTTACATACAGAATGGGAACATTATCTCCCTTTCCATCAGTGTGTGGCCATATCCCTGCTGACCTGGCTGATCCTGACCTCCCTGATCCTGGCTGGTGCTACTCCCAAGGTTGTGACTTTGTCCCACATTCTACCAGTCAGTACTGATGTTTCCTGTCACTTCATACAAAGCCAGACCTCCAGCAGTGCAAAACCAGCCTAAAAATCCCACATACAGCTTCCCATCGCCTGTGCTGCCCTGCACGAGGCAGTTTCACAGCCCAGGTTCCTTCCTGATCTTCAGAAGTTTTATAGTCACTGAAATCCACTGGCTGCCAGTGAAGGAATCCCAAATCCCAGCAGCTATGTTCAAGGAGGCTCAAGCCTTTATCACCCACTCCGGGTGATGCATGCTGTAGGCAGGATTCCCAAGGTTTCTGACCTCACACTGCACAAATAGATCCCCATTTCTTCCCTTGCACAGAGCTACCGTAGGGAGTCCAAGAAATGAAACAGTTCTCCGTGGCTGTGTATCGTCCCTGTAGCTGCTACAGCACTCCCAGAGCCCACCCACAATTTCATTTTCAATTAGCAGCTCTTAGAAAAGTAGTAATGAAAGCAGTTGCTAAAGAGCACTCAGATGTCATTGAGAGCCTGCAAACCCAAACTGTAAATAGCACATTGTAAATCGCTTGTCAGCACAGTCAGCTCTCCCCGGGATCACAGTGCCGGTGACAATCCAGCCCATCTGCTGCGCTCCCCGCGCCGCGCCACCGCAGCCCCGGAGCTGACACCGCCTCCGCCGCTCCAGGACCCGCCGTGGGCAGCGGGGCTGAGCTGCACCAGCCACCCTGGCTGCAGGACGGGCTCTGCCACACGGGCATTGCACCCTCAGCCACAC
>VXBC01010528.1:193441-211415 GCA_013399945.1 Ploceus nigricollis | reverse complement strand
CCCCCTGGCCGCAGGACGGGCTCAGCCACACGGGCATTGCACCCTCAGCCACACGGGCATTGCACCCTCTGCACCGCAGCTTTTCTGTTCTGAGGCACACGAGCACCTCTGCACCAGGGGACAAGTGTGCTGGCACTAAATCAACACAGAAACACATGGTGCTCTCGAGTGACGATGGCAGAGGACAACAACGGCAGGGGACAACGGTGGCTGTCCAGATCAGCCACTCAAAGGCTCGGCAGTCTCAAATTTAGGATGCATAGATTCAGGGTGAGACTGCCAAGGGGATCGTGGACTTAATTCTGAGACGGAACAGCTTCAGCACTCCCCTCCCTCCCCTTTAATTGATTCATGTAATGGACCATGAGGTGAGAGCCAGTGGTTTATAACACTTGTAGCTGGGGGCTGCCAGAGTCAGCAGTGTATCTTCTGCTGCTCTTCTTCCCATTTTTCCTTTATCTCATTATAGTTTACCTCCTAATTAATTTCTCCATCATGAGTTTTCTTCCCTCCATTTATCATCCGCCTCCTATTTATTATCATTTGTCTCCTTCTCTGCACTCCCGCAGTATCTGGGATTGGGATTTGATATTCTGGAAGTGTCTCTGGAATCAGGTGGTGAAGGCAGAGCCCAGCAGCCGCTGGCTCTCGTGCACACGTGAGCCAGCCAAGGCACCCCTTGCCCAACACACACACTGCTGGTTTAGAAGCATATCCAGAGATGATTCTCTTCTTCAAGAAGATGCAAGAACCTCTCACCAGATGAAGAAGAACAGTGAAGGAAATGGTGGAGGTAGCACAAGTCAATGTTTTCTGCTCCTTTCAAATCACACACCCACTGAACAAAGAGAATGATCCTTTCCCCTCATTATCAAAATACTCTCAACCCTCCTTCTGCCCTGAAAACTCATTGTTTCCTGGTATGCCCCATTGTGCTCAGACCTCGAGGAATAAAATCTCATTAAAACCTATTTTAAAATGTTTGCCACCCTTTTACTAGTTTAAAAATGTTCACTTTAAGATTTCCAAATGATTTTTACAGAAAGCACATAAAAACATGCCATCACCAATTAACGTAAAGGAAATTAAATTTAAAATGCTGGAGACATATTCTGATGAGTCTTATGTTTGCTTAACGCCAACTAAAATTTCCTTGAGGCATTTAATAAGTACATTTATAAAAGCTCACAAAGCAGAGTTCAAAAGTCTTCTCGCTAGTAAAATATGAGCCTTAATTAACCTACAGTTTCACATTTTCTGGATTTCAATAAACCTGTAGGCATTTCAGCAGAGCTGGATAAATACCTGCATGAATACTGCAAGGATTTTCTCTGAAAACTAATTAGCAATGCTTTCAATAGCTGACTTCAACTAAATCTGTTTGACAAGGGAGCTTCATACCCTAAATCCTGCAGTGAGAGTTACTTCCAGCAGATAAGAGATTTCACAGGAAAGCATATCCAACAGGACTGTTAACCACTGGAAAAACTACGAACGAGATCTCCAGGTATAAAACGTTTCCCAGCAAGGACAGACTGCAGGCAAGGTCTTACGGAAGCACAGGAATGCAAGTGACAGCTCTGAGATTGCATCCTGCCATCCAGTTACAGTAATCACAGGTGACAATTCAGGATTCCCCCAGGGACAGGAGAGGCAGGATAAATTGTTTATGTATCAAATAGAAAGCCCTAATTCAGCAAGGACACTGTATACATGCAGAAGCCTCCTGAACTTTGGGTGAGGACACTCCTGCTGTGTCACACACAAACCACAGTGGCCCCAGCTCTTGGCTCACTGCTGTCTGAGAAGGCTGACAAGCAAATCTACTTCCCCTTCAGGAGCCCAGGGATTCAGTGGGATGGACCTGGGTGGGGAAAGCAACCCAAGGTGTGCAGCCAAGAGTCACTTGAGGAGGAAAAGTGTAACATGATCAGAAAAAAAACATGCTCAGAACTTATCAATCTCCTCCTTCTTTTGTGCTCTTCACCATTTGTCTTGAAAGAGGTCAGAAAATGCTTACCCAAAACTCTTTGTATAGGTGGTGGGCAACTCTTTCCAAAGAACTTTGCGGTCTTTTCTATGACATCTTTTTTCCATGTTAAGTGCCAAAGCTGTATGTGTTTGTCAGCACATACTAAACTGTTCATAAGACTTAAACGTTCTTATCTGAGGAGCTCTACCCCTAAATGCAATACCAAATGTATTACATTTATATTGAGCAAGATACTTTATTTCCTCTCGGTCTTATGCCTTAGGAATTAGGCAGAGTACTCAGATTTATCAGCACAAAGGAAAAGCATTTTCCATGACATTTGTCAACTCAATACCTTCCAAGCCAATGCATATTCATTCCCAAAAACACAACCTCACAAATAATCTCTACCAGCAGGAAGGGCAATTTCCTTCACAGATGAAATTCTGGGCAGAAAGGTTCCACCTGACATTAGGCCCCACTAGGAGAGTTCACAGTGCACACAGTCAGTCTGACAGACCAGAACAGAACAGAGACCATGGAGGTGGGCACAGGAAACAGTCAAGGAAACACAGCAACCTTCAATCTCTACTGGTAATGGAATCATTGCATCAACTATCCTGAAGAGTTCTCCTCACCTTCCTTTGAAATACCAAGTAAAATTAAATCAGAAGAAACACCTTTAACAGCTGGTAGTGGGAACAGGCATTTTGCAATTTCTTTGCTCTGCTAAAGAACTGTATAATCTCTTACTATATTCCTGTATACAGCTTAACATATAGACTTCAAAATTATCATGAAAACCTATTTCTTCCCAGCTTCTCTAACTCTGCATATCAAAATTGAATACAGCTCAGCATACTTGTCATCCTCAATGTTCCTTCCATCTCCCTGAACTCACAAAATGAGAAGCAGTGAATTCTCACTATTTGCTACAAGTTCCTCTGCAAAGCAAGGTTTGGTTTGCACTAAACAAGGATGAAAACTGATTCCATGAATATCAACCATCCCCATTAAATGTTTAAATTTTGGTTCAAGAGTCATTAATATCACTCAAATACAGGCAAAAGCTGACCTAGTCACTACTACTATGTACTATTATCAGCATCATAGAACTCACACTTGTCACGCTTTCTTCCTTAAAAAGCACAACAAACACAACACTGCACAGTCATGAAGACAAATCCAGTGTTTCCATCATTTTCCAGCTTTGCAATCCTGGCTGTTGCCTGCTCACTCCCACTGTTGGGAAGGCAGAAGTTCTTGCTCAGGGTGGGTGATCAGTAACCCAGGGAGCAGACACCAGCAACACTGACACCTCACAAATGAGCTCCTCACACTCTAATCAGTCTTAAAGCTTTGCCTTGATTAACAGCTGCCCTTCTTGCAACTGCCTCACCTCACCCTGGATGTTCAGAGGGCTCTTCTGCTTCTGTGTACAAAGCCTGAAGACAAGAAGGTCTTTATAGGACAAAGCTGGCCTCGCAAGCACAGAGAGACCCCAGATGTTTGCCCTGACAGTCTCACAGCCAGGCTGTGGAAAGCTCTTCCCACCTTCACACATTTATTTATCAGATCAGCATCAATGCACCACCTGCTCTCCCTCTCAGCGGACCTCTGCCAGTGGCAGGACACTGCACCAGGTCACAGCCAAGAGCCCAAGAACGAAACAACTACAAAAGCATTGAAATAAGCAATCCCACAAAATGAGAAATTGGCTTCTACATACCATGAACCAACGGGCAGAGCCCTCCCTCCCCGCAGCAGGAAACTTGTCTCCCACCTGTCTGAGGCCCTTCGGTAACTTCTTCCTTTTCCCAAGGTGCTGGCACAGGTTCCGGTCATTTTCCCGGTCGGAGCTGTACTGGTGGTGGTGGAGCCTGTTCTTTTTTGGAAGGTATGACAGCCCATTGGTAAGTGCTTCCCTTTTCTTCTTGGCTAGGGGATTCTGTCGTTTCTCCACACGTTCCTGAGGTTTCAGAGCTATGTCCTTCTGCAGAGGGAGGAGAAAAACACCGTGGTCAAACAACAGCTCTGGTTTGGCTCCAGGTGACCTGCAAAGCACTCTCAGGGCAATGCTGCAGTCACCAGAAGAGGAACAAACCCACTCTCCACTGATGTCCTCTTCATCAAAAGATAGGCAAATGCTAAATAAAAGTGGCAGGATGAAGTGAGTGCATGGAAGGAGACACATCCCCCTTGAGACTTCATACAGTCAACCTCAATTCTCATAAACATCTCATGTATCAAGAGAGCACACATTTAGAAAACAGCATTTATTTATAATGCTTAAATTAACAATCTGCTTTGATTTAAACAATGCTTGACTTTTCAATATTTATTCTTATTATTTCTTGTATGTGAGAAGCCAAAGCACGAGCTGACCTAAATCCAATTAGGGCCAATGAATCTCCATTGACTTCAGGGCATGCTTCCCTCAAGCCTGACTTAAGCAGTAGATTTCCAAGTCTCAGGGAGAGGGGTGAAAAGTGCACGAAAAAAGCAACTTGTATTTGAAAACTTTGTCACTGACCCTTTAACCCCCAGAATCAATGTCTGTCTATAAAAAATACTCCACTCTTGTAACACAAATGTGAGTTGTGTCACTTAGCCCACAGCTGTTTTCTTACAAATAACCTGCAACACACAGAATCCCTATTTTCATTTCAGATAAATGCTACTTGAAATGAATCTTTTTCAACAGCACAGAATTCCAGGCAGAGGAAGAGGAGGCTGGAGAATTCATTAGGAGAGAAGAATGAGAAGCTATTGAGAAGATGTTAATTACAGTGCAGATTCTGCATCCAATAAATACAACGTGCTGAGTCACATCTACTCCTGGAGCTGCCCACGCTGGGGTCTGGTGCTGCCCTGGGAGGGGAGGTTACTGAAGCAGGGCTGTGCTTTCAGCACTCTCTGCTAACGTGCCTGGCTGCTTGGGCCAGAAGCTTCCATGCCCACCATAAGGTGCTGGGTAATCTTGTGAGCCTTTCAGCTGTTGTTTACAGTCACTTAATATTGGAACTGACAGCAGGAAGGGCCATTGGTCCCTGTGTCACATAAAGACCCAGGCTCAGGAGAATATAATTCAAATTATGGCACCTTTTTATGCAAAAAAACATGCCTAAAGGCAAAAAGCAGTTTGGCTTTAATTAAAGACTGCTCCCTAAATGACTCTCTGAAACACAAGAGCTCCACAAAATTCATAACTGAAACCAATGAGATGATTAATTAAACTGAAGACAGTAATTGTTCAAATTTCATATTTAGCAAAGGAAATTATTTTACAGGCATTAAAGATGGAAGTACTGAACAGAAGCTATAAGACATTTTTTCTGCCTTTTCTTCACCTAAGGCACCACAGGACTTTTCCCTGGGTTTTTCCTCACAGTGTTATTCCTATCCAAAAAGTTAGGAGCCTCATGTAAGAGAATTGGAGCATCCTTAGCTACAACACAGGATTAGTAATTTAAGAAGCTCCTGTGTCTGCTCACTGGTCACTCCCTGCCTCTACTGAGAAAGAGCTCAGGAGTAGCACTGATCTTCCTAAAATGCTTTGGGATCTCCTTGTGCACAAGCAGAGGGACCCTACAGAGCTGCCCAAGGAAATTAAAAGCAGGAACAAGCCCTTTTGTCAGCACACCTTGTGCCTCCCTTCCCAGGAGGGTTTGAGGTTTAGCTGCGCACCATAAATGCAAGAAGGCAAATTCTCAGGTGCAGAAACCACTTCACCAGTGCTCCCCATCAACAGCTTCATAAAACTACAGCATCCACAAGCATACCTGGACCTCCTGGACAGCAAGGGCAGGTTATAAAACAGCAGATATTTTATCTTAGAACTGCTTTGTAACTTAGGATAGCTATCATGCTGCTAACAATTCTTTTTTTTCGGGTCAGCATAAAAAAAAAATCCAATGTTTTATGAGTAGAACATTATACCAGCAAAGACTTCTGTTAAAACACAGAGCTCGTGTTTGTAGATACAGATGCTATTCAAGAGGATTCACTGCAAATGTGAAAGGCTGAAGGAGTGAACAAAGAGAAAACCTTCTGGAAAAAAAAAAAAGTTCTTCTAATGACTAAGTAGCTTTTGTGGGATTTTTCCCCCAGCTGTGAGTGATCTAAATGAAACAGTGGCAGGCTTCCAGAAGTTATAAAATATCTAAATGGGCCAGGCACTTCCATCAAGAAATAACTTGTTCCTATTAGCTTTAAGGGGGGGTGGGAGATGGGTCAGACTCAGCAGATCACTGTGGGTGTACCTGGGATGACCCTTCCTCAGAGCCCATGTTCCAGACAGCTGCATGAGGCTTCACAAATTGTCAGATACACCTGAAGAACCTGGAGCCCAGGAGAACTGGGAGGAAGGAATCTGCTCACACACCTGTGGCAAGATGAGTGACACCAAATGCACAAAGCCTTCCCCAGCCTGGAGGGAAAGGCACCTTCCAAGGCAGAAGGAAGGATTGGCAGGAGTGTTCAGAATTAAGGAATCTTCCTCTTCTGCTCAAAGCAGAGACACCAAGGAGCTCCAGACATGCCTAACTCGTGAAAGGGGCCTTAAATCCTGTTTGGTGGGTGGGCTTGCTGTGAAATTTAGCCATAATGTTGGTGTTTAGACAAGCCTGTTCCTCCAGAAGAGCTGTCTGCTCTTCACCAGCTGACACCACTGTGGGGAAAATCACAGAGAACTGGGGATCAAACCCTTTGTGAGAGACCTGTGGTGTAGAGCCTCTCATGGATTTCAACACAGACACACGACTTGGCCTGAAAATAAATATGTGCATAGAAATGTGTGTTAAATTTTTCATCTGCAGATAGATGAGGACATGATAAAAGAATAAAACTTAGACACAGGTGGACAAGAAGCATTAAAAGTAGCTTGAATAGAGCTCTCCCAGGGTGTTCTCCTGGTGTTTGAGGTGCAAACTGCCTGGGATTGTCTCAGATTGTGCCCCGTGGAGCCCCCAGGCTCTGTGGAGGCAGCACTTGGCTGGGAACCACGGCCCTGCATAAATCACTTCCCCACTTCTGCCCTTTCTCCCTCATCCCATTTTTATCTTTCCCTTGTTTAGATAGGACAATAGCTGTACCATGCCGTGTGCTAGTACATTAGCCAGCACAATCTTAATTACAGTCTTCAGGCATCATCGTGATTAGAGTAATAAGCTGTAATTACTCTAAGGTGACAGGACTGCACAGACCTTATCTACATAGATAAGAAGATGTAGTAATATTTCATGTCGAGACGTATTTTTCAGCAGCTACCCATGGAGTGGATTCAGCCTGAGCAGCAGACCCCATGAACACTTGCAGTCTCTAATGGAGGTTTTTCTCCTCTCCTGCCAGCATACCAGCCCACACATTATTCAGTAAATCCTACAAACATATTAGGCACAGTTTAAAACCATCTCTTTCAGGGATATCTTTCATCAGTAAAGTGCCTTAAGTGTATCAGGAAGGTGACTTAAATGTATAAATATGTAATTACATGCAATTCAATACGAAAGTGCATTAATATTTATGAGTGTACTGTATAATCTAAAATTTTTTTGATTTGTTTTATTTCTATTGGGCACATTAATCAGGCTGATCCTGCTGTAGGTGCCCTGGCAGGGAAGGGAAGGGCCTGTGGTGCAGAGCAGGCTCCTGCCTGGCAGGGCACTGCAAGCACCTGGCTCCAGTCAGCACCCACAGCCTCAGCCAGCCTTGCCCAGGGGAGGAGAAGCAGCCCCCAGGTCATCAGTGATCTGGCTCCACCAGATCATTTCTCATGGTAGGAGGCTTGAAGGACACACTGCATTCTCATCAGGTCTTTCAGGGAGCTGTGCCTGATTTATTTCAGCAAAGTCCATCTTCTTGCTCCATAAATGACAACTCCCTGATTAAAGATCAAACCCTCAGTGGCAGCAGGGCAGAGCTTTGTGGGGTACACTCATCACCCCCCTGAAGCCCACCCCAGAGCCAGCCCATCACTGCCCAGCCCTGCCCTCTGACAACACCTTAAAAACTACATGTGAATAACTCTGTTCCACTCCTTTTTACAGGGTTTTTCTATGGGAATGCTGGATGAAAAGCAACACTGTAAGCACAGTGTGCAGCAAATACACTGCAGAAATTTCCCTGGATGAACATTTCAGGTGCTGCTCAGGGATTTCAAGCCTTGACCTTTCCAAACCATCCTTGTGGATTATCACTACAATTCCAATGTTGTAAAAACTTATTTTCTGAATTTGCACTGAATGTGACCTCAGTAAAATACAACTTTTAAAAACTGATTATTAAAAACAGGAGTAGTTTACACTGTAGTGCTAGTTAAACCAAATTACAGTTGTAACAGTCTACAACTAAATTCCAATTATTTGCTCCTCAGGTTCTTGCTAAAGTCTTTTACAGCTTTATATCAGAGCCCAACAATTTATCCTTCACTCCAAGAATAAAGAAATCAGACATTTTTTAAAACATCAAACAGTTATGAAATATCAGTGTAATACTCCACTTTAAACACAAGTATTTAGAAAATCAAGCTTGAAGCTGCCAGTCTGCCCTTCACTACCTTCACCATTCTAATATCTTCACTATTCAGACATCCAAAGGTCTGTGTCAAACAGAACTGTAAGAAAGGCACTTCTGGAGCCTTTCAAGGTACAAACAATTCACATTTGATTGGGAACACTAGTGCAGAAGGAAGAAGCTAATTAAGGGAAAAGAAAATACATTTTCAGTAGCTACAAAAGTCCATTTGAAATTCTTTCCCAGTTCCATCCCGAGCCTGCTGTCAGCTGCAGCAGCTCCAAGGGATGGGACAGGACACGGGGGAAGCAAGAAACAGCCAAAGGGAACTGCCCAGAACCAGAAACCATGGCAAAACCTCCACCCCCACATTCACCCACTGCACTGGGTACAGAGGCTCAGCTTGCAAGATATTAGGATGCCTGCAGGGCATAGCTGAGAGAAATCCTACAGCTTGGCCAGCACAGAATTCCAGAAGGGTTTAGGCTGGGAGGGACCTTAAATCCCATCCAGTGCCACCCCTGCCATGGCAGGGACACCTCCCACTGTCCCAGGTGCTCCCAGCCCCAGTGTCCAGCCTGGCCTCGGGCACTGCCAGGGATCCAGGGGCAGCCACAGCTGCTCTGGGCACCTGTGCCAGGGCCTGCCCACCCTGCCAGGGAAGCATCACACAGGGGAATGTTAGCTGGGAATCCAGGACAGCAACACACATGAACTGAACTCAAACCAAACCCAAACCTGCACAAACCAAACCCAAACCGAACCCAAAACTGCACAAACTGAACCCAAAGCTGCACAAACTGAACCCAAACCTGCACAAACCAAACCCAAACCGAACCCAAAACTGCACAAACTGAACCCAAAGCTGCACAAACTGAACCCAAACCTGCACAAACCAAACCCAAACCGAACCCAAAACTGCACAAACTGAACCCAAAGCTGCACAAACTGAACCCAAACCTGCACAAACCAAACCCAAACCGAACCCAAAACTGCACAAACTGAACCCAAAGCTGCACAAACTGAACCCAAACCTGCACAAACCAAACCCAAACCGAACCCAAAACTGCACAAACTGAACCCAAAGCTGCACAAACTGAACCCAAACCTGCACAAACCAAACCCAAACCGAACCCAAAACTGCACAAACTGAACCCAAAGCTGCACAAACTGAACCCAAACCTGCACAAACCAAACCCAAACCGAACCCAAAACTGCACAAACTGAACCCAAAGCTGCACAAACTGAACCCAAACCTGCACAAACCAAACCCAAACCGAACCCAAAACTGCACAAACTGAACCCAAAGCTGCACAAACTGAACCCAAACCTGCACAAACCAAACCCAAACCGAACCCAAAACTGCACAAACTGAACCCAAAGCTGCACGATCCGAACCCAAACCTGCACAAACTGAACCCAAACCAAACCCAAACCTGCACAAACCAACCCAAACCAAACCCAAACCTGCACAAACCAACCCAAACCAAACCCAAACCTGCACAAACTGAACCCAAAGCTGCACAACCCGAACCCAAACCTGCACAAACGGAACCCAAACCAAACCCAAACCTGCACAAACCAAACCCAAACCTGCCAAATGGAACCAAAACCCCTCAGAAACACTGCTAGTCTGGGTACCCAATCTGCCATCACATCTTGACAGTTCCCATCAACTCCTATTGTGTTTCTGTTACATTGGAGGATTTTTTACAGCTGATGGATGAAAATGCCCCAAATCTTCAATACCTCTCTCAAGTTTCATAATTTGCTGTTTTAATTCCAGCAGAAACAACAAGATTGTAAAGGTCTGAAGATAATGCACTGACCAGTCCTTCTAATCAAAACCAGAAAATAAAATGAGATGCTTATAATAACCATTAATTTACCTCCAGATAAAATAGTTGAATTACTGTGTATTCTTCTGATGAATGATTAGTTTCTCAGAAACATTTATCTAGGGGGAAAAAAATTGCAAACACTCTTAAAATAACACCAGGGGAAAAGGAAGGCTGGTGTAAAGCACAATGCAGAAGAGAAAAGGATTCTCAGTGTCACTATTACGGTATTTTAAAACACAAGGGACTGGTGAAGAGAGGTGTGATGTCAGCTATACTGGGTGCAGTAGCCCATCCATTAATCCCAGCAATTCAAGCCACAAGACCTCCACAGAAAGGTTTAATCTTGTTTTGTTTGCTTTCATTGCATAAAGTTGCAATCCATTGCTTCCTGCATCTCTCTGGGATCTGAAAACAAAGTGGTTCAGTGTTGTGCAGAAGGGGTTGTGCAACAGAGTGGGGATGAAAGGCAGTGCCAGGCTGGGGGATGCTGGGATGGGTGCAGAGGAAGGAAAACAATAGCAGAGCAAGTTGCTGTCTGCTCCAGATATGTGGTGTGAAAGCGCTTCTGTGGCAAAGAGATTGCTTTGGTTTTTCATCCCAAAATCATTCGTCAACAATAGCACTGATAAACAGAAGGTGCCTTTTCAGGTCCTGCCGATTTAAACTGCACACAGAAATACATTAAGGCAACATTATTGAGGTTACAAAGTCAAGGGCTTGGAAGTTATGAAAGGCCAGGATTAAGGCTGCAGCCACCACCTTAATTCAGGCCTCTTGTGCATGCACGCCAAGATACAATCTTTAATTACATGATCCCCTGCTCCTATTTCCCTACACAGAATGGAAGGTGTTCAGCTAATGAGCAACCACTCAGGATTTTGTTTGCTCCCCTTTGTCCATAGTGTGGACCTAGGCCTTGTTTACTGACACTCCATTCACACCCTCCTCTGAATGCACAATGATTCATTTCCTCAAGGGCTTTTCTGTACAGCTCCTCCCGATAGTATCAGATAGATGCTCAACAAATACCAGTGGCCTATTTTACGGTTGTTTTGCCAAAGGTATTTCACTATTCCCGTTTTATAGGTGGCAATAACAGTCCTGACATGTTCAGGTCAGAAACATCTGCTAATTTTAAGCATTCATTGGGAAGCACCTGAGATTTAATTTTTCAGAGAACTTGGCTCCACAGAGCACTTTCTCTAATGAAGCACAGCCTTCATTGATTTCAGCAGCTGAGCACTCCTGAAAATTGGGCTTTAGTGAGCACCATGTGTTATAAGGATACAGGGAAGAGCTGTTTCTAAAATAATGTGGTGCCATGGCCTCCCTCAATGCCACACAGCAAATACAAGCTGGAAGTAGAGGAAATCTAAGACTCTGGTGCCAGCTGTTGAGCTGGCAAAAGCTGGTGTCATACATGAAGATGAGGATGAGAGAAATTGATTGCTATTCATTTATTTCATGTTTTTCAAAACATGACATGGTATTCTCAGCCTTGTAGTTCCCCCCCTCCCTGCTCTGTTGTGTCACTCCAATACTGTGCCATAACATGTTACAGTTGTGCACAACAGTGAAGAAATTGCTGGAGCCTGTGCAGCCTGAGTTAGCAAAAACCTCATCCTGGAGCCGGTGCCGAGGAAGTGCTGAGCAATGCCAGCCTCCATTGCAGAGCATGGAAATGTTTTTCTTGAAGCTGCCTGGCTTTGTGGAAGGCAAAGTACACACACACAGCTGATTCTGCTCTGACTGGTTCAGCCAGAAGCCTGTGTGCTCCTGCCAAGAGATCCTGAAGCTCTGGCTCCAGCCAGCTTCTGCCAGCCTAAAAGTCCCATTGTGTTTTCTCTAGAGATTTTTTTAGTTCTAACACAAATTGCCAGCAAAGTCCAAGGTTTTGTCTTTGCTGCAGATTTGACTCAGTGACCTCCAGCCCACGTGGGGCTGCCTTTTTGAGGCTGAAACAGCAGCGAGACCTGGCCTGTGCCAGCAGTGGATCCGTGTCCTCTGCTGACTCCATCTCAGCTACGTTCTCTCAACTCCTCCTGCAAACTCTTCAATCCCCTTTGGTAAGTACCTGCTGTCCCTGCACCTCCAGGCTTTGATCCTGGCAGAGCAGCCAGGGCTGTGCTGCCCATGCTGCCCCTCCAGCCCATCCCTGCTCCCTGAGCACGACTGCAGAACCAGCCCCAGCTCTGAGTCCAACACCACAGCTCCAAACCCCTCCACCCCACTGTGCTCCACCCAGCTGAGAGCCCCGAGGCTGCTCACAGCCCTTGCAGCCAGGGGAGATGGATTCCCACTGCCCTGGGTTTATCTCACAGTGCTGAGCCTTAAATAAATGTGCTTGACTTACCCTGTGAGCAGCAGGGCCACATGCTCATATTTATTTTCTTTATTTGAGGAATGAAAAGAAATAGAAAAGAGATGTGGAGAGGAGTCCCTAGGGATGCTCCCTTTAAATCTCCATGCCAGGGAAGAGGGCTCCAGTGCTCCTGCACTGCTCAGTTAGGATCAGAGACAAGGCAGAGAGAGGAGCACTGAAGCAGTGCTGGGTTTGTCCCCTGTGCTGTGACACAGCAGTGGCACAGCTGTGGTGAAACAGATCCTGAGGACCCAGCACTGTCCCAGGCACTGTCCTTGCACAGCACTGCCCTGATCTGGAGCAGGAGCACATCCCCCTGTGGGCACGGGCTGGGACTGGCATCTCCCACTGCTGTCCTTGCCTCAGCTCAAGGGGCAGCTTCAGGTCACAGCAGGAATATTTATCCTTGGGAAAGAGGCTGGTCATGGTGGAGAGAACCCAACTGAACAGTTATCAAGAACCACGTAGAATAATATGAAACACAAATATTTCAGTGTGTCTAAATAACTGAGCAACTCCTCAGTTCTACACCAAAACTTCTGGATGTTTTTTCCTTCACATAGTTTTCTTAATTTTCACTTTTTTTCTCATTTAGAATGGAAAAAATATTTTAAAATTTTAAACTTTCTCCCAAAAATAAAATGTTTGTACATTTGTATCTGCAGTTATACAGTATTTACATATACTGATCAAAACCCACATTCCAGGAGATTTCACTGGAGGGAAATACAATTCCACTGCAGGAGCAGCTGGCACAAAGCTGGCTGTGGGCTCCTCCACCCTTCACACACATTGTGTTCTCTGAATAATTCAAACAGCACTTTGGTTGGCCGGCCACAGACCCAGGCAAGGAGTGAGTGGGCCAATAAATTTTCCATTTAAAGGGTATCCCTCTTATTGTAGGGTTACAATAAATGCATGTGGGCTTAGACAGCTCTCATCCCTGCTACCCCTGCACTGCAAACAGATGACTTCAGCCTCACACTGGCACCATTCATTAGCACAGCACTCAGCAGTCATAAAAAATGTATTATGGTTTGTAAATGGAATCAGAAGCACCTCTGCATTCCTTGTCTTGTGGGAAGATGCTGCAGCACCAGGAAAGTCCAGTGCATTCCAAAGGTCTCAGGATGCTCCCTAGAATCTCCTGGCCACACTGAGCTGGGACACACTTGGCTTTGCTGCCCTGCCAGCCTCGAGGCTGGATGAGAAAACCTGGAGTTGAGACAGAGACACCACCCTGAGCCAACCCAGGTAAAAACAAGGAGGAAAGTGCTGTAGGGAGAGATGGAACCATCCCTGCCATGGATGGAAACATCCCTGCCATGCACTTCTGCACCACACAGGGAAACCAGAGCATCCCCCTGCACACCCAGGCCAGCAGGACAGAGGATGCAGAAATGAGAAAGGAAAGCACAGAATTAGCAGAACCACTCATGGATTATGCCAGGTGCTGTGATCCATGAGTAATCCAGCCCGCAGATTTTTTCACCCAGCCAAAAAATCTCCACATAATAATGGGTTGTAATTATTGAGCCTTAAGAAAAAGTTAATCTATTTTAAAACAACCCTTTTGATCTGATATGTCAAGAATTTGAAGTACTCAGCACAGCAGCTTTTCTAAACTCTTACTGTCTCATATTCCTCTGGATTTTCTTTTTTTCTTCTCTAGGAACTCCCTGACTCTACCACTGTTTTGGCATGTGGCATACAGCCAAAAAAGACTGATGAGGAAAGATTTTAAAGAGAAAGAACAGTGATTAGAAAATAGAGAGAGAGAAAGAGAGCTCAGCTAGGACCTGAGGACTGCAACACTTAAGGTGAGCTTGGCAATATTCCTCATTAGGAAAAGGATCAGAACCTTCTTGCAATTAGAGGGAAAAGAGAAACAATGGTTCAACTTCCCATCTGCAAATGAAACCACCTTCTAGCATTCAGGCTGAAAAAAAATAGTAAAGAAGAGAAGTTTAAGAAACAGAGCAATATGTAACCTTTCCATTTGCTGGCTTATTCTTCCCCAAGGAAACAGATACAGTGAAGATAAATTTGATGATCAAAAAACCAGAGGGATTACATTCTTGTACGGTGCTGATCACTGGCAAATCCCCCTCTCTGCAGTTCAGAAGCACAGCTTAGCATAACAGACAAGATTTATCATTGCCTTGTCCTTCGCACCACTTACAAACAGACCTCAGCTGCTCCTATCTCAAGAGTCCTCACTCTTGTACAGGAGGAAATAAATACCAGAACTGTTCTGCTGTTTGTGTACAAAGGTACAAACCCTGTGCCCAGCACAGAGCCCAGACCCCTGGGGAAAGGCCACGTTTTCACCTCTGTTTCTGCTCTGCTGTGAAGGCATCACATCCTGGCTTCAGCTCTGGGCTCAGTGGATGCTCCAAAGTCTTTGGAGATTCACCCAAAAACCCACCAGGTACACACCTACAGTTCCTAGGAGGTGAAACAGATCCCTCCTTCTATTTGTATGTAGAATACAGAGTCTCTAGTTAAATGGGCACAGAACACAGCATGAATAAATAAACAGGGAAAACCAGATATGGCTGCTTTCTCCAGTTGTATCTCAGGGCACAGACCCTGCAAAGCCACCTCATACACCAGAGAAAAAGAGAATCTCCTTCACTGTGGCTGAAAACATAATGTCTTCTGCAAATATTCAAGATATTTTGTAGACAGATCTTTTAAAACTGAAGTGTCATCTAATATTCAGGGCTATTTAGTGGCTGGAACAGCAATTACTGTAATATTTCTTGTTTATAGCCACCTAGAAGTTACAAATGTAACTCGGTAGTGATGCACAGCCAGGGGATCTGGTTCCAAAGCAGAACATCTCAAGTCAAGAGCTTTGCTAATGCCTGCAGCAAACTTGCAAGGAGTTACAAAAGCTGTGAATCACATCACTTCAGCAGCACTTAGAGTCAAACCCCACTTCATGGCACGGCTGCCTGGCTGAACTCTTCCTGCTGTAGGAAGCATCCCAACTCCTGTCTCTCTGTAAAACTTGCCTGGAGCAGGAACAGATAAAGCTCTGCAATGCATCTCTCGAGAGCCACAGAATATGTTGAAGAGAATAAGAACCACAAGCAGGAAATCAGTCTGCACTGGAAGGAAACCTTTCCTAGGAAAGGTTTGTTTTCTAAGCTGCTTGTAGGGGCTGGTATCCAAATCTCTCCTGTCTGACCTTATCACCACGGGTGCCCTGCCAGGCTCAGGATTAGAGCTGGCTGGACTGGGAAGGTAAATTATTAATGTGGGGGCCTGGAGGTGGGTGTGGGAATTCCTGATCTCCCCCTGTGCTCCCTGTGACCTGCAGCGCTCAGCTAAGCCCTGCACCACAAAGAAGGTATTCAGGGGCCTAAAACTCTTTAATTCCCATTGACTGGCTTTCCAAAGGAAATAAATGGCTCCATGAATTTGGGCCTTCAGCCCTCCCATGCAGCAGAGCTCATCTGTGAAATGGAAGTACAACCACATCCTATTCCATCTGTGCTAAATCCTGGGAGAGGTAAATGGAGCAGCCCCCACAGGAGGAGCAGGGCTGCACAGCAGGTCATGGAGAGCACACAGGTCCTGCAGGGTCAGGGGGTTCCTGGCACATCTCCCTCCTCCCAGACCCAGACCAAGGCAGCCCCTTTGGACAGGAAACAGGAGTGATCAACTTGGGCTTGCACTGCCCATTTGTTTATTTTGGGAACAACAGCAAAGCCACTCTCTCCTCTTCCAAGCCTCTGCAGCCCTTCAACTTCATCAGGCCAAGCCACCACAGCCAGGGTGTTCCTGTGGGACCCTTCCCTGCCTCCTGCCAAGCAGGTACTTCTTGCACCTCCCTTACTCTCCCCCAGCTGATGTGCAGGGTGGGAAATGTCTTTTGTATCTTCTCCATCATCCTTAAGGGAAGAGATGAGCATGTGCAGCCTCACTGCTGTCACTCAGCCACGTCTGGGTTTGTGGTTCTGGCTTTCTCCCCTTCTTCCCTCCCACACTGACAGGCTCATGCCCTAACACAGGGGGAGCACAGCACTTCCCTCTCCACTTCTTCATCCCAGTGTTGTACCTCATGCAATGTGGACACTCCTTAGAAAAGGAGTTCAGGACAGAAAATCCAAACCAACACTTCAAAAGGACACCCAAGTCTGCAGCTTTATTATGAGGTGAAAATGACCTCAAACCCCTGGACTAAACAAATGCCTGGGGTGAAAAAGATGGAATAAATTAAAGGATATAATTATGGCTGGGAAACGAGAGAAGGAGGCTGCTCAATAGGATGAAAGAGGGATTTGAGGAATAAGAAATGAAAGGAGGTGTCAGCTTGAATCAGCCAGGTTGAAAACTGCTGCTGATTTTGACTGACATACTGAGACTTTCCAATTGCAAACCCTTTCTCTAATAAGCTGCAAATTCATCTCTACACTTTTACTTTGATCTTAATGCAAATATTTTATAATGGACACATTTAATGATTTTCAGGTGCTTATTGGTTCTATCAGACTTGATACTGGAATCAATCTCCTCTTTTAGAAAGCTTGGGTTAATGGCAAAGTTTATTAAACTGCATGCAGTCATTCAGAGAAGATCAATAGAGACATGATTACAGAGCAACCAGAGGATTAAACATGAGATTTATCACAAAATTAAACTGAATTAAATGTTCTCTGATAGCACTTGAAATGCTGTCGATACTCTTAACTGATAATCTATGCTTTCTGTGTTTACTTACAGGCAGCAGGGAAGTCTGACTCGAGGAAATGACTGTAATGTAAAATCTGCAAAGATTTGCTGAGAGCATTAAACCTCACCTAGAAAGCCATTATTTCTTCCTGTTAGAAGAGCAAAAGCATTTTGTTTCTTTGCCCATTTCCTCTTTAAGGGAGAGGAGGATACAGCCCTCTCCCATATCACACTTTGCAATCTCCTTCTCAGGGCCATTATAGGATGCACAGGCCACTAAAGGATCCTACACAGGGTTACAATGAAATATTTTATGGCTTCCTGCTATGGCAGTTTTGACCTCATTCAGAATTAATTTTGAGTTCTCGATGACCTTATTAAAACTTATTCCACACACTGAGAAATTTGCAGCCTTCCTGCTTCTCCTTTCCCTCTGCTTAGCCCAGTCACCCCCTTACACTCACACCTCTCCTTGCACAGCACTGTGCAAACTTCTCTGATGTTCTCTGCCAAAAGAATTCAACTCCAAAGCATCAAAAAAACAAACCAAATAAACAAACAAAACCCAAATCCCCCCCTTTAAAAAAAAAAAAAAAAAAAAAA
>VXBC01010528.1:172782-193406 GCA_013399945.1 Ploceus nigricollis | reverse complement strand
AACAAAAAAACACCTAAAAAAACCCCAGGTGCATCAGCAACACAGCACCACTGTCCTAGGAAACAGAAAAGGAAGTCCAGGGGATAAAAATCAGGCCAGTCTTACAGAGAGAATCTAAATTCAGACACTATTATTTGAGATGAGATCTGTCCCTGCAACAGAGCAAGAATTTCCCAGCCCTGCTGTGCCCTGAGCTCTGTTATCAGAATCACAGAGATGTTTCCATCTGCTCTGGGATAACGTGGCTGGCCTGGCTGGAGGACCAAAACCTCAGCAGGAGAGAAGGGGGAAGAGAGAGGGAGGGAGGGAGGAGCAGGAGACCCTGAGTACACAAGAGACCAGATGCAAAGGAATAACCCATCACAACCACAGCTTTGACAAGTTTTGATCATGTGTCTGTGGTTTCCAAAATGGTCACAACACACAAATTTAACTGAGGAGTTCCTTTAAAATGTAATGTTTGTGTTCATCAAGCAAGCAGGAGGAGGGATGTCAGCTTCCAGGCATTTTTCCATCATACTTTTCAGATAAAGTCTGTATCCCACCACAGCCTCCACCAAAAGCTTAATAAACCTTGATAAAATACCTCAAAGGAAATATGGCCCTCCAACAGCAAATATATTACCCAAAACAAAACCCATCAAAAAAGCCCTCATCAGCTATCATGAATTGAATTTTTACTGACTCAGAGGGGCTTAGCTGCTTTCTAAACAGGCTCAGCTATCCCCAGTGTACTTTGCAAAATTCAATCCAGTAATCCAATCCCAGATGCATTATGTGAAATCTTATTTCTCCAAGCTCTAGAAAAGAACAAGCAAAAAGGAAGGCTTTAGGAACACTAATTTGCCAATAAATACTCACTGAGCCAATTTTGCCTTTACTGCTTTTTGGAGGAAAATAAAAAGAAAAAAATCCTAAAACACAAACTGCTGTCCGAGTACTACATTCCCTTATTAAAACTTCACTTGTGGATAGAAAAAATACCATGGAGCACGTACCCTGAAATTAGCCCAGCATGTGCTGCCCCAATAAACAAATCCTTGGAAACCAGATTAGCATCATTCCCAGTAGGCTTCCACTACAGAAATCACTGGCTGCTCTGTGCAGAAAGGGAAAATCTCTGTAATATCTAATAAATGGACCAGTGCAGAGCAGGGCATGTTCCAGCAGTGAGCAGTGAAGCCACAGGCAGCCCCCACCGTGGCTGTCACATTTTACATGGATGCCAGCACACAGTCAAGTCCCAGAGTGACCAGGCAGAGCTCCTGGTGTTCTGGGAGCCCCGAGCTGAGCAGGGACAGACTCACCCTGGTGCACCATCAGAGGAGACAGCCCAGGTTTATGGGTCCCCACGTGCCCTATGGGATGCTCCATGGGTGACACAGATGGCACAGGAGCACTGCCACTACCCCAAAACAGCAGCTGTTCCATCAGGAGGGCAAGGACCAGGCTAGCAGCTGCAGGTGACATTAAACACCCAGCTCTGACAGCATCCTCCTGCCCTGGCACTGCCCCGTGGGATCCCAACCCACCTCCATCCTGCAGGCTGCTGCCCTGGCTGGCTGGCAGCAGGGAGACACACTGCCCCTAAAAATAAACATTTCTGGCTTCCTCATGTTTGCATGCAGAAAGGGGGAAGTAAAGCCCACTGTAAAGAACACAGCTCCATATCTCAGTGCACCACCTGAAAGGTGGGCTGAAGCCAAGCAGGTGACAGGCACACAGTGTCAAAAATGGGATTTTTCCAGGCAGTTGTTTCCCTGTAACTGCTGCTCTCTTGGAAACAAAGGCCATGCCTGCAGCTCTGATTATGGAACACACAGCACTGTGCTGATACCCCAGCAGTGCATCAGTGGCCCAGGGTGGTTCCTGTTTCAGAAGCAGCCTGTGAGGGACAGCACTAAACTACAGCTGGGAATTCCTGATGGAGTTCATCCCCACCAAATGTGCTCCTTCTGCCCTGTCTCACAGCTAAGAGATGCTGGACTTGCCTTTCCCCCCTCCTCTGGCCCTTAGACACAGAGGTCCAGGGCAGCAGGCAGGTGACAGCTCAGGACACAGAGCTGGAGAGGTTTCTGTGGCACCAAAAATCACCTCCCTCAAAAAGCAGTTGCCGTGTGCTCTGTGTTTTATTAATTTAATGGTCAGGATAATAAATTTGTCAGTAATGACAAAGAAATTCCCTAGAAACTGGAGTACTCAAGTGTCATTGAAGCTCCATCTATTTAGCAAATAGATGAATGCCTTTCAGCGAGGCTGGCTGTGATTAAGCAGCTGTCACAGCTCCTGCAGCAGCTGCACAGGCACAGGTAGCTCTCAGGGCTCTTCCTCATAGGGATGGGAAGATGATCCTGATGTGAACGGAAATCAGCAACTGAAAACCCAATTAATGAACTGACACAGAAGTAATGGGTCATTTCTCTAAGTCTTCTGCTCCCGTTGACTTGTACAAGCTTCAGTTTTTACAATCAGATTCATTAAAGTTTCACAAACAAAAAAATAATAGATTTTGCTTTCTGACTTGCTGAAGTTATGTTTGAGTGGACTCATACCTTCATGAGGGAGTGTGAGTTTTTTTAGAGGGACTTTGATTTTTGGAACTCATTTTTGTTTTTTCCAGGACTGAGACACTGAATCTATTTTACAAACATGATTTCTTAAAAATTCAAGGTGATAAACTGTTTCTGTTATTTTTACCCTTCTAATTGAGCTGTTCTTTTCATATGTGTACTCTGCTCAGCAGCCACTGAAATTGGAGGAAGTTTTCCAGGGAATTTCTACGTACTCTGTTTCCTAACACACACTGCAAGAGGTTAAGAAAAGAGAATACCCAACTCTCTGCTCTCCCACTTTCATGACTAAAAACTCATGGAAAGTCCCAGTGAAAATGTGGCTTAATAATGGATTGGAGAGCTCGCTGTCCTTGGGTAGGGGATATCAAAGATAACACTTGGCCTATTAGAGAGGAAAAAGAAATGACCATGAAGGGTCTTTCAAAACAAGAAACTGAAGCAAAAATGGATCAGCAGAAGACTCTGCTTGTACAGAACACGGCTGCACCTCAAAGAAATGGTTTGAAAGCCTTTCTCTACCATGCAAGATAGAAAAAGGAAAAGAAAGGAAATAGCCACTGGGACAGACTTTCAACCTGGAAATAGCAAAATTTACACCAGCTGAGAATCTGCTCTAATTAAAGGGAATATTTCTGCATGAAAGAAAATGAAGCACAAGATGCTCTACCTAAGGCAAGGAAGTTTCAACAGAATATAAACTGGTGAGGCTAACAATTACAGGGACTACCAAACATCAGGTGGCACAGAGATCACCCAGGGGACAACAAGCAGGAACTTCTTCCTCACTG
Organism: Ploceus nigricollis; assembly: GCA_013399945.1. Taxonomy (NCBI): domain Eukaryota; kingdom Metazoa; phylum Chordata; class Aves; order Passeriformes; family Ploceidae; genus Ploceus; species Ploceus nigricollis. The sequence goes on along the minus strand of VXBC01010528.1, from coordinate 190,045 downwards.
AATGACTGCACTGAGTCCCCACACTGCCTACAGGTCACCGAGAAAAGCTTAGAGCTGTATGAGACAACATGATCAGAAATTCTTCCTCTGTGAATCCTAAATATTTACAGCAATGTGCTTGACATTCTGGTTTGCTGAAAACCATCATAAACCCAGAAAATTCTGAAGCAAAGCAGAACAGTGGTGGAGGAAGCTGTGGGGGAAGGGAGGCCCCTCTCAGAGCATCCCCAGCTGAGCACAAGCACACACTGTACCATTTGGGAGGCAACTTTATGTGCTCTTAGTAGTAGATTAATGAATGTAATTACCTAACATTGTGGCTGTGAATGCTGCAAAACTGTAATTTATAGTGTGCTGTAAAGTTCTAATGTGTTTTTATGTCCATAAGCTGCTTAACCATAATCTAATGCATTTGTACACGAGCACCCTCCTAAGTGGCTCTCGGATCAGCAGCGAGCGCGAGTCCCGCTCGCCCGCACACTCCTGCTTTATGTCTTGATAAACCAACCTCTCCTGCTGGGCAGCTGAGGAGAAGCAGCTGCTAAAGGGATGAATAATTTTAAGTCCAGTGACAAGAACTAACTTCCTTCCTTCCTTCCTTCCTTCCTTCCTTGTCCAGTGACAAGAACTTCCTTCCTTCCTTCCTNCCTCCCCGAGGCAAGCAAAGCAGCAGTGTGGTACAGAGAGGACACAGCACTGGTGGGGTCCCTGTGAGGGGTGGGATGGAACACAGACCCCTGGTCTGATGGAGAGCCAGGACTCAGCCCCACCTCACTCCTACCTCGTCCTCCACAGCCAGGACACCAGGAGATCCTAGGATGGCACTCACAGGGAACCATCTCAGACAAAACCCTTCACCTTCTCTCAGTTTCTCTGCTCTTCCTGCTGCAGGACCCTGTGGTCACTCCAGTCCTTCTCTGCTCCAAGAGGAGGGATGTGGCCAGGACTCCTGAAGTATGTGCTTATTGTTGCCACTAACCAATTTAGGCAAACCATTTAACTTCTTTATGCCCTTGCTTAACCATCTGTAAAATGGGACTAATAATAAACCTCAGAGGGATTTAGTTAGACTTAATTAAATGGTTTGTAAAGTGCTTTGAGATCCTCAGGAGAAATGTGTTGTGCAAGTGCAAATTATTATTACTGTTACAGTGCTTTCTACTTCCAACACAGTTAAATATTAATGATCCAGTTCTCCTAATGCCCAGTGATACAACTTTCCTGAACAGTAATTTTCTCAGCTAAAAAGACACAGGACCTGGTAGTAGAACATCAAAAAACTTTCTTTGTTGTTCATTCATAAGTAGTCTGGAACAGCAGACAAGAGTAAATATTTTAGTATGTATCAAACTAAAGATGGAGATCCCAACTCCATGTGCTGTACATGCAGTCAGTTCAGAGCCAAAACAATGCAACTTAAATCACCAAATCAGTGTTCCTTTCACACACTGCCAGAGACCCAGGGAGGAAACCAGTATCAATGCTAATATATAATAAATGCCTTTGCTAGTTAAAAAGGTACCATGGCATGAGTGATGTGATTAACATTCAATTAACAGCTCCACGGTGTCAGAAGGAACATCAATGCCCTGTTAGTAAGAGTGTCACAGCTTCAGGGGCCAGGGGAGAGAACATTCTGGATGTTCAATAAGGTTTGTCTATTGTGATCCCGCAAAAACGATCTGAAAGTTGCCTGCAGGCAAAAAACAAACAGCCATGATTCCTCCTCTTTTGTCAGCTTCTTCCAGGCCAGCTTCAAAGGAGAAAAATGAAAAAAAATTGACTCATGACTTCAGGTCTGAGGAGCTGAGTGAATGTGACCTGGTTTGCAGAGCCTGCTGAGCCTTTCCACCCGCAGGAAACTTCAGCCACAGGAGCAAACACTGAACTCTCACAGCCCCGGGACAGGGCAGAATCTGCTAAAGCTGAACCCCAAATCACCACTGACAAGTGTGTTCTTAGTATTTTTCAGTATTTACTAAAAATATTGTAGTGGTTTTGGTTCACTAATTTGAGATTTTGCTAATTTTTTAGCTAATTACTAATGAGTGTGGTGGGTTTCAGTGCTGGTTAATCACTGATGTACTCACTTCTTGCTGTGCAATAGGATTAGGAGAAAGGCAAAGTAGGCTCAAAACTTTGAAAGGGTATAAAGAAAAATTTATTAACAGTAACTAAAAGAAAGATTAATAAGAATTAGAACAAAAGTTTTAGAATTTTTCTCTTCTCCTTACAACTTTTCTCACTGACAAGGTAAAGAAACAAAACTTAAAATTTTAGTCAGTTTACTATGTCTAAAATAGTTTTTTCTACTAATAAATATACCAGAAGCCAAATCAAACATTAAGGAAAAAAAAAGCAATTCTAAATTTGAAGGTATTAAGTTTCCACACACAACCTTAGGTGGTCTCCACTCGGAACCATGGTGTGGTGTGATTTTTAATTATATAGTGAACTCTGATATTTCTATTTGATCTCCAATACTAATGACATAACAAAGATACATAATCTATTGATAATTGAGTCAAACGTTTTTGCCTTTCTTATGTACTACAAAGTGAGCCAATCTAAAGAAAGCTGATTAAAAAGCACTTCTAATTTACTTATATTACAGATCCTAAAAATAATTAAAAGAGCAAAGAAAAAAAAAAGCCAAGGAAAAAAATAACCACAAAAAAAAAGAATCATCATCATCATGCCAGATGAAAAACCCCCTTTGCACTGAAGCACCTGATACCAGAGCAATAAGGGTACAGCAGGTAGGAATGCAGCAAATAGAAATGTGTGGTTTTGAATCATGAAGTCTTTATTTCAGCTAATACAAGCTCATCTCATACTCCTGCAACAGAAGAAACCACACCAAAGGCTTTTAGGGGCCTGTGTAGGGCCAGCACCAGGACTGAAACCCTGCAAAGTGTTCTCATCTTGCTCCTACACATGGGGCAAAAAAATATTCTCACTTGCTTTGGTTTTGTGTAGCTCCCTCGTGGATCAGGCAGGTCACACCTGCTCTGCAGGGATGCTGCCCATGGCTCACTCAGCCCACCTGGAACCTCAGACTCCCTGTGTACAAAAATCCAAAATACCCTCCAGAGCAGGATCAGTTAACCATGAACACTTAGACAATGCTGAGCTTCCAGAAAAACATCCCTGGAAAGTATTTTCCCAGCTTAATGCAAACAATCTCAAGGTGACCTGTGTAATTTTGGATGCTTTCAAAGCCAGGCAGAAGGGCTGTCACCACACCACAAGGTCCATCAGATGATGTCCTTTGGCTCCAAACCAGGCTGGCTGAGCCAGAACTTGCCCTGAGGGATAATCCTTCAAAAAAAAAACCAGCCTTGAAACACAACCCAGGCAACCCACAGCCTCTAATCCCAGGGGTGCGGAAATTTAAGAGATTTTATTAATGAGAAAATTAAGGAACTGGGTGCTCCTGTGGGGTGGCAGAGCTGCTGTCACACAGGAATGAGGATTCTCAAGGCCTGGAATCAGTGCAAGTCCCCCACTGTTTATAAACCTCCTCCACTGGAGCACATTTCACACAGGCAGGCCTGTGTGCCATCAGTGAGGAAAAGAAGAGTTGTGGCAATTTTATATTAGTCATAATTTTAAACCTATCAACTTCAACATAAGGATTTCTATCTGTTTCAATGTTTAATTTATTTTGCCTCCTAGTGTTCCTAAATTAGGGAGACATTTTATTGCTCTGGTTGACATTTTTATGAAAACTGAAACTAGGCTTCATTTTTTAAGTGAAATTTCTCCACTTGAAAAGCTAATTAGTGCTTGTGCCCACACTGAGGATGCAGGTGCAAAAACACAGACAGACCTACACACAGACAAACTGCCTGGGTGGAAAGATGAATATCCTTTGGAGAATTTGGACATCCTGTACCTTTTGTCACTACAGTAAATGGCAAGATTTTAATATTTTCCTACTACTCCACAATTACAACCTGCATCCACAACCAGTCACTACAATCCCTGAGTCTGTATTTTTTCCTAAACAAGGATTAAAGCAGCACTTAACTACACAGACTGGCTGCCAGTTATTATATTAATATAATCCATCTTTGCTTCCTCTTGTTTTAAAGGAGAGTGAAGTGCTCTGGCAGCCTTGAGCTCCTTCCCTTTTGCCTTCACCAGCTGATTATTTTCAGAATGGAAATGCTGGCCTCAGTGGGTACCTGCAAACAGCCTGACTGCCCCTAATGATGATCTACCTGTCTGCTGCTTCCAGGCCACCTGTTTGCAGCCTCCCAGGAAGCCTTACAGATAGATAAAAAGCTTCCAGTATTTTCTCCACATAAACTGCAACCCATCCATCAAGTTGTTTACATCACACCGAGATATATGCACCTTTATCATTACAGGAGCCGTCTCCAGAAATGGGATGAGCACACAGACATCATAAATCTCCCCTTTTACAAGGGGACTGCATTATTTTGTTGAAGGAAATGCACCCAGCAGCATCCCAGGATCAGCCATTTAGGGGGAACAGTACAACAGAAGGGCACAAAGGCAGAATGTTTTTAAAACACAACCAAAACCCTCCAGAGAGGACACGGTGGGTTCTGCAGCAGAGGTGTTTTGCTTGGATCAAAAGCTGCCATTCCACAAGCACTCTCAAGGCCAGGCAGCTTCTGGCAAGATTCTGAACTCCTACAAACCTGCCTGGCCCTTGGTGCTTCCTGTGAACACAGCCAGGGCATTGCAACTGCAGTCTCACAGCAATGAACATTCTTTGCAGCTCCAGTAAACACGATCTGTCCGAATGGGGAACGTGCCCAGGCTCTGAAGGCTCTGAAGGATCAGGCACAGCAGCCCAGCAGCTCCATCCTCAGCCAGAGATGTCACCTGTCCAGCCAGCCCCTGCCACCAAGAAACACCTGAGACCAGCACTGGGAGGGGACATGTTCATCCCTGTGGTGGGAATGGATGAGCACAGCTCTGCGGGAGTCCCCTTTCACCACAGAGCTGCACTGGACATCATGCCATGGCTGTAACTGGGATTCTTCTGGGATACAGCCCCACAGAGCTACACTGGACATCATGCCATGGCTGTAACTGGGATTCTTCTGGGTCACAGCCCCACAGGGACTCAGCACTCTGCCTTAAACATCACCCAAAGGAACGAGGTAGGAAGTGGCAGAGGAGCCTGGGGAAGATCATCAGCAACATCTCAAAAAGCTGTCAAAAAAGGAGGGGGCAGGTGTGAGGGGACTGAAGGACAGCTCATGTGTGAATCAAGCCTGAACTGACACCCCAAATCCAAAAAGAATCTATGCTGTGATCTGCTCAGGGTGGGGAAAAAGAGAAATTTCCCTCCAGTGAGACAAGTATCCCAAAGGGACCTACTGTGGATTTGCTTTGAAAACTGCTTTCCTGTTTATCTGCCAAAACAAATAAGGACAATCAGAGTTTGCTGTTGTAAATGTCTTTCCTCTTCTTGAGACAAATTCTCTCACAGAGTAATAATTTATTTTTAATTGCTGCATTTAGACAAAATAAACCACTTGAGAAAAAGAGGACATGCAAAAATAACAACAGATTTGAAATGAAGTCTGGACCTTAACTTGAGCTCAGAATTAAAAGCAGATTAGAGTCGGTATGCAGAGTTATTGGAGCAATACATGAAATTCCAAAGCCAACCAGAGCAGGATTTGCTGTGTCCCTGCAGTGTCCCTCTGCTGTGACCCACCCTGTGCAGGGACCATGGGGCTGGGATTTGGCTCATTTTCACACCTAGGGTTCTGTGACAGAGAACTGCAGATCCCAAACCTCACCTTCCACCACAGAAGAACCGAGCTGGTTTTGCCACTAGATGGGAATAGGTGCAGTTGCTGATCTCAGAAAGCTGAAATACAATAAATGACTGCTTAGCCCACTGAAAAATAAACCAAGCACAAGATCTTTTTTCCCCCTTTTTAAAATGCAACTACCTATAAAATTACAGCATTTGCTATTTCAGCAGGAATGTTTTTAGCCACTAGAAGCTGAAGAGACAAGAAAGGATTTCAGGGAGAAGTAACAGCTTTTATGAGACCCACTGATATGTGGGGAAGGAGAGAGGAGCTTCTGGGCACACATAGCCTCGTGAGGCTGGGGCAGCTAAAAGCCTGCTGAGTTTTCCCAGATGCCACATAATGAAGGCTAAGGATCAGTCAGATGTGATGGGCAGAGACTCCTGCACCCTGGAAGAACAGAGGAAAACATTTCCTCCAGTTCCATTTCCTTTTCCTTTTCAAAAGCAAGCCATGTCCTGAACAGCACAGAGAATAACCCCCCCAGCAGGTAACCCTGGCCTTGAAAGCATCTCTGGTACTTCCCAAGTCTCTCACTGGAACGTTGATAAGCAGGATGATAAAGCCCAAACACACAAATGTCAATGAAAGGCAGCTCAGGGAAGTTAAGGATAAGGCTTTCTGTCAAAGTGCTTCCTTTTCTTCTCTTTATCAGCTGCTCTGGCCCGTGTTCAGTTTGTTCCTGAGCACCTGCAAATGTTCACAGCACCAAACAGGCAGGGAGGAAGAGGAATCATTGGCAGAGAGGCAAAGGAATAATTTCTATCAGTGGCAAACTCCAAGATCATTGATTGCCACACTCTACAGGCTGTGTGGAAACCAGCTGGAAGAGCTAATGAAGGGATGGAATTCTGGTGTTAGAAAAACAAGTTTTAATGAGATGGACCTAAGGACTCACCTCTGATTACCCATTTGTGGATAGACAAGCCCAAAATGAGTTTTTTGTATTTGCAGGAAAACATGAAAAATTCAGTTTCACTACAGACCATTCTGGCCAGTTTAACAAGCTGGTAACAGTCAGGGTTTTTATGAAGTCCCTGTGCTCGACAGCTCTGTGCTGGCATCTGAGGTTACAAATTGCCTCTCTTCAATCTACAGGGCTCTGGTTTTTTGTGCCATTGACATTTTCCTTTCAAGCATATCAGTTCTTCCTTCATTTCAAATGCTGGTTGCTCATTTTATCTGCCCTTTAAGTGTTTAAAAAGATTCAAACTGGATTAAGAAAAAAAAAAATCAAAGCCAAAACTCCACAGTCTTCTGGGTTTATGTGTTTTTCTGATGTGTTTGCCATGCTGTAACCAATCAGATAAGCTCCTTAGTTCCCTCCAGTGATGGATTATTGAGTTTTTATTTATGTTTCTCCTTGTTTAGCCTCCCAAGCACCAATACATTTGTACCAATGTCTCAGCTTCAACTCCCATTAAGGGAAGAGAGAGCCGGCAAATGTGATCAGCCTTGGAGATTTTCCAGAGTGAGAGTGCTCCTGAGCCCTGCCCTCTGCTCTCAACGCATTTGGCACTGGCTTTGCTCTCTTCCCAGCCCTGCTCCCCAGCATGGGTTCAATACAGCCTGCAGATCACTCCCTGCATTTCACACCCACTTGCAGACATCTGACAGACAGGAGGAAAATAAAGAAAAACAGGACTGAGCAATGAAGGTCAGAGATAAGTTCAAGTCCGATAAAGACTGATCTCCACCTCCCAAGTGCTGTACAAAGTGTCCCTCCTGATCTTCACTTACGGAGCTTTTCTTTCCCCTCCCAGGGCAGCAAAGCACTTTTAGACTAATGGTCTGCTTCAAAATCAACACACTGTGAGTTTCTTCACATGGAAGGATTCCAACTCTCATACTTAAGTCAATCTTAATATACTTGTCTATTTTAATTGCTACAGAATTGTTCTCCAAAGCTCTGCATCTCAACAAACTCACTGTGCAAGTCTGAAGGTATTTGTGGTGTTAACAGAATGATGATCTCCTTCCAGGTAAGGATCAGTCCCCTTGCCAAAAAATTTAGCTTTGCAGCGTGGTGGAGAATTAACTACTGAAGCAGCTCCTGGCACCAATTAAACCCTGCCTGTACCCAGGAGCAGCCTGAGCTGCCGCCAAGCAACCTGGACTGATCCTCAGCCAGAGCTTGTCGAGATTTTCCCTACCTGAGGAGCATGTTCCATCAATATAAAGTCTGAAAAGTTCCATTGGAAATGCTGATTTATCTTCTGGGGGGTCATTCCTGGTACAAGTTAGCTCACCTATGGCTGAGTTGGGATTTTTCCCCACATCAGATAAGAAAACAGGGAGAGCAATGTGTAGGGAGCAAACCTCCTCCTGAGCTGGAAACCACTGGCTTTGCCTGCACAGAAGAAACAGAAAAGTTTCTTCTTACAGAGTATAACCTGCTGGAATTCAAGGTCATCCCAGATCTCACTGCTCTGCAGCCCAGGGGACAAGCACATGAACCCAAGCCTAAGCCCAGACTGTGCCCTGTGGCAGTGACACACACCTGCAGTACGAGCTGTGTCAGCCTCACCTCCTGGTGCCACCACAAAACCTGGGCTCTTCTGGCTGCTGAGGGCTGAGACCAAGCCATGACAGCAGTTTGCTCTCACCTGGACAGACCTGTCCTCTCCTGCCCTCTGCAGTGGTTCATATTCTGCAGGGAGCAGTGTTGTAGCTATGGTAATGTTTTGTCACATTCATCATCGCAGTGTCACTGAGCTCAGCTCAGAGCTGACAGGCCCCCAAAAGAAAGTAAAAACCAGTTTTAACAGACTTTTACCTGTCCCCTGCTATATAAAGAATGGGATAACACTGCAGAGCTTCATCCTAGGGATTCATCACCTCACAACAACCAAGATTCCTGACACAACTGCTGGCTGGCATGACCTGGAACCCACCAAGACAAATACAACATATTCAAGGTCCTAACAGCTGCTGAATGTATTGCAGACACCTTACAAGGCACAAGGAAACATGCCCTAATGGCAACATCCACTGCTATGACAAGCCACTTGATTTCTCCAATTCAGTGTGCTCCCAAGTGGTGAGTAACATCTGTGAAGAACAAACATTAAGAAGATATTACACAGTCAGCAAAAAAATCCATTTCCTCTCCAGTGGATGGGATTGCACTACACATTTCACAGAATTAGTTTACCATAGAAGACAGCAAATCAACTATAAACCAACTTGTTTACATGGCCCATGTGGGACTGAGAGAAGAGCTCTTAGTTCCAGTCTTTCCATCAGATGCACACATGATCAAAGCAAGGCCTCTGTGGCTTAGGGGCAGGTAAAACACCCTTGCTCTTATGGAAACGACACATTTATAGTAAAAAAGAATGAAACACACAGAGAAGTCCCTTTGATTTTTGCACAGCTCCTGAATTCAGTCACTCTGGCTGCTGCCCCAGCTGTCAGTTTTGGGGCTGGATGAATAGTCCAACATTGCAGCCCTTGGCTGAGGAACACTGCAGACACAGGACACAGAGCAGGGAACAACGACCAGCCAGTGCAATTTCACACTGCATCTGCTTCTACCTCTGGTACTTGTTTCCATCCTACAGAGATATTAAGGCAAACATATTCCAAAGCAGAAAAAGAGTTAAAGGCCAGAGCTGAGGAAAAATGAACCCCATTCCTCTTAACACTGAACTCATCAATTCACAGCAAGGACTAAGAGCAGTGCCTCAATGTCTTCAGTTAGATTCCAGCTCAATCACTGACATTTTAAGATTGACTAATGCCTGCTTGCAGACTTGGATCACAAGGAAAAAGCAAGAAGGGAGCAAGGCAGGCAAACTATTATTAACAAAAACATGCAAAACATCAGAGTTGCTCACTTGTATGAGGATTATCTTTTCTTGAAAAGCCAAGAGTACAAGTCCCAATCAAGAAATCTGAATACCTTGGATGACTGAGCCTGAAAATCATTCAGATATTAGTTACTATTATGTAGGACAGGCTGAGACAACTGTATTTAGTGCTCACAACAGCCAACAAATTGAGGAAAGTCACCATAGAGAGGGGAGAAGGGAATGACTGGATGGACAGTGTGTGAGCTTAGTTTGTATTCAGCCATATCGGCTCTCTTTGCACAACAGAGAGAAGTGAGTTTTAGGAGCAAAATGAACCATGAAAGGTGGCAGGTTTGTCTCTAGTGGCCACAAGGGCCCAGAAATTCAAAGGTGTGAACATGACCTTGTCATCAACAGCTATTAAGGAGACAAATGCAGCTAAAGGTTTATCAAAACAGAGACACTGGCCTACATGTCCCCTGGCAGCAGCAGCTGAACTCTTCTTAAATAACCTCTTGTAGAAGATTTGGGAAAACATGTTAGTACATTACACTTTGCAGTGCTTTAAGAAGGGCTTTTGTTTCAAGTGACACTTCTTGCCTTGCCCTTCAGCTGTGCACAGTCTTTCCCAGGAATCACAATGGTGCTGCAGTGTTTTGGCTGGGATCAGTGGCTGACATTTTCCAGGGGACACAGCTGGAAGCCAGGTGAGAGCAGCTGGAACTGCTGCAGTTGCACCACTGGAACTGTCTGAACCTATGCTCTCCAAGACAAGATAAGATCAAAACATGATGTAAGGCTCAGAAAAGAGCAAAATGAGACAAAATGTGGCATCCACCCTTTCTAACAATCACATTTCTGCCCAGCACATGCTCTCACCAGCCACACACAGACCCTGGGGTGCAGGGACATGTCCTGCCTCCATCACACCAGGTTTTCACTGCTTCTCCAGTTCCAGGCTCACAGTGCCACTGCAAGAGCCAGAGGGGAGACTCTTATTAAGCAGAAAGCAAAAAGAAGCAGCAAAATTAATAAGGAAAACTGTAAACCATCACTGGAGACAAAAGGTAAGCAGAGGCCCAGCCCAGCTGATGCTTGGGCTTCCTCCTCCCCTCCAACATGTTCAGGATGTGCCTCAGGACCAACACAACAGTGACAGGCTATTGCAGCTTCTAGAAGACACTGAGGATGGCTGGTCTGCAGAAAGCTTCCCATATTTCTTTCTCTTTTTTTTTTAACTCCTCTCCATAGTTTTTAATGACCTGAAAAGGGCAAGATAGGCAGAGCCATCCTACTCCTCCTGCCCATGAATTATGTGCACAGTGTTGCACTGTGTTGCTGTTCATTTTCTAATCTCTCCTTTCATTAAGACCAAAGTGGTATCACAAATACTGGAGTGTGTGAGTAGACCTGAACATGGAATCAGGGCAGCTTTCCTTCCACCCTCTCCATGCAGCAGTTGAGACCAGACCCCTGTTAGCCAGGACAAGCCAGAACACCAACTTCTGCTCAGCCACGGTCAGAATGGAATCCAGCACTGAAAACTGGAAGGATTTTCATGTTCGTTCAAAAGAAAGTTAAATCCCAGTATAGTTCTCTGCTTTCCTTCATTTCTCAACATGTATGTGGTCATGCCCAGGGATTCAATGCACATCTGTTACAAAGCAGATGAACTGCACAGTCTCTTTCTTCCCTCTCTCTTCTGCTTCCATGCAGAAAATTAAAGATTGGAGGGTTCACAGTCTATACTAAAACCACTGGCTCAGATGATGAGGGAATCACTTCTTTTGGAGGATTAACCTGGAATAGATGGCAAAGGAATGCAATTACTTTTTTGGTTTCAGTGACATTAAGCACAAAGAGTACCCTCAGTTTAGAGAACTTGGCAGTATCAAAACTCAGTTGATGATAAAGATAATTAAGAAAAACCATAACATGAGACCAGCTTCCACAGAAATGTGCAGCTGTGCAAAGAGAAGACCAAAGCTGCTGTGATCAGCTCAGGAGGCAGTGATGGGGCCATCTCTGTGCTGGAATGCTGGCTCAGGCAGCTGAGGCAAGATGGAAAAGTGTGATTTCCTTGCACAGAAAGCACAGTGGGATATGAGGGGGTTTCAGTCATGAGCTCAGAGAAGAGTCATGAAACTGAGAACAGGGAGGATGAGCTGGGTGTCAAGTGTGCACCTCACTGAAGGAAGAGGGAAGGTAAAAGCAAGGACAGGTTACAGATCCACAGGGAATGGAGGATGAGCAGAAAATAAAATGACTGGAGAAACAAAAAAAACATGAATAAAAATATGTGATGGACACAGAGGAACTGTAAGTGACTTCAGGAGGCTGAAAATGGCCAAGAGAGGTGAAAGGAAGGGATTACAAATCTCTAGGAAGCCTTAAGCAACTGGACTGGCAAGAAAGATCTTAAGGAGAAGCCTTAAACAGCCTTGAGCAAACAGCCAGACCAGCCTAAGGAAGCCCTGGGGCAGCAGAGGGTCTGGGGAGCCAGGGAGACATCGAGGAGCCTGCAGAGGAACAGGAAACAGCACAAATCAGGGCAGAGACAGAACTGAGTGGCTGCTGAGAGCCCAAGCTGAAGGGGCCCTGGGGAGCAAAGTGCAAACAGCCCAGGGCACGGGGAGGCTCTCAAAGCACAGGGACAGCCGTGGCTGAGTGGCCTCCAAAAGGCACCAAGCACAGGGACAGCTGTACAAACAGGACAAGAAATCCACCCTGCTGCTGCTGCCCCTCCAACAGTGATCCCTGCCAGCTGCTTTCCAAAGCAGGAATTAGCTGTTTTACCAGGTAATCCATAGCAGTTCATGGAAAGAGAAATGTCTTATTGACTCTCAGCTGCTGTTCACCTTCACATCCCCACGGCAAGGAGACATTTGCAAATGTTTAATAGTGAGAGCCAATTTTCATGGAAACAAACTGGAGCAAAGCATCACTGTCAGAGAGGCAGGAACTGCAGCTTCCTGTCTGTGAGCACAGGACAGCCCCATCACCAGCACTGGTTCACATTTCATTTCTCCCCAGCTATTTTAAAAAAGAAACAAGAAAATATTCCAAAAGAGGCAGCCTTGTCTAGAGCTAAGGACTACAGTTTGTAGAGGCTGTTTGCAAACATAAGGCAAAGATTCAGCTGTGGATCTCTCTGACTGAACTGCTCAGCAGAGCAGATTCAAGGAGAGCAAACACTGTAATGCAGAGTGCTTGTGGGGCTGCCTCCCAACCTGGCCAAACTTGAATTCATGGCTCCTCTCCACCAGCAACCTTAAAGAGAAAAACCTCCTGTTTTTAAATGCAAGAACTCTGTTGTGGAATCCACGTGCCACTGTGAGGTCCTGATCCAGCACTGCTGCTCTGAGGCCATCAGCACCCTGCTGAGATAAATAACAGTGAAAAACCAGCATTTAAACTACCTGTCAAAACCAGCAGTCAGGCAGAGGCCACAGAAGCCAGTAAGAGACAAAAAAAGCCACAGAATCAAATTTATTCGTCATGTGACTTCTCACTGAGTAGCACTGTAGGCTTTAATGGACACTGACACACTGATACTCCAGTGGACTAATCAAGACTAAGGAGTTAGCCCATCAAAACAGTGGGGGCTTCTGCTTCCTTTTGTTCATTTGTAAGGACCATCTCAGCTTAAGCAAGCCAGCCAAAAATCCAGCACAAACACCAGCACACAGAAGAACAGCACACTGACAACAAGGAGGATGAGCTGGGTGACAAGTGTGCACCTCACTGGAGGAAGAGGGAAGGTAAAAGCAAGGACAGGTTACAGATCCACAGGGAATGGAGGATGAGCAGAAAATAAAATGACTGGAGAAACAAAAAAAACATGAATAAAAATATGTGATGGACACAGAGGAACTGTAAGTCACTTTAGGAGGCTGAAAATGGCTTAGCAGCTTTCTAGAGGAAACACAAACCTCTACTTGCTAGCAGTGTCACAAATTTCAGGCAGAAGCGAGGTTCCACGTGGATTGACAAGCAGGAAGGACAGCATCTCCCAGAGCTCCACAGGCTCAGAGCCAGGCAGGGCTGTCTCACAGCCCCTGCACAACAGGAGCAAACACCTTGGAGTAGAACCCCTTCAGAGGCTCTCTCCCAAATTTGCCCTGAACCAGGACAGCTTTCCTTCCATGCAGCAGCTGAGACCAGACCCTTGTTAGCCAGGACAAGCCAGGGCTTTTTCTTCCTTTTCCCAGAAGTGGGTCATTAAGTGCTTTCCTCCTTAGTGAATCCCACATGGAAGCACACATCCCTGCTCTGTGAAGCCTCTGCTTTCAGATTTTACCAGCCATGAAACTGCTGTGACCAACACGCTCCCCTCACCACAGGCTGAAGCGTCATCCCAGAGGAAAAGGGTTCGCTCCTTGTGGTGGCACAAAACTTTATCATCCCTTCTGCACACAGACCCAATGAAAGGGAGTACCCAGTTAACACACTTCCTACTATGCTTTTAGCTGACTCTACAGGGGAAAAAATGGCATTTTTAAGCTCTGGCATCTGCCAATTCTTACTTGACAAACTATTTGTAGGTATGGCAAAACATATCACTGCCTTGCTATGAACATCATGTAAGGACTCACTTTCTAACTCAATGTATGAGCAGATTTTCAGCTTCCAAATTCAGTTTGCTATTCCTCACAGACAGACTTACTAGATTTTCTTTCTTTCCTGCATTCAATCCCATGAAATGTGCAGTACTTTGAAACACCATCACTTATTATTAAATTTTAAGTATATGGTAACTAGAGATGTATAAAAGAGAGTTTTAAAGAGTCCCTCCAAGACAAAGCACCACATTTTTGTATGCCATCTGATAACTATATGAACCATCAAGCATTTAAGCCTTGGCTGTAATTTCAGAAGAGCTACATATAAAACCTTATTTACAACTGGGTCTTTCCTTTCTCTTTCCCCACTGAGTCATCCTGGTCTGTTTAGTCCTTAGAGGGGCTGTGCATGAGAGACAGCATTGAAAATTCCTTCCATGCAGCAGCTGAGACCAGACATACATATCTATATCTATATCTATATCTACATCTATATCTATATATTAAAAAAACACATAAGCCATAAGTCTATACTCATTCATACCATGATTCCTGCCAGGCAAAACCAGAAAAAGGTATTGAAATGAACTTTCCATACACATCACTGGAAAAGAGACCAGAGTCACAACATTGCCTAGTGCATGTTCCAAAAAGGGGCCTTGTCAGAGTAATCATTTCACAATATGGACCTGTGTGTAAACTACCAACAATGGGGTTTTTTAACACTGATTAATTTACTATGTATTACAGAAAGTGTATTTAACTTGCTGTCTCTGGTACATCATTAGAAGCCACACATATCCAGCTTAATATGCTGTGTCTGATTTCAGAGGTCACAGGCTACAAGTGATTTGAGTATTAGTGATGTGCACACACACCCCTTGTGACTTTGTGACGTTTAGATGACCCCCATTTCGACCATCAGCAGATAAGCTCAGCACCAGAAGCACAAACTTGCACCTTAAACTGGAAAAAACACTTCTTGGACAAGGAACCACAACAGCCCAACTTTCCAGAGGGCCAAGAAGAGCAGAGATCCCTGGAGATGGAGCTGTGCAGTGCCAAGATGTCACCCCTTGGCCAAATGCCTGGGATGGGCTGCTGAGGATTCACTCAGTGATGCCTTGTGAAGGCTGACTGAGAACAGAGGCTGGACAGAGCTAAAGAATAAAGCAGGGATTTATTAAAAGGCCTCAGTGGATCCACCTTGGGCAGCACAAGAGCCCAGCCAGGGCTACACCCAAGATGAACCAAAATGGTCACAAAATGGACACCCAGTCACAGGGGCTCTCACTTTTATAAGTTCTGCTCTATTTGCATATTGGAGTTAATTGTCCAATTATAGCTTTAGGTTAAAAAGTCCCATCCTGCTTGTTTTTCTCTCTTCAGCCCATGTTGTTTCTGCTCTTGGGCCTGCGATTTGGATCATTTGTCCTTGGGTCCCCAGCTGGAGAAAGAATTGTTTTGTCTCCCCGCTCTCACCATCCCCTAATATGAAGCCCAGCCCCACACACTAAAGCAGCACAGAATGTGAAAAATAGAAAAGCTCAAAGCTGAGGCATCACGAGAACGTGCTCTGCTCGCAGCCCCGGCGCTGCCGCGTGCGGAGGCGCCGCTCAGCCCGTGCAGCAGCAGCGCTGGGCAGGTTTGAGAGAGGCACCTCCTGTAAATGTCAGTGGGTTTTTAAAGGTTAAGTAAGCATCTTGAGAAAGGCCTTCGTGCTCCTGTGCTCCACCTCAGTGCAGGCTGATAAAGGATTATTGAAAAAGGAAAAAAAAAAAAGCCTGCAAACAGATAAAAAGCTCACTGGTTGGTGTTGAACAATTGAATTTTTCTGTGCCCAGCTACAGGAGCAGATTGCCAATGGCAGATTTACCATTATTAATTATTAGAGCAAAGTATTAAAGACTGTTTTGCTTAATTAATGAACTCATCTACAGATGAGTGTTAATTCATATACATAACTGTTTTTTAAAGCTATGACAGCTTCCCTTGGAGTGCCCTCTGAAACATCTGCCCTTGAGGTCAGAGTTAGTGACAGCTGTGGGGTCACCAGCAGCTCAGTGAGTCAAGCCTGGAAACAAGTCCCAAAACTTGATGGGAGCTCTGTGCTGTACCATGAGCTCTATTACTGCTGTTATTTGAAGGGAAACAGACTGCAAAAGCAAGAACCAAGAAAAAGGGAAGCCCTGGAAGGACAGCCCCAGCTGGACACTCTCCTGGCTCACTGCAGGAACACCAACACCCTCTTCCCTCACAACCAGGAGTTGGGTGTGGTGTCACACACAGCACCCAGGGGGAGAAAGCTGGCTTTGGAAGGGGGGAGGACACACCTCAACACCCTGTCTATCCTCCCTCCCCATATCTCTGGCAGCTCCCTGCCAACCTCACTGGTAAAGGGCCATAAAATTAGAACAAACTGAATGGATCTTGCACTATGAAAAGAGGAAGAGATTTCTTCTCTTCAACAGGAACAGAAGAAAACAGAAGGAAAATGGAGTGAGAGAGTAAAAAAGGAAAAGGACCAGATACTCCCATTTTCTTTATATGTCTAGAGAGTAGAGAGTAGCAGAGGAGACTAAAAAGTGAGAGGAGAGAAGGGAACCAGGGATAGAACCTGGATGTGAGGAACACCCTGAGGAAGAAAAAGCAGAATGAGGAACAAAAGATGACAAGGAAACAAAGTAAGCAGCAGAGAAGAGAAATCCACCAAGGGAATAGAGAAAAACAAAAGAGCAAGAGCGCAACAGAATCAAGTGGGGGAGGGAGGCTGGAACAAGAACCACTGAAACGGCTCAGAAAGCTCAGACATGTTGTGTAAAAAAAAAAAGTCCCAAACTATAAATAGAAGGAAAAAGAAGGGGGAAACCATAGAAAAAGATTAAAGGCAAAGGAGAGATCAGCTTTAAAGCCTACCCTGCACAAAGCTTGCAAACATGAAAATAAGAACATGAGGCAGGTTACCACCACAGCATCAACCCCTACCCAAAGAGGAGTCACAGGGGCTCAACCCAAACCATCAGCCCTTCCAGATGGAAAATGTGACTTAGTTTGGTCTCAGGCTGATTTGATGGCCAGTGGGATCTGAGCCACAGTGCCC
>VXBC01010528.1:99528-172753 GCA_013399945.1 Ploceus nigricollis | reverse complement strand
GCCCCGAGGCTGCCAGAGCTCCAGGAGCTCCAGGGATGCCCAGGCTGGGACTGTTGGGGTGTCTGTGCAGGGCCAGGAGTGGGACTCAATGATCCTGATGGGTCCCTTTCAACTCAGCATATTCCATGATTCTGTGGCCAGAATGCAGAGCTCCTACATAATAAATATCACCAGAAAAAAACCTTTCCTTGAGAGGTCTCTGACTTTAGTACTAGAGGGTCCTTAAGATATTCCTGGAGCTGGAAATGGCACGGCTTCCTTGCAGTGCCAGCTCTGGTTGGCTGTAAAGGGGATGGAGTTCAGCTACAACAGGGTTAAAACAGAGCATTGGGGTAACCATATGACCCATCTGTTCTGGATTTCTTCACTTGCTCTGCAGCAAATCCACCACATTCTGTCACCGAGATGTCGAGAAGGAAAACTGCACCTCCTGGAATGAGGCAGCTGCTGGTGCACATCCCCCTGCACCTTCCTGGCTGCAGGCACACAGAGCAGCACCCCTGGCATGTACCTGCCCAGCACCCTCCTGCTGGCCCTGCAAAACCAGCTGAGCTCCAGAGAGAGACATCTTCCCCCTGCCAGCCCCGTGGGAGGGCTCACAGCAGCACCCTGCAGCAGCCCACTGCTCATCCCTTCCGACATCCCTGCACCCCTCCCACTGCCAGCAGCAAGATCAAGCACAGGGACACAAATATCCACAGAGCAGCTCATGGAGCTTTTTAAGGTTAGTAATGTTAACAGAACAGCTCTGAGCACAGAGCTGCACAGCAGGGCAGCTGTGGGCAAAAGCAGCTCACATCACCTGAACTACGGGCAAGCAGCTTCCAAACCAGTGCCAGCTACCAATGAAGATGTAAAAACAAGGCTGCTTTGTGAATTAAAGCACTCTTGTCAGGAAAGGCTTGCCAAGTGACTTGGAACAACTCCTCTTCATGCCAACTCCCCTTCTGCACCCATCTGAAAGGAAACTGTTCCCATTCATGCTGGTATAATGTGATTTATGTGTGGGCCAGGCTGCAGCAGCACAGCTTATTCTGACGCTCCTACTTGAGTCCAACTTTTTAGATGATGTCCAACTTTTTAGATGTTTTAAGTCACCTAATGCATAATATATTTAAAAAGAAGTCTGAATCTTTATTGCAGTTATTTCTGAAATACTCCACGGCAATGTTTACCTGTCCCTGAAACAGTGGCAGAGGAGACGCTGTGGTAGGTTCAGCAGGAACAAAAGACAGTCCTACTGCTGGCTGAATCTGCTCCCTGCAATTCCTGCTGGCTGCTATTTGTCAGACAACAATAAAAAGCCATGATTTTTGAAGCAAAATGCACTGGTATTGGAATGAGTAATATCCAGCTATTCAGTCAGGGGAGGGCACATTCTTTGCGTTCGTATAATGTTTCACAAATCCCCCAACGTGCAGCAGCACACAAGGATGTGGTTTGTTTCTCTTTCAAGCAGTCATCTGCAAGCAATTTCATTCAGTTAAAGATCAGAATTAAATTTTAGCCATAGTAGTGCTTCTGTGCAAAGGAAATGATGTTTTAAATAGGCATGCAGATGTGGTCCTGCAGATTGGGGCTTAAAACAGAGTAAATAACTGGAGGGAAGAGGCACTTACTCCTGAATTACTATTCCCTACTCCAGAATGAAACTTCTGCATATGACATAACTAAAACCACTTTGGAAATGGAACCAAATTGTTATGCAATAAGCTTTGTTACTTCCAGAGAAAAGATGATCAAATAAGAAATACAGTTTCAAATTCAAAAGGTTTTATTTTTTTAATTCCTACTATTTTCTCTGTTTAGATGAGCCCAAATAATGCTGTGATAATAAAAGTATTCTGTGCTACCCCATGTCTGAGACAGAAACAGCCAATAGCACTCATCAATAGGCACAGCAGACAGGCTTCCTAAATGTGGGTTAGTACAGATCTGATGCAGCTATCCAGGACTTCACAGGAAAAACTGTGTTCTTTACCAAAATCTCCCACTGGTAGGAGTCCCTCTGAGTGGGGCAAGCTCAAGCCAAGCTGCCTGGAACATGCAGGACTGGCTCTGACTACCAGGGACAGTTGTCTACTTTCCAGCACAATTTTTGCAGCAGTCACATCCACCTCGGGCTGCCTATCTCAGAGAAAAATACTGTACTTTTTTTTCTCTTTTAAATCTCTTCTAGGTGAGTACAAGATAATCCCTCTTCCCCGTGAAGGATCAGTGAGTGGCCAACAAGTGTGGAGGTAACCACTTCCCACATGGAAACACTCAAAGAATTTAAGTACAGAAATGTCCAGAGAAAGACAAATGTCTCCTATAACCAGCCCTCAACAACCATAGACTGTCACAACTGACAAACACAGACCCAAGATTTTAGAGAATGAGGTTCAAAAGCTCGATCAAGCCTGTGTCTTCCAGCTCTGTCAAGTCATTGGTGCCCAGAGTTAAAATCTGGTTTGGGGTGGAGGGCTTCTGTACTCTCTTTGTGCTCCTGCAATAGCTACTTTGGGGTGGGGAATGACTTCAAAAATTTCATTTCAATATTTTGCTGAGAGTATTGTTTCTTTTTTCCTAATACAGAATGGTAATGTTTTGCTATGTCAGAAAAAAACCATTAACAAAAGCATAACATCATTCTGTCTTCATTCCAGTCCTGTGTCTGGCTTGAGGAAGAGGAGCTCTGCTTGTCATGGGGGAATGTCTCTGAAAGAAAACAACTTCTGGGACAAGGGCTGTGTGTCCCATACCAGGAGTGTGCTAACAGGCAGGATTCAGCTTGATTTCACCTGGAAAATGAAAAGCACTGTGTAGCTCTTAAATATTTTATTATTGAAAAGGGATCATTTCCAGCCGAGAGCTTTGTTTACAGCTTGGCAGAGTGAATGGAAAATACCACATGTTGATATTTGCATTTATCACCTCTGAGCACTGGGAATGGGTAACCCCATGCACAGAGACTAAACAGTGGCAGCAGCCAACAGGCAGCCAAGCACCCCCTCGAATTCAAGCCAGTATCTTTTCAAACCCATTCAGTTCTCTAAATTTAAATGCACCGATACCTTTAAATCAGAAACAAACTCTCCAGTGTTCTGGGAGTGAAACAGCACTAAACTATGTGGTAATGCCAGGGAAAGAAATACCTCCCTCTCTATAATAAGCCCACAGGAGACCACAGCCCCTCACACAACTGTTTGCTACTGAGGGATTATTGCTGAATTATTTCTCAAAAAGAGTCTAATAAAATTTGAGTAAAACCAGAACCATTCCTGCTGTTGTTAGCAAAAGACTTGTCTGTACCTGCATAATAAACTCTTATACAGGGAAAGAAAATGAGAGCATTAAAATCTACTCTGATGAATGTCTTCCTAATGAAAGTAAAATATTTATCACTTAGCAATTCTTACTTATGGACACTGAGTAAAATATTTTGGTGTTAGATGCATAATGACCACAGAATTAAAATGTGTCTTTTCACCACAACATGGAAAATTAAAGAGTTTTTAAAATTAAGGACCAAGCTAAAACAAGCCTTGTGACAATGAACAGCATTTCTGTGCTCCACTAATTCCAAACACTGCTTGACAGATCAAATTAATGTATGCTAGGGGCTAAATATGAATGCCATGGTTTTGGGCCTTTTAAAAAATGATTTCTATTAAAGCACCATGTGAATTAGCCCTGTTCTATACTACTAAAACAGGCATGTGAGTGTCCTAATTGCAGGTGATTTAAAAGTCCAGGGACAAAAATGCCATTTAATTCTGTGGTACAGTGACAACTTCATAACCTGGAGCCTTCTGAGCTTACCACCAGAAAGGTGGAGAGAAAAAATAAACAAACAAAAAAACTGTAAAATAAAGGCTTAAGCCTATTTCCCAAGAGACAAGCACAGGCAGCCAGAGAACAAGTGACATGTCCAAGGTCACATGTACCACAGAATCATGGAATATCCTGACTGGAAGGGACTTCCAAGGGTGATCCTGTCCCACCCCTGGCCCTGCAGAGACACCCCAACAATCCCACCCTGGGCATCCCTGGAGCTCCTGGAGCTCTGGCAGCCTCGGGGCCGTGCCCATTCCCTCGGCAGTGCCAGCACCCTCTGGGGGAGGAACCTTGTCCTTATGTTCAGTATGGTTACTGGGAAAGAGCCAGAAACTGACTTTAAGTGTTGATCCACTCTTAACTGTCCTGTTTTCTGGTCCATAACCATTTCTCACCTTCCTTTATGTCTCAGGTTGCAAGATTTAGCTGGTGTGTGTATTCTATTTGCNGGGTTTACATTTTCCATTTCAAGGGAGGCTCCTGCCTTCCTTAGCACACACCTGTCTGTTCAAACCAAGACACTTTAACTCCCAGCAGTGCTGAGTTCCAGGTCCTTGGGCAGTCAGTGCCAGCCTGGGCTCACCCCAGCACTCTGAGCTCCCTGCTGAAGGTGCTTTGAAGCACCACAGCTCCACGTTCAGTCTGCTGAGCATCCACACATCCCCCAGCACCGAGCCCAGCCCTGGGCCAGCCAGGGCACATTCCCAGCGTGTCGGCAGTGCCAACAGGCTGGTGCCTGGTGCAGGGCTGGTGGCTGCTCACTGGGAGCTCAGTGCACTTGTGCTGCTCTGCCCTTACACTGACAACACTTGCGCTCAGAGGCTCGCAGCATTTCCTGGGAGTTAAAAATGGATTTTACAGTGTTTCATTAAAAATAAATAACCTACTTAAGGGGGGAAAAAAACCCAGTATTACCAAAGGTAAACACACCAGGAGTCTCAACTAATGTTGACACAGCACAAAACACATATCAAATATTTGTCAATGAACTTTTTAATGCAATTTACAGGAACTTTTGTCTGTGTTTTTTTAATATTTTGACACTTTGTCATAATTTATTCCTTCTCCAAAGCAGACTCTGCTTTTAGCTGGCAACTACCTTTTCTTTAATTTAAACCACACTATTAAAGTAGTAAATTTCCAAAAATATTTCTGAAAGCATGTTATCCCTGGCATTTAACCACCAGCTTGTCATACAGCTGAGCCCTCTAACCTTGGCACTGCAGGAGTAGACTTTAAGTAACCACTAGCTTTAAAGAAGAGGGGGGAAAGGGCAGATTTTTGGACGACAGAAAGATGGCATTTTTACAGTGACAAAGATTTATGATATTTAAATTGCTCAGCCAAACTACTCCAGTGTAATGACTGAAGTTCAGATGGGTATCCTGTATTTAAATGCACAGATACACTGCAGGGCAGCTACTTCTGGATGGTTTTGAAGGGATAATTTGCAATAAAAAGTAAGATTTCAAGGAAGAACCTTAAGGAGTCAATTGGCTGGTGTGATGTTTAAAATCCAACTGGTATTTCAGTGCCCTGCCAGCTCCACTGATGTGTTAGCTGGCTCTGGATGTGGGGCTAAGTCTTAATGCAGCAAACACCTTGAATATCTAAATGAAATGCTCCAGCCATAGCAGAGATCTCTGCATGAGAACAAGTTCAGCTGAGTTCCTGAGGGAAGGAAAAAAAAAGCCCTGCAAAGAGAATGGAGTTGTCTGTAACAGCTGACAGAAGTTCAGATGCAGCTAGTCAAGTGCAGCCAGTTATGATTCAGTTGTATAATAGCATTTGCACTGACAGACAAGACAATCTTTCTTACAACTGTCTGTAGCTTTTTGGCTTGAAGAATCTTGATGTTCTTATAAATTGCAACTTCCCATCACATTCAAAATGTCTATATATTTTTACAGGACACGAGGCATTTGTATGGCATCTGTTACAAAATATATATTCCTACTGCCTAGAAAATGCATTTCAAGTCTTCATACATTAAGTCTGATTTATTCAAGCTCATGGAAAAACTATTTTGAGCAATCTGTCTGGAACACAGGATGCATGAAGAACTGGGGTGCCAGGGACTGGCTTCTGATTCTCTGCCCCTTGGCACCAGCACAGAGAAAAGTTACTTTGACCTGAAACTAATGTAAATTGAAAGTGCTGCAACCTGAACTACTCCAAGAATGTAATTCTTATCCCATTCACCTGACATCATTAATCTGTGCAGCACTGATCATCAGTCAGTTAGTTCACTGCATTGTCAGAGAGCATCCCTATTTATGGAGATGTTACTCTTCTCAGCACAGAGGTTGAGTTTTTGCTCAGATCATCTAGAGATAGTATTTGCAGGTAATCTCCAGCTGACAGAGGCCGTTCCCAGGGCTGGCAGAGTGCACTAACACTCCCAGGAATACGTGCTGCTTATCCAAGCATTTTCCATGGCATTTCCTGACCACCCTGAGGAAAATGCCCCAGAATTCAGAGACTGCAACAGAGCTACCAAAGCCCAAAGATACACCTCCTCAGAGAGGTTTTGTGGTTTGGTATTTCACAATTCCCATGGGCTCCCAGTGATAACCTGCTGGGCCTCAGAGCCCAGGCTGGAGGAGCAGGGGATGGAGCACAAATCTGCACTGAGAGGCAACAGTTACACTGAGAAACCTGAGGATGACACAGACACAGCAAAGAGCAGTCACAAAAGCACGGCACTGCATCGTGCCAATCTCCCTCTCCTGAGCACTCTCACCAGTGACTGCAGAGCCCTGGAGATGGCACAGGGCACCACCAGACAACTGCTTGTACCTCCCATTGTGCCCCTTGCTCAGATGCTTGTAGATCCCTTCCAAATATCCAGGAGTCATGGATAAGATCTTTTGCATTTCTGTTGAGAGATTTCATGCCTATTTATAGATTGTCTTCATTATTACCATCATCATTTTTATTAACAATACAGACACTTGTAGCTTCACACTTTCACAGAGTCAAGTCACTGGGTTGGAAGGGACCCACAAGGATCAAGTCCAATTCTTAAGTCAATGGCTCACAGAGGGATCAAACTCACACCCTTGGTGTCATTGGCATTCTGGTTTTGTTTCCTTTAATCTCTTTGCACCCTACTCATGACCCCTCCTTCCAGAGCACCAAGAAAAATCTGTCTGCCAAAAGCATACTCAGGTTGTAGGACAGAGCAAGCAGGTCCCTGCCACGGGACCCTGCTGCCCCACACACCTTCACTCACAGAATCACAGCGTTAACAATGCTGGAAAAGACCTTGGAGATCATCAAGTCCAACCTATGACCCAACGTATGACCTTACCAACCAGACATGGCACTGAGTGCCACATCCAGTCCTTTTATAACACCTCCAGGAACAGTGACTCCACCACCTCCCTGGGCAGCCTTTCCAATTCCCAATCACCGTTTTTGTGAAGATTTTTTTCCTAATGTCCAGCCTAAACTTCCCCTGGTGCAGCTGAAGGCTGGTTCCTCTTGTCCTGTCGCTGTTCCCTGGGAGCAGAGCCCGACCCCCCTGGCTGCACCCTCCTGTCAGGGAGTTGCAGGGAGTGATGAGGTCTCCCCTGAGCCTCCTCCTCTCCAGGATAAACAACCCCAGCTCCCTCAGCTGCTCCTCACAGGACTTGTGCTCGAGACCTGTCACCAGCCTTGCTGCCCTTCTCTGGATGCATTTGGGCATCTCACTGCTGAGCCTCGAGCCCAGCACACAGCCAGCCACTGAGGCACGGGCAGTGTCCCTCCTTCCCCAGCAGAGCAGCAGGAAAAGGCAGCCAGCACCCTCCATTCTTATGAGGAGGGAAGCAGCTTCACCGTGCCAGGGTGTGGCACAGTGGCTGGGCTGCCTCAGCTCTGTGCAGAGGGACAGGAGCTGGTGACCACTGGAGTGGGCAGGCTGCAGGGCGAGCACANAGCCTTGCTGCCCTTCTCTGGATGCATTTGGGCATCTCACTGCTGAGCCTCCAGCCCAGCACACAGCCAGCCACTGAGGCACGGGCAGTGTCCCTCCTTCCCCAGCAGAGCAGCAGGAAAAGGCAGCCAGCACCCTCCATTCTTATCAGGAGGGAAGCAGCTTCACCGTGCCAGGGTGTGGCACAGTGGCTGGGCTGCCTCAGCTCTGTGCAGAGGGACAGGAGCTGGTGACCACTGGAGTGGGCAGGCTGCAGGGCGAGCACAGGGGAGAGCTGCCTGCTGGGGCACCCAACATTCCATCCCGGTCAGCCCTGGCACACACGGGCAGGAGTTGCACTGCAGATTCCTGCTGGCAGCAGAAAGCTCCAAGCAGGAACACTCCTTCCACACAGATCCCTCTGCAGCTGGAGCAGACACTGCCAGACACGCAGCACACGGCCCTTTGCGTGTCACTGTCCCAGGGAACTCTTTTCATCCAGAAACCAAAGCTCAGGCTTTCCTCCTCAGAAACCACAGCCCACACTAGTTTGGTTTTTTAATAGAAAACACCAGTCTGTGGAAGTATGAAATATAGACATTTTAATTCACCCTTATCAATTTGTGGCAGAGCTCATAAAGTGTTTCTGGAGAGCATCAGCAAGTCAGCCAAACCACGTGGGAGCTTGCACAGGGAGAGGGACCCACTCTGGGATACCTTGCTGAGACAATGTGTTTTACAGGAGGAAATGCAATGTGCCTCACGTTATCAGTAACATTTAACTGAGACTGCTATTGGACAAAAGACTTCTGTAAAAATCTCTCTTGATTCTGGACTTGGAGCAAACCATTACCTGCTTCCAAGAGACTTCAGTATAACAATATTGTGTTACACTGTGGAGGAGTAAAAGCTGGGAATGGTATCAGCTCTCAGGACATGCAGTGACAAGTCTCAGTAAAGAATGAGCCCCAGCCCCACGCCAGCAAAGCAGTTTGAGGTTTGAAGATGCAGAGCCAAGCTGAGCAAAGAAAACAAACCTCTGTTATGAGGGTTGTTCTGTCCTCCTGCCCTGTGCAGGACTTCAGCCATCAACTTCAGCAGGGAAACCAAGACAGCCTCTGCCAGAGAGCTGCACCAGAAATATCTGCCACTTTCAAATTCAACTGCTATTTATTAATATATCATTTTTCGTATCTGGATTTTTGACTTCAAGAAGGATCAACAACAAGCACATATGTATTCTTAAAAGTCACTGTTCAACATGACACAAACACATGCCTGAATGTGTTACTGGTTCTGTCTTGACCGATTTCTGACTGACAGCAATACATTTACTCTTTAAATAGAAATTTAACAATAACAATAATAAACCACAGCATGGATTTAAGTGGTCACTAAATCAAACATTCAGGGCAGACATTGTCAGGCAATATCCCCTTCCACACAACCTATGTTTAAGAGTTGACAAAAGCCCTACTCATACTAATATAACACAGTTTATTTTCCAAATCAGACCTCAAATGTGCAACCTTGCATGAAATTACCCTCAGAAACCAATGAGGTTCTTCTGTGACAGACCACAAGACATAATAAATGAAATATTAATCATCAGCCTGCAAGGAACAGTATCTGTGTCATCCAGTGCAGTTATTTCTCCTATAAATACATAGATTTGTGATGTTATCCTTGGATTGCACACACTTCCTGGGGCACAGACTGTGAGAGCAGAGTTAGTGCTCACCTGCAGGAAGGTGCCCAGCACAGTTCCCTCCTGGAGCCTTTAAACAGAGAGGGTGAACCAGCTGCTCTCATTAAACAAAGCTGTGCATGGGAGCCTTTCCTCCAGCTGCCTGCCCACACTGGGAACACTGCTTGAACTCCAAAGCAAAGCCTGGTGAGATTCCCTTCTGTGCCAAAGGATAATTTTTGTTAACACCAACACCTCCAGAAGGATGGAGCTGCTTCCTGCTCGGCGCCGCGCGTTGTCACACCAGGGAACGTGGGTGCAGCTGAGAGCCGGGAAAAGAATTCAGAAAACAGAGAGAACACAGCTCCTATGTTGCATTTTAATTGCAATATTTGGCAAAACTCTTGTCATTTGGGGTCTGGAGACATGAATTGTTGCACAGCTGCAGTGAGAGACAGAAGAAACAATCACCATGTTACAGTATGGAAACATTTTATGAGATAAAGAGCACAGCCAAACCTTCCTTTCACCAAATACAGAAAGCAGAAGTTTTTAATAGAATTCTAGGCACTTCTTTGAGTAACTCAGATAAGTTTCAAGCCCCAGACCGCATTCACGTGTTTATCTAGAGATAAGCAGAGCACTGAAAGATGAGATTAGTTTTTCATCCTGAAACATGAAACTTTCCTCAGAACTCCTTCACAGGAGAATGGAGCAGAAGGATGGAGCAGAGAGGCTGGCTGTGACTCTACAAGAACCTTCTGGTAGACAATGAAAAGCCTCAAAGCCATGACAAGAGGCTTCTCTGGGATCTGATCCCTTCTTTGACTCCTCCAGTTACAAGCAGAGATATTGGTAAAACCATCACCCCTTTAAACTTTATCCCAACCTGCTGCAGCTCCAAGCACTTGGGTCCTCTCACTACCTCTAAGGGAAACCAAAAGGAGTAATTAACTTGGATGGAGACATCCAAAACCCAGATCTATCAGCCCTGAGTCCATTCCAGACAGTCCTAACCATGACCAAACCTCAGCCAGGCTGGCCCAGGGCACGGCTGTGCAAACACAGAGCCAGCCCAGGGGAGGTGCCCACCACTGAAACCACTGCTCAGCTCAGCTCTGCAGGTCTGTGCAGCAGATCCAAGATCAAATGCTGCTGACAACCCACAAAAGAGATTGTCACCCAAGTAAAATCAAACACAACCACTGTTGTTTTGGAGGATGCACCCAGAGCAATGCTGGAATATGGGACTGACACACTGCAGTGACTCAAATCTCCTTGCAGATGCTTTCCCTGCCACCCCAGCCACATGCAACAGGATCAAAAAGGATGCCTAGCAGAACACAGGGGCTCTTGAACAATTCTGATGCTCTAAAATATGCGAGAGGGAGAGGGAGCAAGAGAACAAACATTTAATTTCCTTGTAAAACAGATGACTGCATTGTAATTTACTAGCAGCTGCTGGCAACAAACACCATCCTCTCATATTCCTATTAGCCAAGCTGCAGCTGATTTATTAAAGGCTCAGATACATCAAAACAAATGACTGTAACATCATTTATATTACTATTTACAGCTTCTTAATAGGGTTACACGAAGGGGCAATGCAGCACAAACTGGAATCTGTTTACAAGTCTGTCAAGCAGCAGCAGAGCATCTCTCTGTTGCTCTCTCTCTAGCACTGAGCTCCCCTGTATCATTTCCAACGATTACCTGTGTTCCTGGGAGGCTCAGGTGTGCAGGAAATTGCTGGTGGCAAAGCAAGCAAGTCTTCCCAAACTGCACAAATACTCAGTGGGCTGCTGCTAGTCAATATAATGCTGATTTAAAAAAATACCCACAACAGCAAACCAAAACACAAGAAAAACCCAAACCAAGCCTCTGCCCCGCTATGGGACTCGATCAAATATTGTTGCCCAGTCAGGAATCAATGTTATCACTCCTCTGCAGAGCACGCTGCTCCCAGAGCTGCTCCTGGAGCCACAGGCAGCACATTTACAGACAGGCTGTGTCAAACACAGCCAGGGATCAATATCATGCCCAAGACTGAGCTGGGCCAGTTTTTCAGAGCTGTCTCTGCTGGGCTGCCTGAGGTGTCCCCAAAGCCAGAGATTCCTCAGCTCTTTGCTCATGACAGGCAGGGAATGATGTGCCCATTACAGAGCAGCAGCAGCTCCAGGGCCTGCAGGGTTGCCATGGGCACAGCGATGCCAATCCCAGCTCTCTCAGGGGATCACAGAATGTTAAAGGGTTGGAATGGACCTTAAAGGTCCTCTAATCCCAACCCCCCATGCCATGGGAGGGACACCTCCCACTAGAGCAGGCTGCTCAAAGCCTTATCCAACCTAGCTTTGAACACTGCCAGGGTTGGGACATCCACAGCCTCCCTGGGATACCTGTGCCAGAGTCTCACCACCTCACAGGGAAGAATTTCTTCCTAGTATCTGACCTAAATTTCCCCTCTTTCCATTTGTACCCATTCCCCCTTGTCCTGTCACTCCAGTTCCTGATGCAAAGTCCCTCTCTGGCTTCCCTGTAGCCCGTTCAGGCCCTGGAGGTGCTGTGAGGTTTCCACACAACCTTCTCTTCTCCAGGCTGAACAGCCCCAACTCTCTCAGCCTGTCTCCATAGGGGAGGTGCTCCAACTTCATGGCCCCCTCTGGACTTGCTCCAACAGTTCCATGTGTTTCCTATTTTGGGGACACCAGAACTGTGCACAGGACTCCAGGTGGGGTCTGACAAAAGCAGAGTTGGGGGGAGAATCGACTGCTCCCTCTCCCTGCTGGCCAAACTCCTTTGGATGCAGCCCGGGACTCGCTGGTTTCTGGGCTGGGATCACTCACTGCAGGCTCAGGGTGAGGTTTCCATCACCCATCAGCCCCAAGCCCTTCTCCAGGGCTGCTCTCCACCACCTCTCTGCCCAGCCTGGGTGTGTCTGGGATTGTCCCAACCCAAGCACAGGACCCTGCACTTGGCTTTGTTGAACTCCATGAAGTTCACGCAGTCCCACCTCTCCAGCCTCTGGGATGGATCCAAAGGGACC
Source organism: Ploceus nigricollis (assembly GCA_013399945.1). Classification (NCBI taxonomy): domain Eukaryota; kingdom Metazoa; phylum Chordata; class Aves; order Passeriformes; family Ploceidae; genus Ploceus; species Ploceus nigricollis. Next base: position 160,306 of record VXBC01010528.1, on the reverse strand, counting down.
TCATCAATTCCTTCCCTCCAGTGTGTGACTGCACCACACAGCTCAGTGTCACCAGCAAATCTGCTGAAGGTGCCCTTGATCCCACTGTCCTTGTCACCAGCAAAGCATTTGGACTCTCCTCAGATAATGCAGGGTGTGGGCATGAGCAGTTCTCTGCTGGGCAGAAGATAAATTCGATCTCTTCCAATTGATTAGAAAAACACAGCCTACTGGGCTTTCAATTTCCTTTTCTCTGTTTTGAGTTTGCATACCTAAGGTTAGTGGCACCACTTCCACAGCCTGGGAATCTCAAACCCTGACTGATGTCAAAGCCAAAACTACTGGGACTGGAAAATGAATGTGTTCCAGATCAGCCTGAGCATAAGGCAGGAGCTGTTCGAGCCACTTCACATCCTGATTGATTTACAGGATCCTCCCCATGCAGACAGGTTTCACTCTCAGAGTCACCCAGATTTCCCCATACACCCAAATGGGATCTGCAGTGGGTGCTGTGATGAGACCACAACCCCAGCTGGGACCAGGGGCTGTGCTGTGACCCCCAGTCCCTCATGTTTTGAGAGCAGGCTCCTCAAACCCCAGGCCCTGCTGACAGCAGCACTACATCTGCCCAGCCCTGGCAGAAATAACCCAGCATCCTCACAAGCCATGGATTGCTCCATCTACCCAGATAATATTCTCAGCACTGACAGACTACCTCATCTAAAGACTCTTGCTGACAGGACATACTTAAAAGGATTTTTAAATTAAAAGGGAGCTTTGTATTAGGAACATAAACCCTTTATCAGAGGTGTCGATGAAGGCAAATGGAGGATTCCTTTGCTGTATAAATTACACAAGGAATTCCCAGCCCACCCCATGAATTTTGAACCAATGTGTTCAAGCTTCTGGTTTTCTCTAACCCATAAAAGCTCCAGATAGTCAAATATTATGCTTCTGCTTTTTAAATATTTCCATTTAAATGTAGATTTTGACCTTCTTGCCAATGAAATATTAATAAGAGAATAAAATATATATTACTCTTCTTCTGAGGGAGAGGTCTCTCTAACTCTGTCATGTTCCCCATTGGTTTTTTGAAGAGGATTTCTTCAAACCATGGTGAATTTATTCCTCATTTCTATACTTTTTTAGGCCATGGCAGCTGAAAACAGAAAGGTGATCCATTTATTTTTAACATCCTGTGGGAGAAGGGAGAGAAATTCTTTTTCTCTAGATCAATGAAAAATAAACAAGGATGCCAAAGAAACCCTATCATTTCCAGCAAGAGGCAAAAGGCTAATTTAATTTGAAGTAACTGTGTTCGTAAAGAAGGACACAGTATAAAGATTAACTGAGATCTCCATTTCTTTATATAACTGCAACCCATTAAGTGGGATAGAGGATAAAACTCACAAATTGCCCTGCTTGTCCATCTTTATCTTCATCATTGTTCCAAGACAAATACCCCTCCCCTCACCACAACATAATCTTCCTCGCTCCTCCTTTGTCGTTAAGGGAAGGGAAAACAACCAAATCCATCACTGTGCTGCAGCACAAATGCAGTTCTGTTTGAAGGGGATCAGCTCTGCTCCTGCTGATTTAAATGAGAGCCAGGCGGGACCCCAAGGATGCTCATCAGTCCTAATTACAGCTGCACCAGGAGAAATGTTCCATCACTGCAGAGTAACATCCTCCTTTACAGGCCGTGGCAGGGTGCACTATAAAAACACAGGGGATAAATGTTGTTGGTATCCAACACAACAGCCTCGAGGCCCTGCTGCTGTTCTGGGTGTTTTCAGCTGAGTCCTGTCTCAGGTAACGCTGCAAAGCCACCACAGACTGGTGGGGAGGGTGACAGAAATCATCTGGTGAACTATGGAAGGATACATGACAGCTGGAAAATCTAAGGCAGGATGGACTGAGACCTTGGGAACCTGTGCCTGCAGATAAGAAATGCGAGTTGTGATGGAGGAGCCCCTGGCAGGGCTCTCAATCACCGCCGAGCGCTGCCCTGTGCCCAGTGATTTCTGGAGAGAGGCATAAAGCAGAGATCAGCAATTTCTCAAACTTTATTTACCAGCTCTTGCTGTTAATTCTCATGCCAGTGCCTCTCTAATCTAACTCGTGGAAAGTATCAATTCTGACTTCTCAAGTATATCTCATAATTTGGCTAAATTACAGCCATCAGCCCCTGTACTCTCACCACCTCTAGGGCAGGGTGTAATTTAGAGAGGCTGGGTGGGATTCTGAAAGGCAGCTATGAGAGTTAAATGCCCAACTTCAGCTGAATTTCAATAAGCACTGGGTACACCTAATTCCCTTAGGCTCTTTTTTAAATCCTAGCACCTTTTTTTTCTCCCCTTTTTTTTTTAAGATGCTACCAAGGAAAGGTCAACCTAATTTGCCATAGCAGCAAGTGAAGGCAAAAGATCAGCACATGCTGACAGGCTGTCTGAGAGGTTTCATTATAGAGCTGTTTACAGCATTTATTTCTCCTGTTGTTGCTGCTGTTTTCAGGGTCAAGGAACTGAGATCCCATTTCAGTAGCAGAGATCACTGGTCTGGGAAGAAAATACTTGAATTTTACTCATTTTACTCCTCCCTCACAGGCTCGTTGACTCATATGCTGTAACTGCTGAGATTTTTCTGAATGACCACATGGTCGTTGGAAGCTTATACTAATGCATGTAGAAACTTCAAGCCCAAATTCTAGTACTAACATCACCAATTAGCTTTAATACAACTGGGAATCTCAAGTGGAGTGTAATGCCAGCTTAATTCACGACAGCATATCAACCCATCAAGCCAAGACAATTCATTTGAAGTTTGTTTCCTTTGGAACATAAAATTGGTTTTGGGAGGGAGAACTGCATTAGTGTATGGTACTTTCTGAAGCAGTCTTTCTTCACACCCTTTAATACTCCAGGGTTCACAGGGAAATGCCCTAAAGGTCTGCCCCTTCCCTAATACAAACACTTCAGCATTATTTCCACCACGTATTACCAGTTAATACAGGAAGTACCAATGACTGTATCCAACTGCTGTGAGGGTTCTCCACAGCCTCCACCTCTCTGTGAAGGGCAGGTGCAGGGTCTGCTGTGAGGGAGAGGACACTTCAGGCTGTCCCCAAGTCAGGAGACATAGGTGAGCACTCACCTGAGTGCCCATGAATGGGCACAACAGCCCCTGAGAAAGAACTGCCCTGCAAAAGCTCTTGAGCCACTTCACAACCTCAACTCCAGCACAAGGAATAGAAAAGTGGCTTTGGCTCAATTCCTGACAATCCAAAGAGGACAACAAGAGTCAGAGCAAGCAAAGGGAGTGCAACTGCATGGCCAAGAGCCAAGGCTCAGAGATAAAGGACAGTAAAGGAAGACCTTCAGTCACAGCCAAAAGTTCAGCCGGCAGCAGCATTTCTCTTCCAGCAGCAGGAAAAGAACCTTCACGTCAACTAAAGCACATCTCCCGACTCTGCCTCAAAAGACTGCTAAAAAGGTCAAGAGATGTTGTATCTCCCAGCTATGTGATGAAAGATGTGCCACAAAGGCATTTGTTTCATATTGCTTTTGTCAGGTGATGGCAATATTCACATGTGATGAATAGATCTGCAGGCAGTGGAGTCACACATTCACATCTCGGTGCCCGCACCATTGGGGCAATGCACCAAAGCCAGGCAGAGCAGAACCATCCCTGCTCAGCTGCTGGAGAGCTAGGAGGAGATAGGAAAGCTTCTCACCCCTGAAGGAATTTCAGGGTGAAAAGTACTCCAGAAGAGCACTGTGAAAGTTATGTGATCATTTATGATGCATCTACATAACGTGTGGCGTGGAGAACATAAATGGGTTTTTAGACCTTCCAAAGGCCTTTTGCTGGCCCCTGCATGGCCAAAATCTCTTGCTGCCACACTCCCACAACCAGTAGTTCTTTGTGTTATCAAAAGTAATAAAAAAAAAGAAAAGGAACAAACCCACTACAAACTACTTGAAAGTGTGGTGGTTTTTAAACTCCCCTTTAAAAATGCTTCTAGGCTAAATAGAGAAACAGCTTCCAAGAAAGCATACACACAACCCCCACAGAGTTAAAAAGCAAAACCCTTTTCATGCCATCCACAAGCACACACTGCTGTGACATCACCACACTGCCTTAGAGACACTTTGCCCCAGCACAAGATACAAGACAGAAGAGAGACAATAAGCTTTTTCTTCCCACTCTGCACTCCTCAACCATGATCCCAGAGAATCCATTTTCAGGTAAGAGTCCTCAGAGGCTCTCCTGACTTTCCATTCTGAATTTCTTTTCCACTCAAACAATAAGCAAGAAAAACTCCCAACCCAATTTATCTAAGTGTCTTCAGCAATATCCTTTTCAGGCTTTCAAAGAGCCACTGGCAGTAGTTAAGCTGGTGCTGTTTAACTTGGACATCTGTCCACCTAGGCTGGGATGACCAGCTCAGTTTACATCACTGGGTAGCAATCAAATAGTAATTACTTTGGGTTACTACAGGCTGGAGCTGGATTTGAGCGAATGATTTCAGAGCACTGGAATCCATTACCAATAACCCAAACCAGCTGGGTTCTCGTCTCTGTTACAAAGAAAGCAGCAACAATTCCAAACATTAATTCAGACACTAAGTACTAGGCTGGATCACCAGTCCATGGGAGCAGTGGCATGTATTTTGACATAATTACCTCAAGATGGAAATGAGAAGGACATCCTACGGAGAACGGTTCAGAATTTACATTCTGTGCCACATTTAACTCTCTAGAGTTATATGGAAAAGGTTTGTATTCAATAAAAAGCTCCATTTAACATTATTTCCTTTGCAAAGGCAAGCTGGATAATGCTGGTGGAAAGCAGGATTTTGCAAATGCAGGCTGCAGTCTCCCAGCAAAAGGGAAGCCAGCTGAAGAGCAGGAACTGCCTTTCCTGAAACAAGTTAGACTGTGCAACAAATTGGTACATCCAAATAAACAAATCCCTGAATCTCCTCCATTTGCCTCCCTCAAACAAATGAGTCAGTGCTGACTAATTGTATTATAATATGGGAAGCCTGTAATAGGCTTACAAACCATGTGTTTACTGCTCGGGGCTGCCTGGGTTGGTAAAGAAGCTACAGGAGAAACACTGTGCAGTCAAAATCTTATCAGGTGTGTTCTGGAACTGAAACCACTCTGCAATTCACACCAAGATGGGGTATGAGAAAGTGGGACTCAAGTGAAGGAAAAGGAATGCTATCTCTTCATTTGGGACAGAGATCTCTACTTCAAAGCTACATCTGACCAATGGGACTGATGACAAGAAGAAATTCTCCCAGTTACTACAGGAGTCAACCCTCTGAGATCCCACATCCTCTGAAGGGCCAATTTCACTGAAAAAAGGAAAAATGAAAAGGAGCCATTTCTTCACTACACCCTGGAAAGGACTGAGGTACTTTATAACTTGTGTTTATTTTCCATTTGCTGTAAAAGGGCACCTTTTTGGAGCAATCTGGCAGAATAGCACAAACAGATCCTTAAACATTGCAGGACACAGGAAGCAGGCTATGGGAGGGGATCATGCAGCTGCAGCTCACCTTTATAAGAGAATTTGTAAAAACAAGGTCTTAATTCTTATTTTCTACAGACTTTTATTGTAAAAATCATAACTCTGAGTCTTCTCTCTTCTAAAAGCTACAAGTCTGTTTTATTATGGTTGTGTGTCCATTTAGTTCCAAATCACTTCACTAGCAAGAAAAGATGCCACTTTGTGGAACTGAAAGTTCCAGACCGTTCTTTTCTGTCTGCTTACAATAAATTAGAGATGCTTTTCTCCAAACACACTCATGTTCAAATCCTGAGAGCCATCATTCTTGCTGTGACACAAGGAGCAAGTGTTACAAATACAATCTATTATCTCCTGACTTCAGTAGCCTCTGTATGAATTCCACAGTCAAAGCATTAAGAGAAAGGGACCTCAGCTGTTTCTTCAAATATGCAGGAAAACGTGCTGTCAGCTTCAGGAAACCAGGTTCCTCCACCTGCAGCAAGTTGTGAACCTTGCTTACTTTGAGATTATGAACTAAAAGGCGTCACAGACATCATCAAACTTGCAGCACAACCACTATTTAGTAGCCCCCCTAATTTGTCTCCAGGGAAAGGAACAGTTCAGATATATGACAGACCACAGAGAAATCAAGGAATCCTAAAACAGTGCATCGTGACAAAATTTTCTACAAGACAGTGCAGAATGTGCAGCAAGATGCCATGAAAATTAACTTAAAATCCCAGTTTCATGTCCTTGAGGATCAATTATAGCCTTTGTGCTTAAATGCATTTAATACATCAATGCTGTAGTGAGGCAGGATCCTCAGTGCTGTGGCCAGTTCAACCTCACTGGTCTGTTAATGGGACAGGTCAGCACAATCCCAACGTCCTGAAGGACAAAGAAAGGCTGAGGATAAATCCCTGCTGACCCTGCTGTCACTTAGGTCACACTGAAGGCTGGTATTATGTTTATCCAAAACCATTAACCTCAATTTCTCCTGCACACAACTAAAACCCAGCTGGAGCAAGGGAGCTCAGCCAGAGCCTTCACACAGACCCAGGGCAGTCCCAGCTGACAGATGGACCCAGGGCACTCCGGGCAGGAGCTGCAGTGAGGCATTTGTCCCTCCCCAGTAAAGCTGAGCAGAACAGCCCCAGGCTCAGCAGAGGCCCTGGGTGCAGTGCCCACACTGTGGGGCACCACACACACATGTCCTGGGAACACACCTGGAGAGGCACAGAACTGGAGAACAAGGGCACCTGCACTCTCCTCTCAGATCCACCAGGTCAGAGGCCCTCAGGGAAGCTCTGTCCTTATGGATTTTGGGGTCTTGGCCCCGCCAGGCTGTGACAGGCAGCGGAGTGCTGCTCAGAGAACTTCCAGAGCTCTGCTGCAACTGAGAACATCGTGATCCCATGAACCCAGTGTCCTTTATTTCCAAAGGCACAACATCTCGTTTCATTTCCTGCCCACCAGCTGCCTTTCCTCTCATATGAAGGCTTCACCACCAGCCAGTTAAAAGAGGGACTGGTGAGCAGCCTCTGCCTCCCCAGCTGCCTTCCAGGGCTTGCACCTCTGTTCCCCAAGGCTGTCGATCCCCACAGTGCCACCATTACGGGTTTTGCTCTTCTCACAGTTGCTACTGCCACCCTCCATGGCAGCCCCAACCCTGGCAGGAGCATCCCTGGCTGTCTAAACAGATCTGCAGGAGTGCACGAAGCTGGGAAGCTTCCCATTTCTGCAGCATAGCCAAGACTTTGCCTAAAGTAGCAGACACAATGTCTTGAAACCTTCCAATTATGCAGCTGGGGAAGCCCTCTCCCTCTGAAATTATCAAATAATAGAGAGAGCAAGAGAGAGCATGAGAGAAAGAAGAGGGGCGGGGTGGAGCGCAGAGGGAATATCTATGGCCTTCTGCACCCAATTCTGTCACTCTGACATTTCTTTCAAATACAATTATTTAAAGCCTCCTGATGGCAAAGCTGAGGAAAGGGACTAATAGAGGCTTGTACGGTACCTCTCCATCAGGCAGTTCAATAAATCCTGGCAGTGCTGTGATTTGTGTTGGGAGAATGAGCTTTTCAAGAGCAGAACTATCACTTTACACCGTCAATAATCTCACTGTCAAAAACTCCCCGAGTAACCTGACCAACACTTCAGAAGCTTAATTTATAGATGTGCTATTTGCCTTCAAGGTATTTTATGCAGCTAAATAATGGGAGTGCATATTATTCCAAACTATTCTGCAGCTTTCACACGTGGAGTTGAAGAACATGCAGGAGGACAAATTTTCTATTAGCTCAGGGCTAAATTCTTCTGTGTGACATCTGTTTGATACCATCTACAAATACTGGAGCTACTTCCAAATTATACTCTGGAAAATAAAAGTAGAATTAAGCTCCAGCACTTCCAGAGGAGGTGATCATCCAATGATTTAAAGGTCATCCCATTCCACCCCTGCCATGGGCTGGGATACCCTCCACTGGGTACCCTCCACTAGACTAGATAGTCCAAGCCCTGTCCAACCTGGCCTGGAACACTTCAAGGGATGGGGCAGCCACAGCTGCTCTAGGCAACAAATGTTGGGGGAAGATCAGAACTAAACAGGAACAGATCCTAAGAGCCTGGATCTCACATCATAACTCTCTAACAGTGAGCTCAACACTTGTACAGAGACACTTAAGGAGCAAAGCAGTGCATGGAAAAATGCCAGAGGCTCTTGGCTTTGCTGTGGACACTTGTACAGGGATTTGCAGAAGGCACCTCTGACCACCACTCCTCCCACCCAGGACACCCATGACCTGCAGTGGGATTGCAGCAGGCCAAAGTACCTGAAATCCCAGAATTTCACCACTGGGATACATGTGGCTACACTGAAGTTGCAAGGACCAACACTGATACGTAACTGCATAATCTAGAAAGATCTGGGCTCTAATGCCAATTTTCAGGTTTAGGGACATATCCATAGAATCATTCAGCCAAGTTGGAAAAGCAGGTTCTCTTTTTTCCCTGATGGGATAAGGGATGGGCTTTTTACTCTCCACCATAACCCACAGTGCTATTTGATGCAAAAGGCTGTATTTCATTTATTCCTGGCTCTAAATGCTGATTGGGCAAGGATTGATTCCTTTAATGGGAAAAGTATTTATGCAACTATAACAAAGGATACCAGGGAGAGACCCTGGGCAGGCACCAACCATTGTATCCCATGCATCTGAGAACCCCAGGCTGTTCCAACCAAGAGCAACAACAATTCCCTTGCTCTGGAGCAGGGAAAGCCCTTTACCTAACACAGCACCAGCAGCAGTGTGGAAGTCACAAGCATTTGCACACACTCATGGTTCAGATGAGTCAGAGAGAAAAGTCAAGGCAACCTGAACCTCAACTGGGGGAAAAACGCAGTTTTACACCCAAACTCAGCAGCTTGGATCTCTGCATTTTTGTAGTGATACATATCATTTTTTAGTGATACATGTAGTGATACACGTGCATTCCAGACTGCAGAACAGCCCCAGTACTCTGCTTGGTCAATACCTACTGAGATTGCTCCCTTTTTTCAATTCACAGCTGAGCCACTCTAAAGGGTTTTGCTTTTAAAGCTAGGCTCTTGCTCTAACAAAAGACAAGGACTGGACTGCCCTTTTTTTTTGTCTTATTTATTGGTTTGCTTTAAACAACAGCCTTTCCTTGACTAATAAGTCACATGCCAACAAATCAAGATAATTATCCAAAGGTCAGTGCATCAACAAGGTCCCTTTTTGCATATTGCTGTGACTCAAAAGCTGGCTATCTGCACTGCCAGCCTCTGACACCCTTCAGACAAGGGTGGCAAAATCACTTAAAAGCAAGTGGATGTCTGCAGTAACCTGGCTTTGTATGGACAAAGGAACCCTCCCACTGCCTACACACACACAAAGAGCAGAACTGTGGTCACACGTACAAACAAACTCGAATAAGAGCCCAAATATTAAACAAAGTGAGAAGGGTCTTAAACAACCCCAAAACTCCTTGTCTTGTCAGATCAAACTGAGTTTGACATCTGATACTCTCCTCCATAACTCCTTATAGCAATGCAGTTTACCAGAGCCTGCCAAGGCCACAGAATAAATTAATCTCAGTTTACCAACCAAGCAGGCACATGTAACCTCTCCTGGAAGGAATTAGAGCACCTTAGCTACATAACAGATCCTGTGCCCACTGCTAGCAGCTAATAAAACACAACTTAATTGGTACAATTCCTCCCTCCTGCTCTTTCTTTTAGTAACATAAAACTCAGGGTCTTTTCTACACAGTTCCAAAAGCAGGCCAGCAACAACAGCAGAAAGCACAGCACACAGTGTATGCAGAGATCAAGAATTAAATTCCCTGTCCCACCCAGTTCAAACCCATCAAACAGACCAATTCAGCTACTCAGTCCCTCCAGCTGAGCAGCTCTGAACTGCTGGCTCCCCTAAGGAAGCCCCTTTGATGACTGAACGTGGCAGAGCAGGTGCTGACTTCTGACACCAGGAATAAGCAAGTGCATGGCTCCCTCCTGCCTGGCCAGAGAGATACCCCAGAAACAGCTTGGGTTCTCTTTCTCCCTCTTTGATCATGCTGGTGGTAAAAATGAAGATTACTCTTGGCGATGATCCATCCTGCATAAGACAGAGTGATCACCTGGCATTTACCTCCAAATCTCTTCCTCTTCAATACATAAACTGCTGGAGTTTAAAGTAGGCACCATGTGGCAAGGAAAGCTCTTCCCTAAGCCTCAGTTGCACAAAGATCTCAATAGGAATATTGACAAGATTGACTCCTTCTGCATGTTTAAACCAAGTGTCAGAAAATATTTATGCAAGCTTTTTTCTACTCCTTCTGTCCTCACTCCTTAATCCTGGTGCAGTTGGAATAGCAACTCGTGACAAGTCTACAAGCAACATGGTCCAGGGGAAATATTTATACTCTACTCAGATTGAGAGATCTCCAGGGCTGGGAAAAGGCTCCTGAACAGGCAGCTCCCATCTCGTTGCCCTGTCAGTGCTTTTCTTTGCCTGTGGCACCAGGCACAGTGGGGGCAGGCAGGGAAACACTTGGCTGGCCCTTGCTCCATTCCAGCTGGGGCTCTTTGGTCTCTGCATTGCCATCCATCCCACGGTGAAGGCAGTGTGAGTGATTGCACATTGCAGCATGTTGTATGCCATGTTAAGTTTGAAGTTCAAGGTTTTCTCTCCCTTGTACGAGGAGCAGGTGCCTAAAGGCAGGGGTTGATCTTAGTTGCTAATTCAAGAACCAAATTCTGCCCCATAAGTCACAGCTGAACCACAAAGGCTGAAGTACAAACCAGTGGCCTTGTCTGCAGGTGTGTGGTGTCTCTCTGGTACATAAGCTACTTAACTGATGGAAAACCTGCAAATATTTCTAAAGGCTTGATGTCCTAAGGAAGAAAGTTTCCCCTTCTTCCCTAGGGCAGTTCAGATGAAGGGAGCAGGAGGGCTCCCAGGTGTTGAGACCAAAAAACCTCACCACGATGTGTTCTGTGCCACAGCCAGGTCATGGGCCCTTCCAGACACAGGGTGATGTCTGAACTTCTTATTGCTTTTTGCCTCTTATTGTCTTATTACTTCACTTTCTGTCACTGTTCCCCAGCTCATTTCCCACTGCAGTGCATATTGCTCTGCTGTGCTGCAAACAGCAGCCATGATCAATATCCTCATATCCAGAAAACAGTCACACACACAGACACAGATATATTAACTGAGTTTACATGCCATTTGCACACTTCATTTTGTGCAATGTGATAGATGCTAATAACTCCTGCCATAATATTTACCCTTTCTGCTGCTGCACCTGCCCATCATTCATCTGAAGTCTCTATTTCCTAAAGGCACGTGGACATTGTCTCCCACAAAGGGACACCATTCTCATGGGGTCCTTCAGCCAGCAGACTCAAGCTACCAAATGATCCCACAGTATCACCCTGTGGTATTCAGAGACCTTAAACTGGCCACCTTAACTGTGTGGGTTTTTGGCAGTAAGGGAACAAGAGCACGTGAGGACACAGAGATGTGAGCGTGCTCCTGGAGCAGCAGCATGGCCTGAGTGGTTTCTGTGCTCACTCTCCCTCACTGCTGTGGGCTCAGCCTCCCCAGGAGGAGCAGCAGAGGAGGGGTAAAGCACCAATGGGTAAAGCACTCCCAGGGGTGAGTGATGAGACAGTCACATGTCATTGTACACAGCAAACTCCAAACCCTGGCTCCCAGAGGAACAGGAACAGAGGTTCTGAGCCAGCCCCTACCTGAGTGCTGCCCTCTGCACACAACGGAGCAAATGAAAGGGAACAAAGCCAGGGAATGACACATGAGACACTGAAACCTCCTGTTCCCCCCTGTGATAACACAGCACAGCAAACCTGCCAAGTGCAGCTTCTCCTAGGGAATGGACTTGAATGAAATAAGACTCTGTAAATCACTACCCCCAAAAAGGAGCTTATGAAAACTAAGGACCTTGATCTTCTGAAGAAATCTCAAAAAAATTATAGCAATTTAGTACAAGAATACCATTAGAACATCTTCAAATATGTATTTTAATTTTTTTAAAAATTAATTCCAAATAATCTTTAATCTCTCTGCTTGAATCCCAGCATATAATATGGAAAGTACTGTGATCATACCCTTGTTAATGAGCATTTAGAGGAAAATGGGTGTTTGAATCCTTTGTTTCCAGTAGAAGTGGATTCAAATGTGTATATTCAGTTTGGATAGACAGAAGTTCAGCTTAGTACCATATGAAATTTTTTTTGTTTTATCTAATTGACTGCAAAGCATGTTTTGGCCCTAGTTCACGTGCTTGGTCTGTAATTTAGCTCAGATTCAATGAAGCCTTAAATCCAGAGAGCCAACATCAAGATTTTCACAGCTAACAGTTTTCTGAAATTAAATTTAGATTAGTTCTTGAAATGGTTATGTTTAATATTTGATCTTACTTTAGATATAGAATACAACTGTTGTCCTCCAAGAGCTGACATCAGGGTTAACACTGCTTGGTAACCAGCGAACAGAAAGAAACAGGGTGCACCCAATGTTGCATGGGATGCATTGCTGCTGCTGCTGTACCACAGCTGAAGTGTCTTCAAAACTTTCACCCCATGAATAATACTTCTCATGGCCAACTCAGAGAAGGAGTTAGGACTTTGCAAATGAATTTAACCACAAAGCACCACCAAAATGTGTCTTCATTTACGAACTGCCACCAGCCAGACCAAGAGCCTTAGGATTATAGAGAAAAACGAGATGTGGTTTCTTTTCTTCTCAGAGCTTTTACCTGTGTGAAGGCTTCAGCTGTGGCTGCCAAAGTGTTAAAAGCTGTTTTTGCAGCAGGGAGAGCGGGGCAGGGACGGGGGACCTGGAACAGCCCCCACGTCGCTGTCCCACCGCCAGCGCCGTGTTTGGTTTGGACTGGTCCTTTGGCTGGAGAACCCAAAGCTTCTTGCAGGCAGTAACAGACTAATCACTTAATACACTGCTCAGAGCAATGATTGTTGTTGTTGTTTGATTCTGGTATTTTTAGGAAGAGGTAATCCTGGATATTTGCATCTCATTTCCCAGAATGCCCTAGGGCTTTTCCAGCAGTTGGAATCTTACAGGATAAACATCTTCCCCTGATTGTAATTGCATTATTAAATATGATTGCTCTCCTCTTCCTTGAATTTTTTTTAAAAGCAGCAACAAAGAACACTGTGAGCAGGCGCCCTGTTGACAGCATGGAGGAGAATTGTACAACAGAGACAGGCAGGAGTATTTCACCTTTAACTTCCAGATGCAAAAAAGACTTCTAAGCCAGGAGTCCCCCACCACCACACAAAAGCTTAGTCTTCTAAATAACTGCAACCATAGGAAACCTTCAGCTATCAAAACTGAGGCCACCACAAATAACTATTTCCTTTTCAAAACACATGGCAATAGCTCTAAGAACTCCTGTCAAAGATCAGGGTTCTGTTACTGTAAATCCCATAGACACAAATAACCATAATCATAGAAAAGTCACACAGTGCAACTGCAGTCAGGGAAACAGGAGATTATGGAGGAGCCTGACATGCTCCTGGCCCCACATGAATGTGCTGCTCAGTTCTACAATTACACTAAACAGTTTCTTACACCTAAAACACAGCAATTAACTCAGACTCTGCATGCTCTAGTGACTCGGCTGCCTAAATTCCTTTCCCTCTAGAAAGTTTCTCTCCTCTATGATGCCTCACTCCCCCTTTAACAGCCAAGGCTCCCAGTTTGGTGAAAATCACAGGAAACAAGAATGCTGGCTCTCAGCAATAACTGGTACTAGTCCCACCTTCCTTAAAACAAACAAATAAACCTCCAAAACCAACAAACAAAACACAACCAAACAAACAAAAGCAAAACCAAAGAACATCAAAAGATAATTAAGTGTGCATGCACATTGCTTCACTGTAAATCCTACTGATTAGGAAAAAAAAAATCATGCATATAAATCATATTTGAGAAGTCGTGGCAGCCCAGTGACATTCCCCCTGACTGAAAAAGGGGAAAGAGATTTCCCATTTGTAAAAAAGGAAATGAGGAAGAGGTAAGGAGCTACAGGCAAGTCAGTCTCACCTCTGTGCCAGGCAAGACCATGGAACAGATCCTCCAGGAAACCATGCCAAGGTCCTGCACCTGGGCCAGGGCAAGCTCAAGCACAAGTACAGGCAGGTGGAGCATGGAGGGAGGAGAAGGACTTCAGGGTATTGATGGACAGAAATTCAACATGCCCTGGCCATGTGCTGGCACCCAGAAACCCCCTGTGCCCTGGGCTGATCCCCCAGCATGGGCAGCAGGGGGGTTGGAGTGAGATGAGCTTGAAAGTCCTCTCCAATCCAAGGCATTCCATGACTTTATCATAAAGAGCAGTTACACAACCATGGCAAAATATACAAAATCTGAGTATGAATGTGTTTCTGCCTTACTTGCATATTTTTGGAAATGAAAACAGACTCTGATGGGAAAACATGTGACAGAGCATGAATTTTCATCTCTAAAAGAGGAAAAACAGCTCCTCCTGGACTTCATGGGACTTCTCCAGGTACAGTGAAGAGTTTGGTTCATGAGTACTCTTAGCCTTAACTTAGGAAAGCCCTACTCCTCCTACACAAGCTGATCTGTTTTGAAACTCCTCACCAATACTGTGCATGCCATGGTTATATTGCTGTTTCACAAATATTTACAGTTACACACACACATATATAGCAAAACATGCACATTCAGACTGTGCTTTATGCAGAATCTCGTGCTTAGTTATTTATGTGTCTTTCCATAGAGCATTAAGATAATTCCCTGCAGAAACCCAGCTGGATTGGGGGCAGGAAGAGAACGTGCCACAGCAAACTGCACACTCTAAGTAGCAGTTAAACTGCTTGAGACCACTTTTCTGCTTTCAAGAGCCTCAGCTCAAGTGTTTTCACCAGGCTTTCCATGTCTAACAGCCTCATGACATGGGAATCAGTAATGCTTCTTCAGTGTACTTTAAAAAAAAGTTAAACATCTATAAAGCAAGGCCTCCCATACACCAGATGGTCTAACCTCTTGAGTGTCAAACTCCTCCTGTGTCAGGCAGCCCAATTAAAGGGACATTTATAGCAGCATGCCTCTCTCCACTGTGCCCTGCCTCCCACTTCAGCCCGAATGTCCCAAAGGGTAATTGCTCAGCACACAATTACAAACAGTTTGCCATAGTTCTTTCTCCCCAGTCTCTAATTGGGACAAACTATGATGATGGTTAACCTAACTCCTGGGTCTCAATGAAGAAAACTGTTAAAAAGAGAAGACCTTAGAGAAAACATGAAAATCTTCAGCTAACTAGCATAGCTCCAGTTCTCCTGATTAGGATCATTGTGTTTTAGCCTCTTGAGCTGCAACAAAGGTCTCAGTCATTTCCAAAAGACCAAAAAGCAAACATGGCAAATAAATAGCAAAAGAAAAATTATTGTATTCTAGAGGTGTGCCATCACTGAAGTAGGATGTGCTGCAGTATAGGAGAGTGCCTTGGACAAGTCTAACCTATCACATCAGCCAGTCCTCACAAAATGCATCAGCAGTCCCATTTCCCAAGACCAGGAGCAGCCACAGCTAGCCTGGGGTGGAACCAGCAGGACACCAGAGGTCCCCATGTCTGAGGTGGAGCAGCCAGGGCAGTGCTGGTGTGAGAGCTGGGTTGATCAATCACAGCAAAGGACAGGGCAGCAGGAGCTGCTGAGGCTCAGGACAGCAGGGCAGCCCAGAGAGAGGTTTTTGTGCAGCCCTGGCCTGTCCCACTGATCCCTGAGGAACCAGGGCCATCTCCTCCTCACACACTCCTCCTGAGGCTCTCCACACCACATGGGATGTGTGTGGTCACTCCAGCCATACAGAGCTTTGGGCATGAGGTCAGTGGACACAGAAAGGTTGGTGAGCCCTGTTTCACAGTTTGCTGAATGTCTCCAATTCTTCTTCCAGCCTACAGGAACTGGTAACTTTTCCCAGCCTACAGGAGCTACTCCTGTCCCTGCTGTACAGATGTCTCGACACCCTCCTAAGTGAGAATGCCCACAAAGCTCAGTTCTAGGTCTGTTTCTGGAGGTGGAGGGTGACAGCTTTGACACTGTCATGACAGAAGATGGTCAGGCTGCTTTTGAACAGGTCTGAGGTACAAAGCAACACGACTCCTTCCCATCCACCACATGACAGCCCCGAAAACAACAGCGCTCGCAAAGAGCGGCTTTAATGCCCGAGAAAGGATTGCTGAAAAAGGCAATCAGACACTAACAAAAACATAATCCTCTTCATCCCCAAGTGCGTGTTTCTGAGATGATCTACTGTATTATGATAAAGGCAATCTCACTTTCAGAGACTGCAGGCTGGAAGACAGGGCATTAGACACACAACAGCTCTTCTGATACTGCTTCAGAAGGAAGAGACTCTTTCCTCCCTGCTGCTCAGAGGAACGTTGGCAGCACAGACAGGTTCTCCAGACGTGGCCTCGTTCTTCAGGGCTGCTGGATTCAGCAATTTAAAGCAATGACAAGAAATGGCTGGTTATTTTAAACTGGCTGCAGCCTGTACTCAAGCAAGGAAAACGACTGATGGCAGAGCCTCCTCCTACGACTCTGTAATGTTGCTGGGGGTTAATATTTGCTACTGAGACAGAACCAGTGATACCTTGTGGGTGGAAGGACAGTAACACTCAGAGACTAGAATAAAAAACTACACCCCTCATGAAATGAGTTTCATTCCCAGCTCAGCATCAATTTATTCTACTAGAAGAAAACCTGACTGATCAGTTTAGAGTGGAGTCTTCACCAAAAAACTCAATTTATGACTACAGGCTTTACTAGTGTCAGTCTGTAGGTTTCCAGGTATGTAAAATTACAGTTAAATGCACAGTGGCAGAATTAGCTGTGAGTTTCTTAAGTGCTTTGGAAACCACAGACTCAATTTAAGTGCAGAGTTGTTCTTGTTATTACTATCAAAGATGAAGCATTCATTTATGCTAAAAAGGAGTGACAGGTGACTGCTGCCTACCAGAAAGACTAAAGGGAAAGGATAACATTTTTTAATCAGGAGGATTAAATACACCACATCACCATGCCAGGTATTAGCTATTTTTTTGGCCACTTACAGAGCAGAGCAGCTTATTGTGTGCCTAAAACCTCAGCATCATAGAAAGCTGTTTCAATCAGCATTACATTCTCCAGTTGAGAGGCTCTCCTAAGAAGCTGTTAAGGGTAAATTTGAAACAAGGCTTTGAAGATGTGCAGAAGTCAACCCACTTCCACACTCATCTTGCTCTTTTGACCATGTTGATCAGTGTGATGGGATTTAATACCCCAGCCTTGAGCTTGTGAGAGAACCATAGAGCTGGAACTTAGTTCTGCAGGTTCAGTCTCCTCTGAAAGTATTCACCCTGCATGAAGCTTTTAATAATTTCTAAAACCTTCAACTTACACAGGAGGATCAAAAGACAGACAGAAAGAGAATCCAGTCTCCACTACCCTGCCTTCCTTTCCTCTAGACACATGAGCTCCACCCAACGCATCTTTTATGAGGGAAGCAGGAAAAAGAAGTAGGCTACACTTTAATCAGTGTGGATGCAGGAAGAACATTTCAGCAGGTGCACTTCCAACTGCTTTCTTGACTTCCATTTCCCATTCTGAACAGCAGCAGTCTCCCCAGGATCTGCAAAAGTGAGCCATAAACCTCAGGAGAAGAAATTTCCCTTGGGAGATCCACCACCTCCAGCTTTGCTCTGAGCCAGAGACACTGCAGGAACAATTCCCTGTGGGACTGAACATTCCTTCCCTGCTGGAAAACACAAGTGCAGACATACACAAAGGAGTGGGAGGTGGAGGATGGGAGACAAAGCCCAAACTTTTTCATCCTTGAAGGAAGATGCACATTTCTGTGTTTGAAGGGGGCTAGGGAGAAGGTGGGCAGGACTCTAATTGCATCCAGATTGTTTTGTCCTTCCCCACTTCATCTCACTGTCAGTACCCTCAGCTTTCCAGCCCTGCACCAGCTCATTGTGGTCCTTACATACACACCCCCAGATGTAACTTGACACAAAGCTGGATAATTGGCACCTCAAGAGAACAGGGAGAGATGGGCACTGAATGTGAATTACCTCCTGCACCTGCAGCAGGCAGATCCTCTGAGACAGAGGCTGAAGTCACTGGCAGGGAGCTTGCCCTGTGCCCAGGGACACAGTGGCAGGTTTGCAGACAAAATGACAACTTAATTTTCCAGTGCTGCCAGTCTAAAGGTCCTAAACCCAAATATTCCCTGACAGGAAAAAGAAGGCCAAAATGAAAGCTGAGCAGTAGGCTTGGGCAAGAGAAGCAGGAGTGGGGGGAGAGGGGCAGCAGCAGAAATAGGTATTTAATAGTGGAGTCTAGACTGTATGTGAAAAAAAGAATCACAAAATTCTCACTCTGCCTCCTTGAAGGAGCTCACACTGTGCCTGTGCATTTCTGTTGGCTGTCAAATGGAAAAATATAAGTGGGACATGCAGCTCTTGAATCAATGTTTATTTGATAAGGTCAGTGCCAGAAAAACAGGTTTCAGTCTCAAGTGTAGGAAAAGACTCTGAATAGCTGCATACAAACAATGACAACACATCTGCACTTCTCCCACCTTCCCATCCTTCCCTGCAGAACTGCCCCAGCCCTGCAGAGAGGCTCCAGCAGGAACTCTGACACCTCCCAGCTCAGGCACAGGGGAGGGAGGGCTCACTGCTCACAACAATTGCCATGGCACACGGCTTTGCACAGAAGAGTGCAGTTTCTAGTTTACTCAGAAATATTTACTTTAAGTGTAAGATAAATGAGCACAGCCCAGAGCATGACAGCTTTCTGGTCTGCCTTTAGCTTCCATATCCTCACACTCACATCTGGCTCTGTCACCCCAGGCTCCATCTCCCACTCCTTTTCCCTTCATCCCTTTAAAGAAACCAGACTTTTTTTAATCATCAGATGCAGCATGTGACCCATAAGGATGTGAAAACTTTGAAAACAGCTTAAGATGTGGAGCACACTTCAGAGAGGAGGCTCAAGCCATCCATTCTCCCTGGGGGATGGCAGTGGTGGCACAGAGCTCAGAGCATCCACAGAGCCACGTCAGCAGTACCTGCTGGAAGTGTCTTCTGGTGGTGCTTTAAGATCCTTGCCTCTAGGGCAGGACCAAGCTGTCCTGAGGCTGGATCATGGAGGCCTAACTGGAATTAGCCCAACTAAACTGGAGCTCTGGCATTGCAAACACGATGGGGAAGGCTTTGAGGGGGAGGATGTCCTCTGGGTAAGAGACAGGGAAGCAGCAGAGCACAGAAAGCAAAGCAAAATACAAGCAGAGCAGGGCACAGAGTAAATGGAAGAAAAGGAAAGGAAAAGATCAGAATTGGTGCTGGTCAAACAAGGAGCAAATTTTCCCTTTGAATGTGGCAAGATGGCTCTGAATAAATAATAAGAACATAACTACATAAAGGTCATGATCTCTGTGCAAACCTCCTACTGCCATCAGGAAAAAAGTCCATTACAGACTGAGATTTCAGGAGCATTGGATTTTATATCCTAGTCTGCAAGCATAAATTTTATCAAATGTGATTGTTTCCTTCAGTCTCTGTTTTTGACACTTTATCCACACTGATATTTGTTAATCTTCTACATTCCCACTATTGTTATGGAAGATCCCCTATTCTACAGTGATGCTGCCAGTTACAGTAACTCCCTGAAAAGAAAAACAAACACTTGCTTTCAAAGAAACAAAAAATATTTTTGTGTTCTAAAAGTATAAAAAAATGCAGAGAAAGGCAGAAATAGATGGCCAGTCACTAGTAAAGATTATTTCAGTAGGCCTATCATCTCTTTTCAGATGGAATTTTCACGTTCAAGTGTATCAGAAAGTCCATGGAATTTTGATTATGAAGGGCCAGACTCCATGAAGAAAATATAACCTGGGTACATCTGTGAATTTTAGCAGTGGTCTTCCATTACATATTTGTCACCTATCTACTGAAATCCTTGGAGACTGTTTGAAGCAATGACTTAGAATCCAAGAAAAATCCACAAAAGCCAGGCTTTAATGCAGGTTGCACTCACCATCACACAGGAGTTCTTTCCTATTCTTTGTTACTCTGCTGCTTTTTGGGAAAAAGATTTTTTCAAAGCAGACAACCTGAATTGGCCCAACGATGAAATCTGCATCTGAAACTCTGGCAAGGGGAAAAACCTCCATGAATGACAGCACAGTATGTTGTATTTCTGCTCCACCAGTACTCATATTTATTATTTAGTGACACTACCTCAAGCTATTATTTGCTTACAGCCAGTTGCTTCTTGACTTCCAAGAACTCAGCCAAATTCCATAAAATATAAGAGCAATTAACTTTATTGGGAGGAAAATATGTCTAATGTCAGGTTGCTGTGGTGACAGATGTGGCTCCCACTTGTCCCAGAGGCTGATGCTGTCTCTGGTGTGACGAGGCACAGCAGAAAGGGCTGGTACTGAGGGACTGCTCCAACTGAACACATCCTGAGCTGCACAGCCCATAAATTACACCAGCACCATACACTGGCCTGCCTGGACTCAACTGTTTGTTTGGTTACAATTAATCAAGAGCAAGAAGCCACGTGATGCAGTTTGTGATAGTTGGAAGATGGATGTTTAAAGAGAAGAAATGGAAAAAGAGACAGAATCTCTTTGCCTGCATTTAACTTCCTAAACTTTGCAATTTTTTTCTCACTTCTGACAATTAGAAAAGCCCTTCTCCTCCTTATATACATAGAATAAAAATATTTAGTGCCCAGTGAGACTTTACAGGCATTTGCCTGTTCCTTAGAACCCAGGAGGATGCACAAACTCACACACCACAGTTCAGCAGCTTACAGGATACCCAAACATGCTCCAGTCACACCAATGAGCTTCCACCAGTCTTACAGAGGCAAAACCTCTCAATCCCTGATTTCTCATTCTTGGGAAGATATTCCCTACAAAATGAAGGTAAAAAGTAAGGTAATAGAAGCACCACTCTGCACCTCCCTACAGCTGCTTGTACACTCTTTTCTTATGCAATTTTGCTGGTAACAGGATAGCAGTGAAGACTGCTTTGGCATGGAACAGACCCACGACACGCCACATCAAGGAGATGGTGCCTAAACCCCCTCAGGTGCACAAAACAGAGTTTTCATATTGTTAAACCATTTTCTTAAGGAGAAACACTAGGACACAAAAAGACAAAGAAATCAAAAGCCACCTCTGCCACAAGAAAAGCAACACCTGCTCCACTATCCCCCCATGCTCAGGTACACGATGGTGAGGAGGAGGAGGAGGTAAAGAAAACCATGGGTTTTCAGACATTCCTCTGACACAATACTCCCAGAAGTATGTTTGTTCACACACCTAAGCTCCCCAAAAGCTCTGAGGAGTAGGTGAGGGTTCTGCTAACTGCTTTAGAGAGGGGGAAACAGCACAGTGAGACCAAATGATCTCCCTGATGTCACACAGGAAGCCTGTGGTGAAGGAGGGAGCTGAGCACATCTGGCTAACATCAGCTCCAGAGGTCAGCACAGGGAAGGTAATGAGATGCCTCCGTGCCAGAAGCTGAGTTTTATAAAGCAAACATCACACAGAAGTTGGAAAAATCACTGCAGTGAATCACACTCACTCAGTATTCAGAGACACGCTCACATTACAACCACAAGCACTTATTTAATTAGAAAAATGATCTAATTGAGATGCATCCAAAATTGCCTCCGATACAACACAAGCAATAACATACGTAGCTAAGAAAATATGTAGGTTGTGAAGGTGTCTGGGTTTGTGCATGTGAGGGAAGGAACAAGGGTAAATTGTCAGACTTGCTCAGCAATAACGCTGAATACATTTATTAAACACAATCAAATTTTACAAGGCACTGAAGTGATAACACTGTGGCAGTGGGAAGTGCAAGCAGCAATAAATATCTTGTAAACACAGAGGTCACAGGCCCATGTGCTTATGAGCATGGGAAGGGTGGCTTACTGCAAGCAGGATGCTTCAGTGCCTGAGCAGTGAGCTCTCTTTTCTTGGAGAAGGGGTAAAACAAGACAGGATGGATTATTATTTAATTTATTGCAATAAATCAGGAGTCAAAGCAATTCAAAGGAATTTGTATCTTATCACTATGTAAAGAAAAATCAAACCTCTATCATTTCAGATCTAAATACAATTACAGGAACAAAATAGCTTTATGTTTAAACCATCTAACTGAGCCTGACAGATGGATACTGTTTATATCCATTTGTATTTATTGAACATAGTAAAAGACTGCAGCTGTTCTGTCAACACCTAGCTGCTTCCAGGGTGTTTGGAGCTGTATATAAATGTAACGGAATTTTATGGATAAATATATTCCATGAAATAAACATGGTGAAGATACTGTGATATAACACGTATTTACATTAACAACCATAATACCTTGAACTGGTTCCTACTGATCTTTAAGCACTTCACCAAAGTGTGGATAAAGACACAGAATTAAAGCTTGGAGATTAAGTGCTGCCCAAGGATGTCACAAGAGCTCGGTGTGAGCGATGGGATTAAGCCAGGCCTATGGCTGCAGGCTCTGTCCCCAGTGCTTCCCCCTGCACAGCTCAGAGCCAGCTCAGTGAACACCCCATAACTCCCTGCCTGCTTTACTCTCACACTGTGGGGCACTCAAAGCCAAAGCCTGGCCATGCTGTCTATCACCAACCCCCACAGCTCATTCCTGCCTTAGCAATTCCAGGCAGAGCCTGTGGCTGACAGTGCTCTGACCACACCAGAACTGCCCCACCAGCAGAGGATCACAAAGAACCCCGTAATTAGCAGAGATATAATCCCACACCTCATCAGCGAGGTTTTGCATATACATGAACCACTGCTCCTCATGTAAATTGCACACGCTGCAAGCCACGGGGATGAACCCTCTCAGCCCTGCAGGTTTTCCTGGGGTGTCTCCTGCTCCGAGCCCTGGGACATGCTGGACTTTGTCTGCCCTCTGTGCAGGGGGAGAAATAACTGCACCAATGCATGTGGCTAAGCTTCAGGTACTGCTTTCTTTGAAATTTCACAAATAATTGTGGAGCATGCTCCATCGCAGTCTGTGCTTACAGAACTGGGTAACAGAAAGGGAAGGGGGTGACATTGGTTGGGAAAAAAAGAGAAAGTTTTAAACTGAAGGCTGCATAGGGCTGGGAGGTGAAACAATCTGAGGATAAGACTTTTGTGGGAGTCCTCTGGAGGCAGCTATTTTAGGTTGCTGAGGCTCCTACAAAGAATTTCAGTGCAGGAAATGGAGCATTTTTTCTGCTATGGATTGCTCCCTCACCTTCATAGTCCCCACACTCCAGGCTGTCAAAGTGCTGTGTAACCTACTTTAATGCTTTTCAGAAAACACAAACAAATTTTATGGAGCTCTCTGGACAGGAAGAATGGAAAGATTTTACTAGGAGAGAAGAGCTGTTAATCTGGCAATGAGAAAGATGCTGGAACACACTAGAAAACAGATAAGAAATTAAATATGACTTATCTGGAAGCAAGCACATGGGTAGAAATGGGGAGGATTAGTATGTGGGGGGAATCCAACTTCCTTTCTGCCTGAATTGCTAAACTATCAGTCATTTCTAAGCAGTGTGAAATCACAGTGTTCATTTTAAAATCATCAGCAACTGATAGCCAAGTTCTTTTCTAATAGAAAGGCATACCCTCATCTCCACTCTGTGCCTGTGGAAGGGGCAGCATAGGAAGAGAAAAATGGAAGGGGAAGGAGAGCTGGCCTGCTAATCCCATATGGCCAACACAGGAACTGAGTGCAGGCTCCCTGAGGCACATCCCCAGCGGACCAGCACCGTTTTTCATCTGGAAATGTGCACGTGCGTGCACACAGCCACACAGGCAGGAGCAGCATAATCACAGCTGTCCTGCCCTGCCACTGAGGCCTCAACTCTGAAACGAGAGCCATCATCTCCACCACTGAGAGGGCACATTAGCAGTGCTCTCCTGAGAAGAGCCGTGTCCTGCATGCTTACAGAGCCGGGCACCAGGGGCTGACACATCCTCGGCAGGGATCATTATCCCGGCTCTTCCCCGGCCGCAATCACGCCTTTCATAATTACCCTGCAGAAACCCAAAGCTGCTACACCAGCACCTTAAACACAAAAGCCATACTCTGTTGCCATTCTTCCCCACAAACATTTTTAGAGCAGACAGCAGTTTCTACTTAGGCAGCAGCCAGAGCAGAAAATACTGCTTGAAAAGCGTTTGAAGTGGAGATGGCACCGTGAGGGCAGATGCCCACCCCTCCCTGCAGGGAGCGCAGATGGGGATGGCATTCTGCTCTGGAGCTCCAGGATGTGGCTCTTCCAAAACACCCTGAAACTTCTAGTAAGGGCTGGGCACTGGGGCTGTGTCTGTTGTGAGAGGAGGGTGTTTAAGCACTGTTTCTCCTGAAGCCAGGGCTCAGCAGGTGACCAGCATGCTCCCAGAGCTTGAGCAGAACATGGTGAGAGCACAGCCCGTGCCTGCAGAGGGGAGCTGGGCTCGCCCACCACAGGACAGCAGAACTCACTCACCTGGACAGGGGCAGGGTACCAGTGCCTGTGTGCACAAGCACATCCCCCACGCAAGCACTGAGGTCTGGGACAGAGCAGAGGCATAGCGAGCCTTAGAGCACCTTTGGAAAATAATTTGGAACAAAACAAATCAACAAAGACCCTTGAAGTTGTTTGTTTCTGCTCTAAGTTCTGCAAATAACAAACAAGGTGTCTGTACAGAGGTTCCAGCCAACAGCTGCCATTAACATACATAAATCTTCCGTTCAAAGGAAGCCTCCAGCAGTCAGTTTTTCTATCTTAATTTGATTCTTTTGACTTTTCCATCCTGTCTGTTTTCATCTTTCCTCATTAAAAGGATTTTTTAAGAAAAGATTTTTTTTAAAGAAAACCAAACATGGCTAATTATTTTAATGAGCTACCAAAAAAAAATATACTTGCTTTCTACTCTGAATATAAGCAAATGTCAACATTGCATGGGGAGCAGAGGCAGCACAGCATCTTATTACTATACCATCAGCTCCTATATTTGATTAATGAAGACTCACAGGACTAATTTTACGCTGCTTCATTAAAAGCCTGGGGCAATTAGCATAAAGGTTAGACTACTACATTATTAAAATGTTATTTTTTTAAAAACCAAATAATTTGCTTCTTTTCCTTTCCCTTTGAAAAAAAAAGCACACACTAGATAGACAAAAGGAGTTACTGTCTTTTTCAACTTCTTATGTAGAGAAACATGAATTGCTAAATCTCATCAAGGATTTTAGCAAAGCAGCAAAGCAGCTGCCCAGTCTCTACAAAAGGGTAAAGGCAGTGCTCTCCTGTAAAGCAACACACAAAGGGAGCAAACAGCCTTTCTGCTCAGAGCACAGGGTGGTGATAAACTTAAAATTCAGCCAGCACCTAGAGGGAGGGGGAGAAATTGCTCATTCCAAACAGCACATCCATTTCTCACACAACTAAACCTGTCTTGCAAACCTCTCCAAATGATGATCAAAGGTAAAAGCGCATATATGCGACACTGCGAGAGCTGAAGTGTACATCATAAAAAGGCATAGGCATCTCCTATTCTTTGAGGCTTATTGAAAGAACAGAGGAAGAGCTGCTTCTGAACTTGCAGGTGAGCAAATCTCTAAAAGCACATAACACTGGCAGCCTTGCTGTGCTGTTGATTCAGCATCCTGCTGGACAACACAACAGAGCAAGGGTCAAACCACTTCACCATTTCCCTGCTCCGTTTTTCCTCTCCTTCCTCAGGTTACCAGCTCTCTGAAAACCAGCTTCCTCCCAAGCCTCCGCCTCCTCCTCCTCTGCTACAGCCCCAGGAATGGAATAAAAACATAAAAAAGCAGCAGCAGCCCTAAGGAACAGACTTGATGAAAAAGAAAAGCTAACTGCCAGACAACGCTTCAGTCTGCTGCGGAGCTGGTTGGCACGTGGGAGGACTTGCCAAGACGTGCACAAGGCACTGCTCTGCCTCGCAGCGCCTGCTGGCACTCGAGGGGTTAAAGCAATCTAAGCCAGGCCTGCTGGAGAAGCACTGCAGCAGGAAGAAAGAGTTACAAATGATTTTTCTTGGCAAAAGCAGCTCATTGGAATAGTAGAAGGATTGTGCTTACTCCTCGTATATAAATGCCAAAATGAGGCTTGCTGACACTTTCCTGGCACGCCCCAGCCCTTCCAGTGGCCCGGCACTTCAACCAAACTTTTGGAGGGACAGAAGGACACACAAGGTGTTTCTTCCCCAGCCCACCAAGCCCTCCTCTCAAGTGGCACCATCCAGCCTTTATGGAAAGCACCCATCCACCAGCACCACATGGATTCAGCTCAGCTCTCCCTCTCCACAGCAATGCCTGGTTTTTGTGGCCAGTGTCTGGGGATGGGTTCTGTGAAGCCACCAGCACACATGAATTCTGGGGCATTCTGCTGGGGAGAGGGGCATTCATGAAGACCAGTTTTAGACAAGATCAAGTCTGCTGAAACATCAGAATTTTGCAGCTTGCTTAACCAGCAGCCAGGCTTTCCCCCTACCCTGTTCTCCAACCCCTAAGCCATCCTGGCTAAGAACTGGCAGGGAGTGTAAGGTAACCCCTTCCCTGGCCCTCTGTCCCAGGGTACACAGCCCAGCAATTTATGGCCTTGAGAGCCAGAAGCTGCATCCAGATCATCACATTTAATAGACACTAATCTTCCTAAGGGTCTAATCCCCTTGTACTGCTTCTTTAGACTCACACTTCTGACTTCTGCAGAAGTTTCACATGAGTTTTGTAATTTCATTTTGCCCTGCTAGAAGAACAAAAAAAGGAAAAGAAGGAAAAATAAAAATGCTTATCAATTCCAATTCTATCAGACTTACACAAACTGATATGATTTAATTATTCACTGTTTCATCATATGAAAAAGTGGCTCCACAGCCAGTGCAGGGGTTCATGGCAGGGCTTTAAGAAGATGAAGGTCAAATGGCTATTTTGGGAGTAATTAGCTTGTTCAAAGGCACATGTGATGCAACTTTGGCTTTTGCCTGCAGGCTGCTCTCATGCCTTGAACAGGGATGGCTGAAGTGTCTTTCAGCTGAGGAAAGAAGGTGATCCCCACCTGTGCCAGAGGAGCTTCCCTTTCCTCATGCCAGGCTCACTGAGGCTCAGTGCTCTGTCACTGGTTCATCACCTCCTGCCACCTCTCTCAATAGGGAGCTGATCTCTGACACATTCATATCCAGCAGCATCCAATTTCTAGCATTTTGCTCCTCTTTTTAACCTCTCCTGTTTCCCTTGTAGAGATGGATTTCCTTTTTTGTTCCTGACAACCTACAGCCCAAACCAACCCCTTTCTCTCTTGCTCTCCAACAGTAATGACAATACATGCCCACAACTTCTCCAAATATCACTGGGAACACTCAGATGACTATTCTTAAAAAGGCAACTGAGAGGAACAACTTCTTGCCAGTGGATTTATATCAGGTTCCCCAACTCCACAGGCAAAAATACAAGTTGGCAAACTGGAAAGAAGGAATCAGTTCTCTGAGAGCATCTGCTGCACCACGAGTAGCAGCTCTCTCATGGTTAGCTTGGTTCTTCTAGAGCCCCCACAATGCCAAAGATTAAATCCCCAAACGTCCACATCCCTTCAGGGAAATAAAATGGGCTAAAACCCATGAGACAAAACTGTAACTAATTTTAGCAATAAAACCAGAAAATCTTTACTGGTTTAACCTTTTTTCTTAACCAGGAAAAGTTAAGAAACTTAACCAGACTATGCTTGATTTCTGCACCAGGATTATTAGGAGCAACTCCTATTAGTTGTGACTTTTTTCCCCCACACTCACTTCAGAAATCCATGCTGCCTGCAGCAATGCCCACTCAGACTGGAAGGGTTTATCATGAAAAGATCACCTCACATACTCAACCCCAGCAAGTCTCCTTAGTGTGATCCAGTACACCAGGGCTGCACAAAGAGGAAATGTTTGCAAGGCAATCAACTTCTTCTGTAAATATATACATCCAGCACGAGGCTTCTGGGACTGTCAGATTGCTTTACAAAGAAAGACACATTTTCCCTGGTTACAGTCTGGGGAGGAGCAGAGCCACATTCTCAAAATATCAGAAGGCAAGATACTGTGCTGCAAGTGGGAACTCAGCTTAGACCTGCTATCTCCAGGATCAGAATCATATTAGCAGAAGCTAGGGAGGGAAAAAAATAAAGATCCAAAGAAGGTTCACTGTGCTGCTGTTGCAGGAAAGAGAAATTCAATCCTACAGCCTGGACTGTTAGGAGGAGGAGATGGTATGACGGCAAAACAAAGAAATCTACCAGAAAAATTATAAGCACTGATGGAAATGTCATTCCCATCACTGAAGAACACCCTAAACTGCCTTGATCTCACAGGGCCCTTTTTCTAACTCCATTCCTGGGCCTGGAAGCTCAGCAATCAGTCTTGTAAATTTTCAATTTTCAAATCCAGGCAGGAGGTTTGTTTTTCTTGAGCAATGTGCCAATGCTATTTTGTGCTGTACAGCTTCCAGTATTTTCTTAAGTGCCTTGAGAGGCTTGGCATGAAGGGCACTGTGGAAATGGAGCTTTAACTGATTGCTTCCAACTTCTGCCTTGTAACCTCCCTTCAAAATGAGGGATTTCAGCAGCAAGAGACACTCTTTTCCCTGCACACGAGGGGAGCTGTGCCTGCTGCAGCACACACCAACAGCAGAACATGTTGCAGCAGTGCCATGAGCAATGTCCCTTCCCAGCAGGGTGGTGACCAACATCTCCATCCACTGAGCACCACGAATGACTCCAGTTTAGAACAGAACCCTCACCCTTCTCTGTGCCCACATTACAAGGCACACTGGATATTTCTCTTTCAGCCAGCCCCAAGGACTGGCTGACAGCGTCCCTCCCCATACAGAAACCACGTACAACCATGTGGGGAAGAACTTTTCCAGCTACCAGAGAGGTCAGCCTCAATCACAGCTTCAAATTCACTAATAACTGAACACAGCAGAGCCCACTGAAATGAGCTCAGCTAATTGGAGGTGTTGGGGGATGACTAATTCATGACTAGCCATGGCCAGGCAAACTCCCTCTCTACTTGCAGACCCATGTGCACTATCCCCAGCTGCCATCCTGACCTGCAGGTCAGATCCACAGCACCACTGGGAGCAAGGAGCAGGGATAAAGGGAAAACAGGATAATGCTTTCCCCCATTAACACTTAACTTTGGGCAAAGAGCATCACACTGTTCTTTGTCCAGCATCTTTAAAGATTTTTGAAAGAATATCCTAATTAATCTGTGGAGGAATTCAGGCAAGATTGCTTTAAGCATTTTTAGCTTAAAAATGCAGTGTTGTCAAGCATTTTCCTTGTTCCTATTTCACAATGTTCTCGTGTGTTTGAGGCTATTATACAGGAGCATAAAGCATCAATAAACCCCAAGATTATGCAACAGCATTAAAACACAATATTTTGGGGCTCCACAGTACTATTATTTAATGATAGCAGTTTTCCTGCCTTTCATCCAGAAGGACCCTCCAAAGTAACAGTTCTCCCACAATAGAAGAGCCTGTGAGATGGGACAAAGCAAAAACTTTTGCAGTGACTTATCAGGGGAGAAAAGGAAATGACAACTCTTATCCATAGGAAGACACTACTGAAATTTAGCTAAGTGGGATGAGTCCAGAATTCACTGGAGAGAGCATCTGAGGATTTCTGCTTAACAAAATTTTGCTGCTGATCCACAGACATAAAGCTAATAGTCATAGTAGTAATATTAATAATTATAATCATCATCATAACAAGCCTTCTGGGCATACTTGCCTTATCACTTCTTATGTAAACTGATCACATCTCAGTGATAGCCCTGGTCACTTCCAGAGCAACTTCCACCCAATTGTGTCAATACATCTTACAACCATTAACAAATCATACTGTGTTTGGAATGCTAAGACAACAAATGTTATTGTCCTTTCATGTCATGATTCAAAGTCTGTTGGGTAGTATGAGAATTTGAATCAATTCTTCACTGCTTAAAAAAAAAATACCAAAACCAACCACAAAGAAGAAACAAGGGAAAAAAACCTCAAAGTTATGCAAGGTAATCTGTAAAGGACTTGATTCTTGGTGCTGCAGCTAAGAAACCAATTAGGTCTGATTTAGGAGAAAATCAAAAGCAGCAATAGATACTTGTGCTAAAACAGAGCCCAGGCACTTCCCAGAAGGGCCACGAGCTGTGCAGCACATGCAGAGCTGAGGAGGGGGTGGCTGAGGGATGTGGGCTCACTCACACCCACGAGAGCAACTCAGAGCAGGTGTATTACCCTCTGCTTGGTGGAGGAACTAAAAAACCTGTCAAGAAACAGCACTTTTCCCACACATAAATACACCACTGTCAAGAAAGGGGAGGCCTCCTCCCTGCTTCTCTCCTTTTGCTTATTTTTCCATTAGCCACAACACAAATCAAACTGCCAGGCTGTTTAGCCTCCAAACAAGTCAGCAGTCCTGCTCTCCCTGGCTGCACCAGCCCAAGGAGAGCTTTGGGATGGTGTCCCCACTTTGGGGGCAGCCTCACAAAGCTGCTGTCCCTCCCTGCCCTGCCAGCCAGGGGCCCTGAACTGGGGACAGCACCCAAACTCAGAGAAGTGGCTCATACACCACCAACACTGGCTGAGGGTCACAACCAGGATCACCAAGCCCAACCAACCCACCTGCTTTATACTGCACAACCAAAGTATACAAACCCCTAAATCATCAGGCACTTTAAAAATTGTGGGCTGACATTATGTACTTGGTTTGCTACAAAACCAAAAGCATAAAGTGATGCAGAAATTAACATTTCACTTGTCCAGATTGGGGTATTGCTTTGGACATGGTGCTGCGCTGCTATTTGCACTGGGATTTATTTAACAGCTAGATAGAAATAAGTTGGCCTTCAAAGAAGAGCCTGAATCTTCCCTTTGAGAAAACAACTGAAGTTCTACCTCAGTACTATATTATCTCCTTGAATCCAGAAGAGGAGGAGGGTTCAGTTTCATAAGAAATAAAATCAAGAGACTAAACTTTCAAGTATTTGGGTTTTTTCTCTCATCTTATGCAGGAATTAATTTTATCACATAAATAGATATAGATCTCTCACTTCCTATTAACTCCTAAGGAGAAAGAGCTAATCTTGAAACTACTACTGAAGAGTCACCTTAACACAATTTTTCATCTCTGTAGATAAGGAGCTCAGACACTGTATTAAGTCACATAGTGCTTAATGCATTTCATAAATTGATTGGTTCCTAAACTAACTTGCATTCAGAGGAGTTTGTAGAAGTTTGCAAAAGGAGAGCAGAGAAATCTTGTCTGTCTGTATGGAGCTGGCTGGAGTTTGCATCTGGGCCCTTTAACAGTTCAGCTGCTCTGTTAATACCAAAATGCAAGTTTCCCCAAATCCTACCAGTAGACATCTTTCTTCACAATTACAAAGCACACATTTAGTTAAATCTGATGGCAGCAAGTCTCCTACCAAAGACAGACTGGCTCAGTTATCAAGCAGACAAGGAATCTGAAGAAGTCCATATGCATTTAGACTTTACAAACACCCAATTTGGGATGAAGACTCCTATTTTATATTTTACCAAAGAGAAACTTAAAACTCCACTGATGATGGTGTACCAGTCATCTAACCACTAAAGCTGCCCTCTCTAACAGGTATTTTTCTCAACAGTAGATCTGCTCATTTAGTTTTGAATTTGAGTTTTGAAATAAGGGGAATTGTTTCATTGGCCATTGAAAAATAACCCACACACAGCAGGATCCCAAGTTTTCCACACTCATTTGTTTTTAAACATTCCCTCACCTGAAAGAGAGAGGAGAAGAAACCAAGGCAATGCCTTCTGTAAAGCCCTTCCCCCTATCAGTGCTTCAGCTTAGTGCTACACCAATTGCCACATAATTTATTTAACTTCAGAACTGCTGTGCAAATAAGCTTTTGGATGCCAGCCACAGAGGAGTTTCCAACACAGAAACTATGAAGTCTTTTTCTTTATTAAATAGCTGAAAATCAATGCCACAAGCATTGATGCATGGGATCATGCATGCATGGGATTGGGGTCAGGAAAGGATTTCTTATTCTCTGCCCACTTTTTGCTTAACACTTTCAGCTTTGTGCACTGCACCTTTTGGGGTTTTACTTTGTTACTGACAAAATAATGTCATTAAGTGCTAACAAATCAAATCCTTATGAAAACATGTATTTGTCCTGCTGGTTTTCTCTCCACCTCAAACTGACTTCTATACACCAAATCACCTCAATGCAAATTCACTGAAAGAGTTTTAGGCTTTTTCTAAATTGATGAGATTTATGCAAGCCTAATTCAAACAACTCATCCAGGGCTGACTCAGGAAATTCACTCAGACTCAGCTCACCTGGGTACTCTGCATGTTTGGACACTAAGCAGTGTTTAGAGGAGGCATTGCAGCTTTGGTGGAGAGAGCACTGGACTCCAACTCTTGGCTTCCTGTAGCCAGGCCAGTGAACTGAAATGTCATTTCAGTCTGTACCTGTTTCCAAAATATACAGCATTAGCTCACAGTCCTGTCCTTCTGTGCAGCACTATGAGACTTACACATGACAGTGACATAGGAAAGAGAAGAATTACTAAAAGGACAGTTAGAACAAACTACACTTGAATAGATTTTTTTAAAATTTGAAAACAGTTTCTTTTTCCCCTAGATCTGACATTTAGGAGAATGAAAGCTTGTTCCCATTCATAGCCACACCAAGAGCTGTAGCAGTTTAAGTAAGATTTTATGGATAGGGTAAAACTGCACTGATGCAATAGAATTGATTGAGAAAATTATTTCATTAAAATGGTGCTGTCAACTCATGTAGGAAATATTATTTTGATTTAGGGATATCAATTTAGCATAAATCAGCAATAAAACCATTTAAGATTGAGGTATATCACTGTGGTTTTCTTGTCTAGGGAAGAGTGTAAAAGAGTAAAATTGAAAATATCATTAGGAAGAAACAGAAGCATGAGAGCTCACGAGAACAAGAGCTATGAAATCTAGAAATTACTTTCAATTAGTAATTGCTAAAACAGAAACACTTCTGCCTAGTGTGTCCACGCATGAACCATTCCAGTCTGCTGGAAAGCACATGGCTGAGGCAGGATAGTAAAGCAAGAAATCAGGTATATCAAGCTAGATTAAATAATGCTTTTGTCCCACCAACACTATCTTACCCAGGCAAACCAGTTCCTCTCTCTGGGCTGCCTGCTCTGGCACTGTATTTCTGGTCAAGGTGCTTTTTCTCTAAGAAGGAAAGTTGCACATCAGACTTAAGTGGAATCTGGCCCAGTTCCATAAGAGGAGGTTTTTAGGGAACCTTGAAAGACAGCACTAAAAGCCTCCTTTCCTTCCTCCATTCTTATGAGAACTCTCCAGGAAATTCAAGTTTAATTCTGTTAGACAGGCAAAAGGAACACGAATGAAGATGGGTACATGAATGAACAGATGAGCTCGTCCAGCCACAGAACTACACAAGGCTGTGAGATCTACTAAAATCTGAGCTCTTGCTACACAGCAGGCAGTGGAAGCAGGTTGGAACTGGAAGCACTTCTCATGGCAACTGTCCCCTTAAATCAGCCTACAGACAGTCCAGTGCTCTAATATTAGTGTAGAGAAACTACATCTCTCAAAGCCCAGAAGATTCAATAAGCAGGGAAGGCTACAGAAAGCCTTGCTTTCCATTTGGTTTTCCCTGGGAAGGTTTTAGAAGCCTTGACAAAATGCCTAAATCTGCTTCATTTGGCCACAGACTTTCTTCTTCTGTAGCCCCGTGTGTTTAGAGCCCACGGACATCCTGACAGTGTGTGNGCCACAGACTTTCTTCTTCTGTAGCCCCTACATGTGTTTAGAGCCCATGGACATCCTGACAGTGTGTACAGCTACATAATGAGCTCCAGAGCCAAGAATTTTATTTGGCTACAGAAAGCTAAATGTTTCTAAGAAAGCCATTTTCCTTCTTACACTGGTGTCCAAGAGGTTCACCCATCAAAACGAATAAGCTGTTGAATTGAGTGAGGCTACAGCCTGCACTAACACTAAGAGCACTCCTGTAATAGCTCAAGTCCCTTTCTACTATCTTTCATCTGCTTTAGCTCAGTGTTGCTGGTATATGAAATTTAAAGAGCTCTGAAAAAGATGTTAACGAGCCCTAAAGAGGAGAGTGCTCTTGCGATAGTCATTCCCAGGAACACCTGTGAACTATTGAGTTTAATTAGCCTACAGCTGGCACTGAGTGTGTGTGGAAAGACAGGGGATTTATTATCGGGTTGCCAGGCCTTAGATTGGCTCTTCCAGCACATTTTTTTCCTGTTTGTTTGTTTTGTGATAAAGGACACACAGAGAATGAGGGCAATTTAACTAACAGGGGATTCCCTCCTTGGAAAGGGTGCCAGACACGGCAGCACTTGGATGCCAGGAAGTGCCTCGGAGTGGGAAGAGCCTGGCAGGGTGAGCTGCTGGCAAGCTCTGCACCCCAGCCCTGTTATTTACCATGTGGCACAATTTACTCCCAAACCCATACCTTACAACTACAGAACAGCTAAGGGCCCGAATTTTCATTTCAGTAGCGCATTACACTTCTTTTTATCACTCCTCAGGACTCCACTTAATTCTACAGGCATCCTAAAACAAACCTAAGAGGTGGGAACAGCCTCTGCTGCCACTTTATTCTGCCATCTACAACACCCAGTGACTTTCAACACAGGTAGCTGTTTCAGCACCAATTATGTCACAGTATCACACACAGCTGCATGTATTTTCATCAGCAACTGTGAATTACAGTTGTTCATCCTCAAATATCTCCAACCCACCTGCCTAAAATCATGGCTGCACTCCCATGTGACATCAGTTTTCTCCTCTGCCCTCCTATTTACTAGGCAGAGCTTGAAGAGAGAAATGAAAATAAGCCAAGCAGAGTCATAACTCAGTCCCCCTCGACTCTACCCACAGCAGGCAGTGCCCATTCCCGAGGGCAGCTGAGTGCCAGCTTCACTGCAGCAGCTCAGAGGCTGGGTTGGAAGCTCCTGGCACTCTCACAAAAAGAACAAACAGTTTGGAGGCTTTTATCTTTGAATGACTATTCTCCTACCTTGTGCTGAATTCAAAATACCTCAACAGAAACAATGCCCTACTTAAACCACAATGTACAAAATAATTATCAGCCTGACATCATCTTTACTGACAGCAGCTCGTCTCCACAGCTGGAGTTGGAGATGCTTCCCAAGCTGATCGGACTTCATCCTGCCATCACCTTGACGCTGCCAAATCAGTCGTGCTGACATTTCTTCTAGTTGACATTGGAAAGCCTTCAGTAAATCTGTACTGACATCTTAAATTCTCTTTTCTTCCCCCCATACTTTCCTCCTGTCATGTCATCTCCATAAAATTGCCCTGCCCTTGTTTCACTTCATTTTGACATCCTATTGTTACCTCCGCAGATCCTCTTTAGCGCAGCGCTTCTGTCACAAAGGCACATCTCCAAAGACCTGACACGGGAGCACCTGGAGAAGGAGTCTCATTAAAATGAATTAAATGTCTGTGTTATCACTTCTACCCCTTCCCAGCAAGTTACTCCTCAAACCACAGCCTCACCCCACAGTGCTATAAAGCACTTGAAGGGAGAATAACCTGCACACCCTGACTCCTGTGACAGCCAGGCTTGATCCAGTCTCTAATCCTGACCCAGTCTCTAATCCTGGGGAGGACACAGAGGCTGGCAGGGGAGAGCAGGGGCCAGTCAAACTGTCCAGTACCTCTCCAGTGCCAAGGTTTAGTGACAACTCAAAAACTTCCTGCAGTCTAAGTCTGGAAAACACAACAAATGGGCCACCACAGGGAGCCTCTAATTTGGGCCAGGCAAGGCCCCACAGCCAGCATCAGGGCTGGTGGGGGATGTAAACACAGACACAATTCCCAACACTTGGTACCACTTGTACCAACATCCCTCGGCCCCCGGGATGCAGCACAGAACCTTCCCAAACCTTCAGCCCCAGGGCCGTGGCCCAGAACCTTCCCAAACCCAAGGCAGCAGCACTGCCCTCACAAGGAGGGGCTGCACAGCACCTTCCTTACCCCAGGTGCTCTCATGAGCAGGTTCATCAGGCTCATGAGCAGGCTCATCAGGCTCATTAGCAGGCTCATCAGGCTCATTACAGGGCTGTCCCCTGTAATGCAGTGAGGGAGCCCCAGACAGGTCCCACTATGCTCCCCCAGGCTGCAGGGAACCTCAGGGACACATGGCCAGGGACCCATTCAATACTGAATATAATTAACAGGTTTTAAAATCTCCTTGAGGAGGGAACCTCAGGCTTTGTGCTCACTCCATTTGACAGCAATGAGATGTATTTGTGCCTGCTGGGGTGGGGAAAGCAGCAGTGAAAAAGTGAAACCACAAGGGAGCTAAAACCCTTAAATGCTTTTGTGGTGTCTAACAGATTTTATGCTTATATAATATACACAGAATTTAAAAGTACTTTATACACATGGATTATTTCCTAAAATTCAGTTATATGTTTTGAGATGTAAATAAATACCTGCTCTAGCAGTGTAATTAAGCTGTCCATGCAATTAAAAAGCACATTGTTTTATTTGCATAATTCCATGCAGCTTTTTCTGTATGGATACACCCTGAAATACAATCTTTTCCTGACACCAGATTTTTTTTTCTTTGCTTATTGATCCATATTTCTCCAAGATGTAAAAATCACTTACAACCCAGGAAAGCCACAAGGGCCAGACCAAAAGCCTGCCAGTTCAAACACTGATGTGGATTTCATACACACCAAAACCCAGAGCAACGAAATGAAATCTATGTACTCCTAACTCTAAAATGAGAAAAAAGTCCCTCCTTGTATTTCCTGAATTCCAAATCTGCACTATACAGTTCCATCAGACAAAAAAAAGATCAGGCTAGGAGAAAAAAAAATGAAAAAACACCCTAACTGATGAGCAATACATGTGGACATTTTATGTCAGAGATATCTATTAATCAAATTTTGCTATATGTATTTAATGTATTTAATGTATCTCATACACATCTATAAATTCCTCCAAAACTACCTCTGCAAGAAATACCTCATGTCTGTATTGTCTTGTAAAAATCCCCCCTAACCTATTCCTTCCTCCTTGCCAGTGCCTGCTCCCACCCATGCTCCAGATTCCGGCTCTCAGGTGTGACAGAGGTGTTATTAAAATCCCAGAGAGTTTAAACTCCCAGGCTTTAAACCAGGTGTCATTAAAATCCCAGTGAACCCTGCCCATATGGACACACTGACACCTCCACACGTGGCAGGGCTCATCCCATCCATCCATGGCAAGGAACCACTCCAGGCTGCACAGCACACACCTCTGCAGCAGCTGGAAATAACAAAGATATGCACAGACAAGCTCTAACGGGGTGGCTGTGTTTGGGTGGGACAATGACCCTGCAGTGTTTGGTGCTGGAGCAGCCCCAGGACCCTGTGCAGGTGTCACTGAGGGCTCTCTGTGTCTGTCCCAGCCTGTGCAGGTGTCACTGAGGGCTCTCTGTGTGTGACCCAGCCCATACAGGTGTCACTGATGGCTCTCTGTGTCTGTCCCAGCCCTGCAGGTGTCACTGAGGGCTCTCTGTGCCTGTCCCAGCCCCAGGACCCTGTGCAGGTGTCACTGAGGGCTCTCTGTGTCTGTCCCACCCCCAGGCCCCTGTGCAGGTGTCACTGAGGGCTCTCTGTGCCTGTCCCAGCCATGCAGGTGTCACTGAGGGCTCTCCCTCTGTGCCTGACCCCAGTGTGTGGCTGCAGGGCCCCGTGGGGATCCCAGCTGCCCACACATGGCTGCACACCCAATAACCGAGCAAATCTCGGATGCAAACACGTTAGGGATGGCATTGCTACACATTTTTTGATCAACAATACATCAGCAGAACATTTTGCTACTGCTGTTAACTCTCCACTGTGGTTCAGAAACAAATGCTTGAGGACATGTACTACTGCACTCCTACTGTGTGTACAAGATGCACCACTGCATCCTGCACAGAACATGACTGGCAGCAATTACAGTGAATATTGAAGAGATGGAACAGGGTTTGTGATGCATTTTCCTGGCTTTTGTGAAACATTTGTTCACCAGATTTGCTAACTCTCAAAATGCAAGCATACATGAGAGGTCTGCTAATCCAGGGAATTAACAAGGTACTGCTTCAACAGACTGCAAGACAAGAATGCTCTGTTTCATACAAATGGGCTTTAGATGAGCAACTAGCACACCCTATGAACAGCTCACTCATTTTACCTAAGATCTAGAAACGTATCAGGTGATCAAAAACAAAACAGAAAATATTTATGCTTGCAACCTTCTGAAACAAAAGTTCCTGGGTTGGGATTGTTTTCCTCTCTCCCTTCTGAGCTCTGGTAGTCTGCACAGACATAACCTTATAGCAGAAGAAAATAAGATTTAAGCACATCTGAAATAATAGAGCCCAGCTGCTATCACACTGTGATTATCAGCACTGCTGCCAACAACCCACACTGGAGCCAGAGTCTCTTCAAACACCATAAATTCCAAGCTGCCTTAAAGAACACTCACACACCTTCATCTGTCTCTGAAACCCTGCAAGGTCAGGGAAGGCTCCTGCTTTGCTGCATACACAAAACAAAAACTGTTCAGTGCAAATAAATAAATAAATAAGTAATAGAGTAGCAATATACTCAGATTTTCTGAATAATTCAAGTCCCATTCTTAACAGTGACAGGAATACAGCAGAGGTTGCTGGCTTGGAGATGCTGAGACAACCCAGTGGTGGGGACAGAGGGTTGATGATCTACAGGAATCTGTCCAAGGTGGGGTCTAGTTGCTGAATGGTTCCTTTCCAGGCAGAGCTGTTTGGGGTTTGGATGTTAACAACAGGATTTCCATTCCATACAAAGCATCACTGCTACTTTTTTTATGTCCTTTAGCAGATGTATTAATACAATACACTCTTCCATAATATGTCCTTCCTTGTAAAATCCAAAAATACAGGGCCAAATACCCAGCAGCTTTACACACTTCCATGTGGCCACCTGCATGGCTTGCACACATGCACATTTGTGCACACGCACACACACATGAGGAATTTATTTCCAAATGTAGCCACACATGCAACTTAAACACTTTTAAAGAGAGGCATCAATTTTTATCACAGAAAAAAAATTATAAATCAATTAACACCAAAAGACCTTTTCCTGCAGTAGAGAACACAGCACTGTAGGAAAATCTATAATCCCAACATTGCAATTCCCAGCATTGACCATTCAGTCACACTGAAAGCTTGACACAGCAACTGAGCCAGCAAAGGAGCCCCATGAGCCCATTCATGACACAGCATTTAAGACACAAATCTTTGAGTGGACACGTCACCAAACAGTGCACCAGAAATTATTAAAAAAAAAAAAAAAACAAGAAAAAGACAGGAAGCATCCCTACAATCATGAAAATCTGACATAATAGTACATAATTCCATCCTCACTCGACACTTAAAACTGGAAGGCAATCTTGAAAACCCTTCAACCTATGAAACAATAAGGATGCACAATAAGGAACTCTTCCAAAAAAATCATATCTGCTTTCCCCAGAAATTCTTCCTCCACAAATCCAGGGATACTGTGCCTAATCCTGCTGTTGACGAGGATATTGGATTGCTGTTAGTGGCTGGCTTGTCCTGCAGCTCCAGCCCGATGGCAGCAGTCCCTTGGGCAGGGAGCAGAGCAGCTGCTCCCCGCTCCAGCTGCTCCCCGGGGCTGGGGCTGCAGACACCCACATCCAAGCACTCCTTTGCTTTTGTCTCCAGGGCTCATTATCATTAATTATGACTCACAAACCAGAAAGAAGCTATGCAAACTGAATTCACAGAGCTCCCAAAGCAGTGCACAGTGCCAGTGTCCAGGTACAAGCTATATCAGTCTGAACATGTGGACTTCTTAACACAAAGGCAAGTCAAGGTGCCCGTGTGTTAACAGCACTGAGCTCTCCAAAGCCTTTCTCCTACAGCAGATTTATGCCAGGACTTGCTCAGTACTTTGCTCATCCCACTGCCTCTCCAGTGGCCTTCTGTACTTGAAGCTACCTGCTTGCCTCCTGAACCTTCACCTTCTCTCCTGATGAGGTGGGGAATCAGCTACTCACAAATCCCTCTTTCTAACCTCCACTGAGTACTGCCATTAACTAATAAGAGAGCAGGAGTGGAAAGAGGTTTTTTAAGTACACTATTCACATAAGTCTAGTTTTTGCTGAAAGAGCACCAAAAATAAACCCCTCAAGAATCCAGTCTCTCATATTCTCATAGCTTATACCTCCACTCAGCTTCAATAAGCCAGGAAAAATATTGCATGCCCAGACTCCATATCACTGGGATCACTGGGGCTTGAGTAAAGCAGAGATTTAGCCAGCACCTACTTAATTCCAAATTCATTTAATATCTCTATACCCCCTCCACAAATAAGCCTTACAACACTGTGAGTCAATCAAGCCAGGCACTAGTAAAATATTTTTTTTTAAACCCTTAAATCTAATAGAAGATTACTGCACTCAACCGTAGAAACAATTTTAAGCCTAAATTTGGCAAGACACATTAGTTTTATATGGAGCTAAATTATTTCCAAGTGTCCAGGAAATACAATTCAGTAATTACAGCTATATTAGCTGGATGCAAATGAAGCAAGAGGCAGCAAGTGGGTGAGTCACTCTGGCCATCCTCCAGAGCCCAGCCCTGCTGCAAGGACAGGCTTTGCTGAAGACTGACCCAAACCCAAGAACCAAAGGCGCTCAAAGCACCTGGCTGATGGTGACAAGGGCTTGAAGCCTTGTGAGTACTGACATGGGGGCATATTTGTAAGGTACCAACACTCAAGGAGGCCAAGCTTTTGAGGAGCTCAAGTCTCTCTTTCTAGCACTAACAGAGAGGTTTGATTTTCCAAGGGGCTCCGTCCCCAGCACCTGTGGTGTGATGGTGCTGCCCATGCTGTCCGAGGAGCCAGGCCTCAGGTGAAGACACAGGGCTCCAAACCCTTCTGTGTATCTGAGGGTAAAACACCTCTCTGACCCTGAGCACAGTCCTTGCTCAAACACCCCAAGTGCAGAAAGCTTGGATTCCCACCAGCCCAGTCCCGAGCACCACAAGCACAGCTCCAGTGCCCAGAGCTTCCAGACCATCCCCACGCTGGGACTTCTCTCAGGATGTGTTCGGGGCACAAATTTTACAAGACATTTTCCTCCTGGCTGAAAACAGAGCTCACACGAAATGAGATGAAGCTAAAGCCTATCATCTGTACACCCTACAGAAAAGACACCATCATCATTGTCAAGTGAAAACCTGGAAGCCAAGCAGGAGGCAAAATAACCTCTGCTCCCCATCATGCTGCTCTAAAAGCACTGCACTCAGCTGACAGCAGAAATGGATTTGATAATGCAGCAAGGGAAAAATACAGCGTGGGACAGCATTTCCAGTTCAGCATTCTCCACCCCCACATTTTCCACAATAATTAATAACCAAAGCTGTTAATGTTTAAATGATCCATGCTTTCCAGTGCAGTCAGCAATGCCTCCAGAGGCTTTCCACTGGGGCTAACACTATTTACTGTAGGGATGCCTGAGGATACAAACTGTTTAATGGATGAAAGGACAATTCTATACTGTATCCAAACATTTAGGAACTTTTCTTTTAAAGCTGAACTGGCTTAATAAAGCATTTAGGGCTCCCAAGTGTTGTGTAAACATCCAGGTACTCCAGGGTTAAAGGAAAACAAAGTTTTTCTCAACCCTCAAGTGCTAATAGCCATTATATTGTTCTTCTCCATTCCAATAGGGCCAGAACATCCAACCTACTTCCAGTTTTTCCAGCAAATGGTGATCCAGGGAGAGCAGGCAGGGATCAGCCAACCCCAGGAAAGCTGAGCAACAGGCAGGGAGAAGCTTTCTCTGGTTTCTCACAGCACCAGAAACTAAAAATCACTCCCAAACATGGCTCCAGGACTCTGTGTTTTGTTTATTTGCTCAAGTCCTTGGGAACTTCTGCAGTTACCAACACACTTCTCAGCAGTTAGGGCAAGAAGGTATTCTAGCATGGAATTACAATCATGATAATCACCAGGTTTTCCTGCCCTGCCTTCTCCATAACCCCTCCCTGCCCATTCCCCCACCCCAGGATTAACACAGACAAAGGAAACTTTTAAGACCAAAGCGATTTCTCCATTTCTTTTTTTTTTTTAAGTTTAATTTTCAAAGAGCCAGGGGTACAGAAGTTCATCCTGCCTGTGTGTGTTTTCCTATCTGTCCCCCTTCTAATAACTTTTGAAACCCACTAATTCCAAGTCAATGTGACAGCAGGGCAGAGGTCTCCACAGTGCCAAGTTCCCAGAAGTTCAGTGAGGAGCCTGCAGCTGTGCAGGGAAAGGCGCCTGGCTTCTCTCACCTCCCACCACGGGGAAGGCTGGCTGTTAGCTCACACCTCATTAGACAGCACAAACCCACAGAGGAAATCAATTACCAGATAAAAGTCCATCGGAAACCAGCCTTCAATCATCCTGCTGCTCATGCAACTGCTTGACTCGTAATTCTTCTGACAGCCTGATAACAAGGGCTGCCTGGCCCCTCCTTGGGCAGCACAGGAGTAAATACATCAAGACCCACAAAAGCCATCCTTGTCTCCTGCACCACCTCAGGCTCACCCATGGCCTTGCACTGACAGGGAGCAAGGGCAAAGCATCATTAAAATGGTCACCAGGTACCATCAAGAACTCAGGGACTTGAAGTATGTTTTGTAACGGGATGGATTTAGAGCCCAAGACTGATTGTAAACATGCACCAAAAGATGGATGTTTCTCCCATCAGGCAAAGTTCAACCCATTCAAACCAATACTTTGGAAACACTGAACTTCTCCTAACATTCTGGTCTCTCATTCCTTTTCTTTGTTGCTGCAGATACCAGGGATGTAGTTGACATCCCCACTTAATGTCTGCACTCCCAGGCCTTGCAGGAAGACACCTGGACACTGCAGCCTGTCCACTGCTGAGGTTCACCACCTCACCACCCACGAGCTGAGCTCCACTCAGTCAGGGCTGATTTCTCTAAGCAGCTCAAGAGCCAGCAGTATCAGCTACACTTGCCGGAAGGATTTAGAACAAAACAAAAACCAGCAAAAAGTAAAATAACCTTAAGTGCCTTACTAACAGCTGGGCTCTTTCTTTTTCCACTTAGGGACTCATTTCTCTAAAACAGAGGCTTCATTCTTCAACATAAGACTTCAAATACATGGAAAATCTGAACCAGACCTATCACACCAGGCTACAGTTTCCAGCAGGATAGTTTAATGGGCTCGTTGAAAGCATTCTTCAAATGTTTCATTCCTGCCATTCCTTTCCCTTCATGGTTCT
Organism: Ploceus nigricollis; assembly: GCA_013399945.1. NCBI lineage: Eukaryota > Metazoa > Chordata > Aves > Passeriformes > Ploceidae > Ploceus > Ploceus nigricollis. The sequence continues at coordinate 116,784 of VXBC01010528.1, read as the reverse complement.
TCTTTATGGACAGATGCATGGGAAATGGGGTAAAATTGGGTCCACAAGGATCAAGGAAGTATGCCCAAGCATGTCATGTGTTCTGTGTGTTATTGGCAGGGCTGCAGAATGATTTATTTATGGTTTTTGTGACAGACATGGCACTTGCTGTTCTAACAGACAATCTCAGACTAGCTGCTGATGAGCAGGGACTGACTGAGCTCATGTGAGGGCTGGACTGGCCATGTGGGCTGTGCAGCTCCACAGCTCATGGACAACTTGTGTACCTCTATACAAACTGTGGAGACAACAGTGACTCCCACTCTATCTCTGTGGAGCAGCTAGAGAGTGCATCTCCCTAGAAAGGTGATAACTGGGAGGTAAAACTTGGCAAATGCCTTCTCTGATTAAGAGGGCAGGCAGCTTCTCTGGCCAGCCAGCAAAATTTGCCTCCACTCCCACCAACTTCTCCAGGATTTGTGTATCATTTGTGTATGTATAATGTACAGCTGTGTAGATATATGGCATGGACAGTCTTTGTCTTTCAGGCTGAAAGCTTGAAATCATCCATTCCCTTCCCAACTTCTCACAGAAACAACTCTTCAGGAGCACACTAGGAAACAACCAAATTTCAAGCAGACGAATGTCTGGAAGTGTGTGGAACTCAAGGTACCAGTAACTTGAATCCCAAGTATTGGGCATCTCTTCCCACATTTACAGTTCACAGCCATCCTACCAAAGAACATAAATGTCATCATCATAAAAAGTCCCATGAACAAGCACTACTACAGTGCAAAAGTTTTCTTTATAGGCATTACCTAGAAATAATTCTGATTTGTGCACCACTGTTAGTAACTATGAACTCAATTCTCCTGCTCTTCAGCACAGTGAAGACACTGGAATTGAGCCATCATTTATACAGAAAGAAGCTCAAGGAGTTGCTAAATGCTGAAATCTGGAGATTCTATAGCAGGGGTGGTTCTGCTTACATGAAGACAAACTGCACCAGCTCAGCACAAAACGATGAGGTTGGGATTAAGAAATTACTTCAGCTTTATGAGAGCTCTGCCTTAGTAAATCCAAGTCAGACTCTCAACCTTGCAGTGTCGTTTTTCTGTGGTTCTGTGTGTATTCACATCAAAGAACATGCCCAGGTGTCTGGGCACTGGGTGGGGAGGAGAGAGGGCAGTTGAGGTGGGGAGGACAGGAGAGGAACAGCCACAGCACAGGTGGAGAACCTGGAGCTGAAATACATTACAGTCTCGAGAAATCATCTCGTATAACTGGTAGTACAAATTGGCTTTAAGAGACAACTCAGCTGGCACATGTATTCCCTGCTGAACAGTGATACCTATTCAAATGATCAAAACTTGTCAGTTCTTAAATTCAGGATAAATCCCAGACCTCAGAAACAGGCAAATGGAAAAAAAAAAAAAAGGTTCAAAAGCAGTAAGACAGCAAATGTTACTCTCAGGACCAATCTCTCTGATATGCCTCAAGCTTGCTAACAGCATTCTAATGCCACAGGCACGTTACTTTCCTTTGCCCTCATATTTTATTTCACTGAAGCCCTGTCCTAATAACTGATTACCAAATACCAAACAAGCTGTAGTGTTATCTTGCTAGCTGGTGAAATATTTAGGTCCATTTAAGTGCCATGCAAAAATGAGTCTGAATATATGGGCTGTAGCAGGCAGAAATAGGAATTTTGCATTCAGAGACAGGAATATCCTATTGAGGCCCATTCCTCACTCCCAGAAAGTGCTCATGCCCTCTCACCAGATCAATGCAAAGCAGGTGCTGTTGCCATAGGATAAAATGCCTCCTTCACATTTAATATGGAAATTACCATTCCTCCACCACATTCACAGCAAAGGAGGAAGCTGAGTGCCAGCCCCCATCCTCCAGAAGAGCTGCTCACCTATATAAAACACCACAGAAAATGAGTGCTTGCTTTTTTTGTACATCTCAATGGGAACAACTGGTCTATAATCACCAGGTTCCTTACAACCATTGTAACATCCTCCTTTCCAATCTATGCAGTTTAATTTTTCAGGAATATGTGAACAAGTTTAAAATAACTGCCCAATGGCTTTTATCGGGCCACTGTCCACTGCAAAAATCAAAATCCACATTTTCAGAGCTGTGACATACACCAACTTGCTTCAGCTTTTTCTCAGGGCATTTAGACACAGCAACCAGTGCCCAGGAGAGACAGCAGTGAGCCCAGCAGCAGCAGCACTGCTACTTTAACTCAGTTGAGGGCTTCATGTTTCTGCCCTGCTCCATCCTGTGTGCTCACAGCACCTAAGGTTATAAGGGGAGTGGAAACAACCCACTGAGACAATTTCCACACCACAGAAGCAAAACAAATTCCTTCCCCACCCAAAGGAAAATAAAAAATAGCAAATCTGGCCCTCAATCATTGCTTGCTTCCAGATTGCAAAACGTTCTGAGTCTGGCAGTGAAAATCTAAAATAGCCTTCAAACATCATTTCTTGAGAGATTTCCAGTCCAACTGCTCGGGGTCAGGATAAGCACCCAAAGGTCTAAATCATGCTATGAAACAAACATTTGTGCCACAGCAGTTGCAACACACCTGCAGGAGTGGATCTTACACGGCTGTGAAGGGCATAATTTCAATTTCTGTGAAGTGTCCAAAGTTTCAGTGCCACAAGCCCCACATTTGCAGCAGCTGCACAACTGGAATCATCAGTGATTCACAGGCTACTGTTGTTTCAGCAGAGCCCTCTCTGGTCTTTCGTGTGAGACAGATAGTTAAATTTGACTTTATTTGCATCATGCTTGCCAAGACCTGTGAATTGGGAATTAATAGCTCCCACTGCTCCCACATTGCAGCCAATTTTACTGCATTCACTCCAGCACATATCAATGCACAGAGGTCAGATGCAATTTTAATGAGAACCTCTACTGTTCTATTTATTTTAATACCTTTATTGCACCATCAAATTTCTAATAATTAACCATATTATAATTACAGTGAATTAAACAGTCTTCTTAAATGTATCCCCCATTATTTTATAAACAATTAAAATTAATAAAGTTGATTGTAAAATCTCATGTCTGGTGTATACTAATGTCTGTTCTCATCGTTACACAAAATTCTACTTCCATAACAGCCAACTCCAAAGATTTCTGTACTATCAGAAGGTCTATAATAATCCATTTTCTTTACTGATCCTCTGATACCTCCATCCCTTCCACAGAGTACCATTAATGCCTTGGTTTGGCAGACTTCTTGCAGAGCCAGCAGCAAGCCTGGCTGCAGAGGGCTTTAAGGGAGCTGACGTGGCACCAGGTACAAGCAAATTGTCCCCATGCCATGGGACAGCAGCTCCCAGCTCTGGACAAGCCCTGCTGCTCCTGCTGGGCAGCACACGGGGAGAGATGGGATCCTGGGAGCACAGTGGCCTGCTTCCCCTTCCACTCCAGATTCCCCACTCACTAGCAGAGAGAACTCCCAGGAAAGCAGCACTTTCCCAACCACATCACACTCAGGGTATCCTGCACTCTTATTTCCCCACTTCCCATCACCTCCAGACTTTGTGCTTTCACAGCTGCTCAGCCATCTCCACTCAGGCCCTGGCAGCTCGGCTGCCTTACAGCTGGGTGTTTCCTTGGCAATTATATCTCTTCAGTTGCTGAAAGCATCAGAAAATGACCCCAAAAGACCTCCTTTCTCTGTAAGAGCAAAAGGGAGCTGGTGGAATCACAGAGGTAATACAATTTTCAGTGTAAGTACATTAGCTCATGGAACTTCTTGCCACAGAGTCATCCCAGGGCAAACAGTTTGACAACCACTCGGTGTCTGTTCTGCACAGCTCAGTACCAGCAGCAGAGAAAGGAACAGGAACAAATGTCACCCACTGGATGACTCTTGCCTTTTCTTTTCCTATTTTGGGGTTATTCTGAGAGAGAAGTATCTAGAAAATGAACTGCCAGGAAAAATGATGCTGTGATCTCTGGGAAACCAGAGTTACAAGGTGAGGACTCATTTCTCTGACCGCCCAAGCAGAATGTGCTTGCAAAGTGGAGTCTGCATGGTCCCACTGCAGAGATGATGCATCAAGGTCTTCAAGAAAATGAAGAGGCACTCCATAAAACATCACCCAAGCCCCAGGATTTCTGCAAAGCTTCAGGATGGAGCTAACGAGAACTGTCCTCTCACTGAATTTCCCTGAGAGCAACTTAGGGTATTAATTATACAAATCAAAGCTGACTTGCTAAACTTTGTGACCAAGAGAACACAGAACTGGGCCATACTCACTGCATTTTGCTTTTGTCACCCAGGATGTGCAGTTTGGTTTGTCTATCCTTCAGCTTCCTTCACTGCTTTTATGTTTGAGGGGTGGTGGGTGTATTTTGGCTGGGGAATTCCCCTGGCCAAGCAGAGAAGAATCCTTTTGGTCCGTGTTTCTGCAGCACCTGACAGAGCAGCTCTCCATACCTTGATGTAACCAGCTCAGGTCTAACTTCTGCAGTGCAAAGCACAATGTGATTAGGGGCTCCTTGAAACCACCTAATTTTCCTAAGCATCTCAGGGCACTGGAGCAAAAGGCTGGATGTGCCTGGTATCATTCCCAGCTAATGGCAGGCACTTCACTGATGACACAATGCAGATTGCAGGCCCTTTTAGCACTTGTCAGGCTGCCTTGCTCCGAGCCTCCGCCTGCCTCTCTCTTCCTGACATGGCTCTGCACTGAAATGTTCTTTTCTCTGTCAGCTTTGGGGCGTGATTGGAGCTGCTACCCATCGCAGCCAGTGAGTGTGAACTTCCTTGTGCCACGGGGCCTCTCCACAAGTGCCTCGGCGTGGGAGGTGGCACTTGTCACACTGTCAGCTCTGCTGCACAGCCCAGCTCAGGCACGCTGCTCCCGAGACACCCTGCTCCACGGCAAGCACTGCTCTGGCTGAGCCCTGCTCCCCGCAGCAGGGAAAAAAACCCAGTTACATCACAGGGATCTTGCAGAGAAGGCGATCTGCTTACTCAGAGCAAGCCTTTTATTTTTAGCCTGCTTGGAGGAGGCAGTGGCTGTATAAATAAAGGCTGCTCTGAGTCTAAGTGAGCACGGTGCCTGCACGGCTGCTGTCAGCACGATGAGTGAAAAATCCTGGAGCCAGGGCTGGAGTGGGAGTCCACAGAGAAGGCTCTGCGTGCGGTACAGAGCCGTGGGAATGCTGGAAATCTCCCTGGAAATGCTCAGCTCCAGAGCCAGACAGCAACAGGAGCACAGCATGTGGCCACGGGGGCTCTCTTCCTGCACAGCCAGCACCCAGGGACTCCTGCTTTCAAGGAAAGAAATGAAACCACCACAGCCCTACACAACAGGATCCCAGAAGAGCCTTCAGGTGTTTCCTCTTGGCAAAACACACACTCATGAAGCCTTTACAATCTGGAGCAACAAAATCATCCTTGTAGGCAGCACCTCCACCGTCTCCTGATGCAGCCCTCTCCAGCAGACATTCAAAACTGACCACTTTGGAGAACGCCTGAGAAGTGCTGGTGGACTCCAAGCTGCTGAGAGGAGGGCAGGGCTTGTACCTTGAGGGGTTGAAAACTGTTATCTTTGACACCCTAAGCAAATCTCCAGGGTCACTTCCGTCTGCTTGTTGATACATTTCCTTGCATCCTTTCTGCAGCAGGAGGTCTACCTGTTCTTCAGCACTTCTGTCAGTCGTGGAGTAATAACCAGCCTAGGGTAGAGCAGGCTGGGTTCTAACTAAACACTTGCTATTTCATCTACTTTCCCAAAGAACAAATACATAAAGTAGCTGGAAACATCATCCCTGACTGCAGTTACATGCCTTATGCCTTGCAGTTAATCCTGAGCACACCAACACCAACATTGCCCATTTATGGGCTTAGACTTCTTTTTTCTCTCCCTGAGCTATTCCTCACCCTCCCTGCAAAAGCTCCATCCTTCCAAGCAGCTCTCCCAGCTGAACAGGCCCTGAAACAGCCCATCTCTGCTCTCCATCCAAATGGGCACAGTTCACTGTTTAAAGCCTTATAGCTCTTCTGAGCTCAATAATATTTGAAAGCAATGAATAAATTCATTGTTCTCAAAATGAGTAGGCTTAGGAGAATTTGTGATGCTGAGGAGGATCCCCATCAGGCAGGGACATGACAGCTTGCTGCATGTCCTGCTGCTGCTGGTGCTCTCAGCCCTCCTGCTCCTGGCACACAGACCCTGCGTCCTGCAGATTTCTGTCACAGCCCTTGCAAAGTTACTTTCCAATGTGACAGCTTGCTTTTAGTGGATTTTTAAATCACTGGCTAATCCTTCTAGCTGTATTTAGTTAATCTGGAAACAAGGAAAGACAAGGATTGGGTCTTGCTGCGTGTCCAGCAGGCTCCATGGTACGTGCAATGCAAACAGCCAGAGACATTTTTCCTTCACAGCCAGTGCAGTTCTTCACTCTGCATTAATGGGAATTAGGAGCCCTCATACATGTACTTGATGTGTACCCTAACACATGCTTCAAATCTAATGACAGCAAGGCTCCAGTTGGAAACTCTTTCAAGAGAATCATTAAGTACACGTATAAATCTTGTTAAGAGTCAAGCCCATGTTTTGAACTGTAGTCACTGATGGTTCAAATCCAAATTTACAGCACTTCCAAGCTTCCTTAAAAGGAAAAAAAAAAAACCTGCAATAAAATTAATGATCACTTGTGTTTACATTTCTGTTGGTGCATTTCAGCAAGTAAGATTATATCCACATATTCAGAAGTCAGAGACACATTCCTCATAACTCTATCAGCTCAGGACTGCCTTCCAGGCTGGGCTTTTGTGCTCAGCTCTGCACTCAGTTTGTAAAATCCTGTGCACCCCTTACTTGGAGTCACACCAACAGCAGCTGCAGAGGACACACAGATAAGCAGAGCCAGAGAGGGAGAAAGCAACATGAGATGTGTCACCATCATCTCAAGACGTCCATCCAGCAGCTCTGAGCTTGGCTGTGCACATTTGGTGGTGGTGCAAGAGAAGGTGGCTGTTCCCACGCTACCAGGTGAGACCACCAGAGCTACTCCAAAATAAAACCATGTCCCAGAAGCATCTAAATATCCACACAACTCTTCCTGCTTTGCTATTTCCTGGCACCATAAAAAAGTGGAGTTCCAAAAACCACTGTCCATCTGGGAATACTCTTAGTGACTTCTCACTACATAGTATTTTATCCCACAAGTATTTATCCAGCACCAGAACAAGGTTCTGCTTGCAGAGCTTGCTATCAGATTTGTGTCCCAGAGAAATCTGTGTCCCCTGTCCTCCTTTCAAATTTTCTCTCTATCTTCTGTAATGGTGAAGAGGTGAGGTGTGAAAAGCTGCCAGTTCTCTTCCCCAGCAAAGAGCCCCTCACAAGCTCTCTGCCCCTCAGCTGCACATGCCCCTGCCAAAATGTGGAGGTGCTGATGGTGCTTTGTGTGCCAACAAGTCTGCTCTCACGAGTGACATTTCAGACTGCTGGCCAGCTGCTTGGCTGTAACTGGGGCAGCTCCAATGGACACCCAGTGGCCACAAGGTTGATAATATCTGAACTAGGTGTCCCCGCTCTGAGCTAAGGAGAAAGAGAAGGCAGGATTAATGACTGCCTGCAGGAATTATTCAGAACACATTGGCATTCCAGAAGGAAACATGTCAGGCAGCTGAGATCCAGAAAGAATATAAATATTCCCTTATTTATTCACAGACTATTTGTTCATTCTTCCAACACTAAAGTACATGAGACAGAGCAAAGCATTCTATGCCTGACATAGATCATTTCTGTTTCTTAAAGTGCCTCTTTCCCTGCAAACACTAAACACTAATAGAAGTTAAATCTATTATCATAAACTGTATTAGAAAGAGGTCCTGAACTCTTGGGATGGGACCCTTTTAAATATAGTTGAAAATATATCCTGGTTTGGCAGAAACTCAGTTTTCACTTCTTACCAACCAACATCAGAACTGAATTTATGCCTCAGTTAGTTCAAACATTGGACAGAAAACGAGGCAGGGCTGCATGATGAAGATAAAATCCTGGCTTGGCTGAAGCTAATGGCAACGTGCCCACCAGCTCCCAGGGAGCTCCCCAGCTCCCGGAATCGCAGCGGAAGCCGAGGAGCTCCTTCCCAGGGATGCTGTGCAGTGTGTGAGGAGCACCCTGGTGCTCATCCCTCATTCACCACAGGGCTTCAGGACACATGAGGAGAAGGAAAAGCTTTGAGAGGATGAGAAGTATTTTCTTAGCTGTGCATTACAGTGCCATTTGGGAAAGTCACGTTCGCTGCCTGTCACAAACTCCCTGCGTAAACTTGGGACGCTCACTTAACGCCTTTTGCCAGGGTTTGGACTTGTAAAATGCTCGGGAAAGGCAGCAGTTCCCTGCACAGCAGGGCAGTGGTGGTGAGTCAGCAAAGAATGGCATCCAGCAGGATGGAATTAAACTAGGGTGGGGACTAGACATTCCTGCTGGAAATCCTCTCACCTGAGCTTAGCCAGCTCCTGTTGCCAATGGAGAGAGGCATCTTCAGGCAGGTTCAGCTCCCCTCCATCCCCAGCTGGGAGTCACCTTCCACAAGTCCTCAGCCACACAGGGACACCAGCCTTTCAACAACTGGAGTGAGGCAAGATAAATCCCCCCTCACTAACAAGAAACAAAAGAACTCCTTTCTGGTCCCCAACACACAAAATGTGTTCAAAGCCTTTAAAGCTGCTCTTTCAGCTGCTGGCTCAGGGTGCAGCACTGAGTTCCTTGGATCAAGTCACAAAGTTGGCACGGAAACAGCATGATGGGCCCACATAATAAAACTAAACTTGTGTCCTCTGTGCACAAAATTCTAGCTGAAGAAATTTCAACTTTCCCCTCCTTGCTCTAGAGGGCCTGGCTTTGCACCTCAATGGTCTTGAAAATGCAAAAGGTGTCTTTATTCTTGTTTTCCCGAAATAATTGTTTTTTAAATTGCACTTTTCACATGTGAAGGTTTTTAGTAGCATGACCTCCATTATTAATCAGAACACAATGCAAAACATCTTAAAGCAATCCTTCTAAATAGCAATGTTTATCTATTCAAAGAAGCAATTAGGGAAGCTCTGAGTTCTAAAAGCACTGAATACTATTTCTAGTTAAATGCAAGGACATTCATTACAACTGTCATTGTCTCAGAGAGGACTGGAGCTAATACCATTGGAGTAACAAACCTGTTCTGTGCATATTCCCAAAGTCACCTCTCAGCCCTGCAGTCCTTGGCTCCCCTCCAGCCCCACCCCAAAACTACAAACACCCATGTGTCTCTGTGCCATCACAAAAACATTCACTGAACTTCCCTGTTTATTATTTTATCTCCCACCTAATTACAGCTGAAATAACATAATAAGGTTTGTGCTCCCTGTTCGAGTCTGATATATTTAATAGATTTTTCAATATTGGTTTATCCAGCTATGTCAAAATGACAGCCCCACTTAATGTTAATCAGAGGTTGCGTGTGAGCATCAGCGTTAAGCTCTGCACAGCTCAATGGAATTATCAGAGTTGCGAGACACCGTCGATATGTTTTGATCTCTGTGTCAAATGAATCTGGTTACTTGTTAATTTTTTCCCTTTATGTTTCACTGCTGTTTAATTGTTTTGTCATCTGTGTGTACTGTGCTCTGTCTAATTGCAATATTGGATGTTCAGACAAATCAGAGGGCACGGAGTGACATTCATTGTCACTGAAAATCAGGTATTTTTCTTGTTACCTACATACCAGCAGCACACAGTGTGCGTATGCCTGGAAAGCCCAGCTCCAGCTTCCAAGGAGCTGTTAAAAATCATTCTGACAGCTCTCCAGCATCACTCAGCTACCAAAAAATACTGTTAAACAACCCACAGGGCTTTGGCATTAAACGGTGAGAACTACCTGAACTTCAACCACTGTTTAGCCAGCCTGAGAACCCCACTGTGCACACAAGTCAGGGGTAGAGGGGAGAAGAATTTGAGTTCTTGTACAGAGCTCACCAAGCCCACCTTTCCCTGCTCAAAACACAGGATCAGACACCAAGGGCTGGAAGGAATCTCCCCTTCCCAGGCCCAGCTGCCTGCAGCCCACGGGTGCAGCTATGGTATCCCCAAACAGCAGTCCTGACATCTTAGAAATATGGATGACCAGCATGGAAAATCCTCTGACCCACTCATTAAATGCTATTGCCTATTCTGATTGCACCAAACCAATTCCAATTCTCTAAGGACTTTAATTAGAGCATAATGATCTCCCTAAGGAACCCACATGCAGTGTAAATCCCAAGAGAGGTGCCATGGGGTGACCATAATTTTTCCATCTCAAAATTAAAACTCTCCAGCAAAGCTGACTTTGTTTTAAAGAAATGATTTTTTTCTAGTGACAGAGAAACGTGGAATCACAGAATTGATTAGGTTGGAAAACACCTCTCAGATCATCAAGTCCAACTGTTCCTCCAGCACTGCCAGGCCCAGCAATAACACATGTCCCCAAGTGCCACATTTACATGTCTTGTACATGATACTTACTAAGGTCACCATGAGAAAGCTCAATCAGACCTACATTTAATCCTTATTTTATCAAAACCCAACATGTAGAAATGGATTCAGAGCTGGCAGCACAGAGATCCAGCCACCCAGCATCTGGATGCAAACACCATTGGCATTTTCACACCAACACTCCAAATTGGGGCCATCACACAATATATTATAATTGAACATAAACAAACCAGCAGTAGAGGAAGCTGAAGACAAAGCAGCTGAAAGACAGTCCTGTTTGATATGTGTCACTGTCAGAATCTTTGAGAAGTGTCAGGCAAGCCAACACACAGTCTATCCATCATGAGACTCTCTTTGGATTGACTGACAGATCATACAAAGCACTTGCAGTTAATTTAAAATATCATCAGTGGATTCTTAAAACTCATCTACTATGGTCTGCCTTGCTTAGCATGGCTAATAGAGAGCCAAATACTTGCAAATATATAAGTATATACTTATATACCTGCCCCTGATATCCAAATGAAATCATAATCTGACTGCAATATCTGAATGTATCTGAAAGGCCAAAGCAGACAGGTTGGGGTCAATTATCAGAAATAGACCAATCATTTTATTTGCTCCTCTAGGTCTGAGATGTAGGATGCTTCCTGGGGCAAAAGAGGCAGGAAATTAGTCAGGTGGATTTGGGGGTTGCATGTTTTCTTCCCTAATTCCAATAATCAGCATATCCATTGCCCTGCAATCTGGTTTTCAAATGTTCACTGAACACACAAATCAATTTTCTCACATGCTGCAACCCAAACAAGCCTTTCTGTCACAACCCACTCCAGCAAAAATCTGTGAGTCCAGCAAAAGCCAGAGTTGAAGGATCATGTTCAGAAAGCTCACTAGGAGCTGCTAGGCTGTCCTGCTTTCAAACAAGTTGGTCTCAGAGTAAATTCAGATATTTGGAATTCACAGAATGCTATGAGGATATTTATGGGAATAACACCAAGAACAGGAATAAACAGGACCAGATCTCAGATGAGAAAACTAAATTACATTTTAATTGAGCAGCCTCTGTCATGATCTTCCAAAATCATGGTGGGAGGAGGGGAGCTCAACTTGAATTGCCTTTAAAAAGCCTCAGTTCTTGGAAAATTTTGAGCTGGGCTCTGTGAGATTTGAGCTCAGCCACCAGTGCTCAAACTGGACAGTTCAAAACAGAGACACTCTTAAACCACCAGCCCTGAGACTCTACTCCAAGAGCTTTATTCTTATGCATGGCTCAGTTGAAGCCAAATCCCAAACTGTTATCAGCAGCTCTCACAAGGTTTTGCTGTTTTGCTAAATCACCCTTTAGACTCTTCCTCCACCCCATCAAGCAGTATCTCAGAGCCACATTTGGGGCTCAGCTCTGCACTACACAGCACAGCAATACCCCCAGCAGTGTGCCTGGATGCCAAACAAACAACCAGCCCCACTGGTTCCCCTGCTACTGCTGCGGAGGACTTTGAGCAAACACGAGCTCCTGGGACGGTGCAGTGGTTATCAGCTCCTCGCTGGATGTGGTTTGGGCTCCTCACTGAGCTCTGTGTGCCTGAGCACACCTGGGGCTCATTTTGCAAGGGTTGCTGCAAAGCACAGAGAGGGAGAGCTGTGCACAGCCAGGGCAGCTTAACCCTTCCCTGCCTCACTGCCAGCAACCATGCTTACTTTACTCTTCTCTCACAGATGAACATTTCTTTTTCCCTCCTTAATAAAACAGTGATAGGAACCAATTTTGCTCTGATAGGAACCAATTTTGCTGGCTGCTGAAGTGGAATCTGTGTGCACACTGCAGACAGGGAATCAATCAATCATAGAATCACAGAATGGCCTGGGTTGGGAGTCACCATAAAGCCCACCCTGCTTCCCCCCCTGCCATGGGCAGGGACACCTTCCACTGTCCCAGGTTGCTCCAAGCCCTGTCTGCCCTGGCCTTGGGCACTGCCAGGGACGGGGCAGCCACTCTGGGTACCCTGTACCCTCACCCTCCTCTCTGGGAAGAATTTCTTCCCAATATCCCACCTACCTCTGCCCTCTGGCAATGGGAAGCCATTCCCACTTGTCCTGTTACTTGAGGCCCTTCTAAAAAGTCTCTCTTCATCTCTCTCACAGGCTCCCTTAAGGCACTAGAAGGCAAAAATTAGGTCACCCTGAAGCTTCTCTTCTCCAGGCTGAACAATCCCAAATCTCTCAGCCTTTCGTCCTAGCAGAGGAACTCAGGAATAAAACAGCTACCTACATGCCACTCTGTGAAGCAAAGCACACACCAAATCTTGCTAAATCTTTCCCAGATCCAGCTGTAAACCCAGCTTGTAGCAAATCTGTGCTAAATCCTAACCCCTCTCCTGTTCCCTTCTCTCCATAGGAATTCCTGCAGCTGAAAACTGCCACCTGCCCTGTCCTGTGAGGGCTAACCAGAGCCATCAACGGGCCAGCACTGCACCCTGGGGTCCCTCAGCACCCCAGCACACAAACCCAGCCTCTCCCCTGCCAGCTTTTGTGGCCAAGGCCATTTGCACCCATCAGAACCTGCTGATGGAGAGTGGGACACGGGGGCTGCTCTCAACCCAACAGAGTCAATAGGATTCTTCTGCTTTGCATGGGTAGATTTGGGCTCCGCTGTTAGACAAACAGGTCAACACAACATCAATAATTCCAGGTGCAGCTGAGCGTGGTCCTGTGCCACTAAGATGTGTCAAAGGCCTGTCCTGAAGAGCACAGCAACTTCCTCTCCCTGAGAGGCCATGGGGCAGATGTGAACCCACAATACCCCAGCAGATACTATTTTACTGTGCTCCAGAAGGACAGAAAGATTAAAACAAGTTGCCCGAGGGGACTCAGCAGGTAACCAGTGGTGTCAGGCAAGCCCCTTCCCTCCCTTGCCTGAGAAGCCCAAGACACACAGGCTCCCATGCCAGGAGCAAGGCCACGATTAAACATTCCTGAGTGCTTCTGAATCAAAAGGCAGAGAGAGCCCCTCTCTCGTTACTTGGCCTTGTTTTACTCGGGGCCCTTTGTAGGATTTCTCAGAAGATTTAAAACAAAAAATGTTCTCTGAACTTTCTTTTTCCACTGGCTCTTCTGCATTTAATTTAAAGGTTTACCTATTTGTATTTCAAATGGAATTTGAAATGAACACGACTGTATTTAATTCCTTGTTATTACACTGGCAACATCCAGGGACATCAGTGCAGCTCTTGGAGCAGGTTTGCTACCAAGTCAGCCAGCGTGGGCTTGTATTGCTCCTCAAGCCCACAGCAGCCATCCAGGGCTCCTGCTCAGCACAAGAGAAGGATCTGGATGCTGGAAGGGAGATGGGACCCAGAGTTTCAGATGTTGCAAAGCAGCATTTTAATGTTTTTCATTGTCAAAACTGGTACTCACCACCATTTCCTTGGTTTCCTAACCAAGACAGATCCCACACATTCATATACCTCATGTGCTGCCCTCCTCCACATCCACCTGAGCTAAACTATCCCTCTTCTTCCAACAGGGTAGTGCCAGACTTATCCTGGGCTTCCCAATGAGCATCACAACTCAGCTTCCTCAAAAAAATTTGTTCCCTTTGGAACAGATCTGATGTTGCAGGAAATGAGGGAGCCCAAATCCAGTCATCACTTATGACAAAATACTGCCAGGATCCAAGAGCAGCATGGCCTGGCTAAGAGACAATTCTTGCAGCTTAACTGATGATTTTTATTTGTTCTCTTACCATCTCCTCACCATATCCAAACTGCAATAGGCAATGGCCAGCTGCCCATACCAGTGCCACTGGCAAACACTCATCAGAGCTCTAATTACTGCCAGTGGTGGAAAAGTGCTGTCAGATCTAATCCTGGCAAACACTGGGGTACATCAACCTGAGCTTTATCCTGCTCCTCAATGCCCTGGCTGGGGATTTCTGCTGTTTTTATACACAGGGTTATGGTAGCACGTGCCTCAGCTGGTGGCAGTGAGGATTCCTTCCTGCTCAGTCAGTAACAGGTTTTACAGCTCACTGGTGCTGCCCTAACAGGCCACTTAGTTTTCCTCCATAAATAATCCCATCACTGAGGGCCACAGCATGGGCAGGACAGGGTATCCCCTCTCAAGAGTAAAAGAAGTTCTGCTTAGAGATAAGATTCAGGCTCAAGAGTCACCTCAGCAACAAAAAGTTTGCCTGGGTGTTTTCATTTCCAAACAGTGTTTGGATTTTTATAAGTTGGTCTTGTAAGAGGATGTCTCTGTCTCGTTCACCTGGCAGAAGAGCTGCATACATTTTAGACACTGAAAAGCCACATACAGGTACCTTTCTTCATTTACATACATAAATAAAACATACCAGAAATTGAAAAGCAAAATATATATGTAGCCTCTTCCCTGCAGAGTTTATTTTTAAATCTGAGTCCTTTTGCTTTCTTAATACTAGAATGCAGAACCACATCTAGGACCTTTAGGGTTAGAGGAAGCACTAAAAAACCACGAGTAATAAACCCAAATCCATAAAAAAATGGGTGCTTGAGTGCTCAGATGCTTAGTAATGAAACATTCCTGCTGACCATGATTCCCCATTCCCACTTTCCCCAAGTCCATTGGACACAGCACAAACAGGCAGGGGTTACTCACAGAGATCTCCTTCCCACTCCACTCAGTGGGATGTAATATCCACAGGGACAACACCCATCTGGAAGCTGTTCAGGCTCTGGGGCAACACAAACACCCCTCCTCACCTTTCTTTGCAAACCACCCCCAGGAATTCAAATGCCTTTGATGACCAGCACCCATTTGTTGTAATTAGGGAAAATACCAGCTTCTTCCAAAAATTTCTACAGATCACAACCTGTGAACTGAGAATCACAGGCAAAAAGAAAATCTGTGATGTGGTTTGAAAACAAATCCCAGATCAACCAAATCCCTTCACTAGAAACCCTTCTCTCTCCCTCCAGCTTGACTAAAGGCTCTTCACACCTTAGAAGACTGGGACAGAAGTGAGAAAAATGGGCTCTTTACCCACAGAAATCTGTTAGATGGTGATGTGTGATCTGTAAGCGGGGAGGGCTTTTGTCTTCAAGGCAGCTTCATGCCTCCTGGCCCAAATTTCCTTTGTGAGGTCAGGGAGTCGCTGCAGACCTAACCTGTTCCCACAGGCAGGGCCTGAGCCACCAGTGGGGAAATGCTGTCACACACACCGGGGCGTCTGCGGGCCCCCGGGCCACCCTGAGCCCCAGGGACACCCTGAGCTCCAGGGCCACCCTGGTCCCATGGGCCACCCTGAGCCCCTGGGCTACCCTGAGCTCCAGGGCCACTCAGAGCCCCCAGGGCCACCCTGAGCTCTTGGGCTACCCTGAGCCCCCAGGCCACCCTGAACCCCAGGGTCACCCTGAGCCCCCAAGCCACCCTGAGCCCCTGGGCTACCCTGAGCTCCAGGGCCACTCAGAGCCCCCTGGGCCACCCTGAGCCCCTGGGCCACCCTGAGCCCATGGGCCTGCCCGTGCTGCTGCCACCCTGAGCCCCAGGCCACCCTGAGGCTATGGGCCACCCTGAGCCCCCAGGCCACCCTGAACCCCAGGGTCACCCTGAGCCCCCAAGCCACCCTGAGCCCCTGGGCTGCCCTGAGCTCCAGGGCCACTCAGAGCCCCCTGGGCCCCCCTGAGCCCCTGGGCTACCCTGAGCCCTTGGGCCTGCCTGAGCCCTTGGGCCACCCTGAGCCTATGGGCCACCCTGAGCCTCAGGGCCACCCTGAGCCCACAGGCCAGCCCATGCTGCTGCCCCCAAGCCGTCCTTGGAGCACCAGGTGTCCTGAGATGTCCCTGGCAGGAGGAGGGAGTGTCAGGGGACACAGAGTAGCTGAGGCCAGAGCCATGGCTCCTGTTCTGTGTGCCATGAAATGGTGACAGCCCCATCAGGGCACACCCTGGCCGGACAGACTGCTCTCACTGAGGGAGTCACTGCAGCTGGGATGCTGCCCCCACAACCCTGGGACAGAACCTCTCCTTCTCCAGCCCTGGGAACCTGCTTCAGAAGTTACTTTGCCACCTACAAAGGCAGAATGAGACCAGAAGAGCTGAGTCCTGCAGCTGTGCTGGCTCAAGCCTTGCAGCCGGGCCCTGGAGCCGAGCACAGCCCGTGCCAGTGCCGCACCCCGATGTCACCAAACAGATTTTTTTGGAGCTGCTTTACCCCCAAATTAAGTGGGGCCTGAGCCAGTGCTGTAACACTGAAATGGGGGGGCTGCTCTGTGGCAGAGTGGGCACGGGGACACTTCCCACTGCACCTGCAGATGTCCTGCAAAAGGGACTCTGGTGACAGGGGAGGAGCTCCACAAGTCCCGGTCCTGCCTGGCTGACACATTCTCTGTCTGTGTGTCCTGCTGCAGCCCAGCCTGGTGTAAGCAAAAGCATCTTTGGGGCTTGTTCAGGGGGCTCTAGTGGAAAAAAAAAATCTCTTAAATCAAATTAGGGTTCTTAACTATTAAGAAAAAGCAAGTCCTGCAGGTGGCCAAGCTCTGCAGTGCCTGCAGGTCATGGTGCACCTGGGACTGTGTCCTGGGCTGCAAAGCCTGCAACACACTTGTGAAAAACACATTCACTCTCTTGTGAAAATTTAAAAAGTTTAATAAAGGACAATACGAGATAAGGACAATAAAGTAAATTATTAGGGCCGGGTGTATCTTGGTACTTAGTTAAGAGCACACTTGTTATTTTGGAAGTACTCTTTATATACTATTTCTATTACATCAGCTTGTTATATATTCACAAACAATTAT
>VXBC01010528.1:646-99477 GCA_013399945.1 Ploceus nigricollis | reverse complement strand
TCTTAAATCAAATTAGGGTTCTTAACTATTAAGAAAAAGCAAGTCCTGCAGGTGGCCAAGCTCTGCAGTGCCTGCAGGTCATGGTGCACCTGGGACTGTGTCCTGGGCTGCAAAGCCTGCAACACACTTGTGAAAAACACATTCACTCTCTTGTGAAAATTTAAAAAGTTTAATAAAGGACAATACGAGATAAGGACAATAAAGTAAATTATTAGGGCCGGGTGTATCTTGGTACTTAGTTAAGAGCACACTTGTTATTTTGGAAGTACTCTTTATATACTATTTCTATTACATCAGCTTGTTATATATTCACAAACAATTATGTATAATAAACTTTTTTCCAAAACTAGTTTACATATTCTAAGAACTGTTTAGCATGGCTCCTCTTTGGCTTNGGCTCCTCTTTGGTTTTACTTTTTTAGAGAGTATGTGTATTTTTTGGTTGTGGTTTTAGTCTAGTCTTATTATTTTTAATTTTTGGGCTTTGGTCCTCGCTGTCTTTAGATGATGAGTGCTGATAGCTGGCATATCTGTAGCAGGTGTTTTCTTTTTATGTTCATTGGATATTATCTAAGTAGGCATTTTAACACAAGTATACTTATATCAGTTATTTCACTAAGCTTAATTATTAACAGAAATAAAAATTGTATATTTATAACAAAGTTACTTTAACACTACACACATAAAATTTATTTTAATATTTGCAAAAAGCTGGTATTACAATATGTATCTATAACATACTGCTCTAGGAAAGGAAAATACAGAAAGAAGAGCAACAGCACCCCTAACCTCCCCACCTCACCCACAATGTGACACCTGATCACCCACATCTTCAGCCCAGCCATCATTAGCTGCCAAGGAATGCCATAAATGAAAATATAACTTCAGAGGTGGCACTGGAAGACAGACTGGACTAGGAGACTGAGTTTAACCCACTCCCCCCATGACACAGACCTGTAGGACTGCATCTGGTCCCAGGGGAGGACAAGCAAGTCCTGATGTCAAGTGAAGGAAGGGAGGAAGGGAAAGAGGCTCGAGTGATTATGCAAATCAAACTTAAATTGAAATTTCAGCCTAACCTGCTGGGAAGAAACTCACAAACTAGGGCAATTAGAAGAAGCAATTATTACTGGATATAAATAAGAGCGATAATTTGATTTCTCATTGAAGCTATAAGGGCTTTGGGACCTCAGCGATGCAGCCAGAGAAGTTTCCAGTAACACAGGGGGTGGCTATTGCTCCTCCTCTGCCCATCTGCTTTCACCACGGGGCAGAGTTTTACCTTTGTGGCCCCAGAGGCCCCAGCTGAGATGTTCAACATATGCTGCTGCTGCCATGCCAAATCACTGGGACAAAAACCCCAAAACAAGCCCCCTTTTTGGCACCATCTAATATTCAGGGAAATGGACTGGATGGGGAATTTAAGATGACTGAAGGTTTCATGCAGTCCCTCGTGAGAAATTTTTATGACCTATTTCCTTCCTTTGATTGTATATCCTTCCTGAACTGACTTTTGGATCATTCAATATTAAAAATGCATTGCCCTATAAATAGGCAGGGTAAAGAAACATTCCTTGCACTTTAAATCACTGTGCTCGAGATTACATTCAAGCCTTATTACTCTAAAGAGACCTGGGATCTTCTTCTAAATGACTGAATTGGGGCAGACATTTTTCTGACAAGATCCTAAAAGTATTCAAGTCCATCCAGGCAGCAATGTCTGGCTTTTGTTTGAAAGAAGAGATTTCTTGTTCTCAGCAATGCTAGAAAAGCAATGTCATGTCATGTTTACTACTTCCCCTCTATTGACTTCTGCAGCTGGTGAATTTTTTATGACAGAAATTACAAATATTTAGCCTGGTGATGGCAGGATGAGCCAAGTATTCCCAAGGCTCATGCACACCAGCATCCTTTGTTTCCTGGTTTCAGCTGCCCATGTTAGATCTGCTTACATCCTTGCATCTGCTGGCACAGCGATGGGAAGATGCACGTCAGCCATCCATGCCAGGGACTGAGGAGCTGCACCACAGCCTCTTCTCCCCTCTGTGTGTGTCCCCTGGCATGCTCATGGTGAACACCTGGCACACAGGGCAGGGAGGCTGTGACAGAGACAGGCCACAAGTGACAACACATGCAGACCCAGAATGGTGCTCACTTCTGGGCTGCCTGGGGATCCCCACCCAGCCAAATCCAGGTAAAGCCTGCAAATCCTCACACTGGAGATGTCTCAGAACAGGTAAGAGCACCAGCTGTAGGGTGCCAGTAGTGGCTGTGGGTTACACATCTCCCTGGACTCCTCCAGCACATAACACCCCCAATGCAAGTGCTGAGTTTCAGTTTAAGTAAATGTCATAAAACAGAAGTTCTTAGGATTTTGTTGGGAATGTTCTCTTTTTGCCCACATACTCTCTGCACGAGGCACCACACCATATGAGTTGAGCAACTATTATTTTTAATTCCTCCACGACAGCTGTTGTTTATTACTAATTGAAACACTTTTTGTCTAGATAAAAATATCTGTGATTTGTATTGCGGGGAGAGCATCCCCCACACTGGCACAGAGGCCATGGCTGCATTAGGCTCTGGAAATGTGACGACAGGGAGAATTAACAAATCTGAAGAGCTTTAATCAGCCAGCCTTGGCAGCAGAAGGTACAGAGGCTGTGGAGATGGAGCTGAGAGCCCAGCGAGGGCACACGTTGGCGGGTGCCTGAGCAGCCACCCAGGCTGCAGCTTGTGCCAATGCATCTTCACTGTCACCAGCATCCAGCTCAGGCAGATCAGTGTGAGATGGCCATTCCAGCATCCCCTGGGGCTGGAACATGTGATGGAGGAGTTGTCTCAGGGAGATGTGTTTGTTCAAGAGGAGAGTCCAAGGGGACTTTCCTAGAGCCTTCACCCCTTAACGCAGGGTGTGGAGCAGACAGGGACAGGCTCCAGAGGAGCAGAGCACAAGGACAAGCACATTGCAGCAGGAGACACTGCAATATCAGAAAACAATTTTCACCATGACACTAATCCTGCACTGGGAGGCCAAGGAATTGGCACCTTGGATGTGTTCAAAACTCAGAGGGGTATGACCCTGAGTGAGCCAATCTAAACTTAAGCTTGGCTTTCTTTCAAGAGAGGGGTTGGACCAAAGGACCTGCAGCTCAACTTCCAGCTGGATCAAGGACCCTTCTAACCCTCACTATTCAGTGATTCAAATCATGCTTCAGCTCAACTTCAGATATGTCAAAATTATCAAATTTCAGTTTTGGTAATGAAACACTTTGACATAGGAAAGCAGGGGGCTCAGACCATACTAAATAGCAGCTGCCCTTATTGATTCAACAAATAATCATGTGTATCTAAATACACACATTTTAGAAATGTAAATAAATGCATTAGCTATGTACCAAATCACACCACATTATGCCAGCTCAATAATGTGATCACTCAATAGACTATGAAATGCAAAAATAACATGGGAGAAAGGCACACATAAAACTACCCTGCAAAATTCCCCAGCTAAATTCTGACATTTTCTAGATCTACATATTTTTTACTTCCAAAATGTTTCTCCAAGGAAATTATATGGGAATTGACACATTTTTCTAAACATTTTATTTATATCAAATACTTGGTTTTATTTTTAATGAAATAGGTTTTGGCAAAACATTTTTCCAGCTTTGCTTGTAACACCCTCCCTGCTCCTGCAAGAAAAAGGAAAATGCTCTGGGATTTGCTGGCACCCATTTTGTAACTGCAAGAGGGATGGGATGTGTTTGTCCCATATATATGGGACAGGTGGAGCAGTGGCTACCCCAGTAACAGAGACTTCAGGGACCACATCCAGGTGATGCTCCCACCTCTCACCCCGTGGCAGACACCAGAGCACTGCCAGAGCCAGCCCGGCTCCTGTGCAGCTCCCCAGAGGGCTGAGCACAGCTCAGGGACACTGGACTCATAAAAGATTTATCCACTCCATTTCCCTGCCAGCAGTTCATCTACATTATTGTACAAGCTGTACTGAATTACAGCACAAGAGTGGAAAACATACCATGGCAGACGTGGAGCTGGTATATAAATCCATACATTTCCCTGGAAGCCAAACTGCCATGCTGGTTTACACTGATGAGGCATTTAGCCTGGACTTTTAATCCTAATATCTCACTATTTTCCAAATTATCTAAGTGACAGAATCTCCTGGTTACAGATGCAGTGTCCTATAGGTTGCAAATTGGAAAAGGGTGACATGTCAATGAAGATCTCTTCCAGCACTTTTGCCATACATAATCCTTTCAACTCTTTCCAGTGTTTGGCTTTTTTAGGACTGAATGACTTGAGAAAACTCACAGTGTTTAAACCACTGCACACAAATAAATCACTGGGCTGTCTTCTCTTTCCCAACTCATTATATACAAATGTAATTTTTTAAAGAGAAAATCTCATCAGCCCAAGGATTCAGTGACTTAGAAACCAATTACAAGTGGTAAGAAGTGACCCAATGTCTGTTCCTCCCAAAGCCAGCCCCTGGCAGCACTGCAGCATCCCTGCACTCCGTGTCTGTGTGACAGCTTATTCCCTCTGACGCTGAGATTCAGCACTGGATATAACTCACGTGGAGACAGGGGAGATCTGTCAGCCAGGCCAGCATCCCCACCAAACCTCCCAGCTCCCAGGGCTGCAGCTGCAGGGAGTCTCACCCTCCTCGGGAAATGAAGGTGGCTGCAAACCCACACAGAGATGTGAGATACATCACAGTGAGATCCACTACTTCTAAGAGAAGCCATGGTAAGCAACAGGCTTGTCTTGGTGACCCAGTGGGCAGAAAAATGATTTTATACATATTTAACTCTGTCCAAGCACCTATATACATATGTAAATAAGCACCTTTTGCACATGACATTTCCCCACAGAGGCTCACAAAGGACCTCTCCATCCTTCTGCCTCCCCCACCTCTGTGCTCTGGCCTCCCCCAGCTCCATCCTCCCCTTTCTGTTTGCCATCTGGTACCCATCAAAGGCAGTTAGACCATGACACATGTGTGCTTACCAAATCCTTTAAACCTAACTAGAGCACTGTTTTGTTTCTTCCTCATCAGAAACCACAAGGAACCCTTATTCAGTACATCTGGACCTTCTAATAGGGTAACAGCCTGGCTGTGCCAACTCTGCTTTCTGTCTGACTCCATCTTAATCATTCACAAATCACAAAAGGATTGGGAGAGGAGAGAGCCAGCACAGCAGCACCACAAGGATGGCAGCTGAGAACAAAACAGTGGCCACAGACAGTGTTCAGATGAGTGCTTGTGTGTAGCAAACCAGGATATATAACCTTCTTATTTCTAGACACGTCCTAGTGCTCAAATTTATTGGTCCCTTGTCTGGTGACTGGTGTTGCCAGCAAAGCTCCCAGGTTTGCAGTTTGCCCTGGAAATGCAGCCTGATATTCCCTACATGAAGGTGCTACAAGGACAGCAAACTGCAGCTGGCTGTTTGCTTGGATGAGATGCTACATTCCCAGGGAAATGTAAGGAAATGCAAACAGCTCCTCCCAGCTTTAATCAGCACACTCATTTAGTGCCCTGCTGGTAATGCCAGTGACTTCATTGCAAAGGTTTCCACAATGAGCTTTTTCTTTACTCCAGCTACTCTTTTTTAAACTACCTTTCCAGGAATCATGTGGTTTGGGACTCTCAGCTTCCAATAAAAATAATTTCTAAATATCAGAGAAGGACTTGAAAATGGGACCTAGTGACAGATTTAAAGCCCTCTTCCCTTCCTTCCCATTTGGATAGTTATTAAAGTGGTATCACACCTTTATGTGGGGTCCAGCTCCTGAGTTTTCGTTACAGGGCTAGAAACACTGTAAGTCAAAGAGCTGATCCCACAGATTACCTCCAGGTATCCCTCAGCCAGCAGGAGAAAGAACCCCACCACTGCACAGCACGAGCTCAGCGCAGTCAAACCCATGCAGGAATACAGAATAAGGAGTAGCACTGCATTATCATTCCTACTAAAAAGATCCACATGTTCTCCTTCCCTCCATTTGCTCCACTCCAGCTCCAGCCCCTTGTACACACAACAGGAACTCATAGCACAGATCAACTGTCGAGCAACAATATAACACAGCTTGTACATAAACACGGACCTCTCCCATTTTCATCTGATCCCCAGACCAAACACAAAAGGCAGAATAAATGTCTGAAGACAACCCCAGAGCTGCTGCTCCCCGTGGGCAGGTGCTCAGCTTCCCACCCCATGGCTGTCCTCTTCATCCCAAAAATGGCCACATTCTCCTCCAGGCACACACACAGAAGGATGGGTGGGTTTGATGTTTGACCAAAATAGGCCATTAAAGACAAGACATTAATCTGTCTGAGAAATAGAAGGGGAACAAAAAAGAAGCTCAACAAAACAAAGGAGGGGGTCTTGACTTCCTGCCAGGAGCTTGAAGACTTGTATTTATTTATGCTTTTCATGGGAATGCCGTTCAGAGGCAGCAATCCATGACATCTGGCAAAAGAGTAGGGAAGGACCTTTACTGCAAGTTGACTGATATTAAATGCAAAAAAAAAGGAGGGAGAATAGCTCTAATTGATGGTTCTGCAAGCAACTGCAGCCAACAGAAGACCTTGGCAGGCTCTGTGTGCACATTTCAGGCCGGGCCATGGGACTGCCCCACCACTGCTCATCCACAGCCCTGAACACTGCCCTGGGCACGTGGAGCGTGGTGGCTCCAGAGGCTGGCTGCAGAGCTGTGACAGAAAGCAAAGCTGGAGGTAGCAGATGAAGAAATGGCACAACAAATGTCTGAACTTCTGACTGAAGGGCTGGGAGCACACCTGAAATCCCCCAGCTCAGAGAGAGCCTTTGAACAGGCTGAACTTCCCCCTGGCAGCTGGGGCTCGTCACCAAGCCATCTTTCCAAGCCTCCATGTGAGACCCTGGTTTCTGATACGAAGCAAATAAACACGAGGTGTTTCTTTTCAAACAATAGGATGAGCTGAAGTGGTGTGCAGCTCTGCAGGGCCAGATACACATCGACTCAAAGGCTGAAATTAATATGGAAAGTGATTCATAACAGGAGGATACAAAACAAGCCTATTCATGCTACTCCATGTCAAGCCATCTTATATCTATTTTGGATCCAAATCCTCTCTCTCCTCTTTTCCAAAACCACAAAGAAAAGCAAACAGATGTCAGCCATTGCAGATCTGCAAAGAAATGAAGTGAACAGCCCATAATAGCAGTGTTTTTCTTCAGCTCCTCGCACCGAGGGCTAGGAAGGCGTTTCTGTGAGCCCTGCTGTGTGTGTCGGGGCTGCCGTGGCCGCGGGGGCGAGCCAAGGCCGTGCCTGATCCATCTGGGACCAGGCACAGTCCCACGCCCAAGCTCCAAGGGCTCCATCACAGTATTTCCTGTGGAGACACTATGGGAAGGAAAAAGACACCCTGTCAACAGGCAATCTAGAAAAATACAAGTATTTCAGAGTTAAGGAGTGATTTCAAAAGCACGTACAGGGCTCAACCCTGGAAACTCCATTTTCAAAAGCTGCTTTGAAGCACGACAGCTTAGGCACCGCTGAAAGTCAGTGAGGGAGACAGAACCCAAATTGCTTTACAAAATCTTATCCATATGCAATTAACATCATTGTGAAATACTTTTGATTTTAGTCTTTTTAAAATATGCTGGGTATAGATATTATAGCACTAGAGCCCATCACTCCCTTCAGTGATTTAAGAGATACTGATTTCTATAAAGCAAATCTAAATACTGAGTGTGTTCAGAAACTCTTTGGTTATACACAAAAGGATTCTCTATTATTGAGTTATCCCCTTCTTCTCTCATCTATCTCATGGCAAATTTTGGGCCACTAAGGGCCACTCCTGAAGACCAATCCACAAGTGCAACCTGTGTGGTGTGAATACCCAGGGAATCTGATTTCTAATGCTCTGGCTGCTTTTAGAACAACTGTGAGCAGCACTCCAGAAGAAAAATTATTTCACTCAGATTCTGCACTTCCCTTCCCTGTGCTGTTCCTGATTTTCCTGCATTTGTCACCATGGCATGGCAGGAGCTGCTCACCAACCAAGGCTGCCAGTGGTGGCCATGCATGACTGGAATGGGGCAAGTCAAGCTGCCAGGTAAAGGCCTGGGACAATCAGAACAGCCAGATCCAGCTACCACCGTGTGTCACAGAGGTTTCAGATCTGCTTAATAGAATTAAGGGCAGAGAGCTGTGTCAGGAGCTGCTATCTCCCAGGAACCATTGATTCCAGGCAGGAGTTACAGCCCAGCCCTGTGGCACCAGCTCATCTCTGTCCTGCAGGCAGGTCCCCCACACACCCTCAGCTGCAGGGGTTACAGAAGAACAAAAAGTGAGCCATGTCTGGATTTTATTTCTTTTGCCTGCACCAGAACAATTAACCTATTGTTTGCCTCAAAATGCATTCAGAGAAGTCAGGAGACTGAGGGAGACAGTCTTGTAGCAACCACTTCTTCATTAACAGCTATGGGAGCTAAGTACCCATTTAAACCATGTTTGCTGTTCAAGTCTTCTCCTTTTAAGAGGATGTACATCTCTGTATTACTCAAATGACTAGGATTACCTCATTTAAAAAAATATAAATCCAAGACTACCATGTTTCACATACCCTTCCCCTGCATAACTTACTTTAATTTCTAATTTACAACTATAAAACATAATCTTACATTAGAATTTGCATAAAAGCGAACAGACCTGCCGCAAGATATTAAATTTTAAATTTGCATGCTAGGGTGGCCAAGGAATATTACTCTATCCAAGAAGTTCCTGCCTGTAAATTTGAGAGCTAGTACGTGTGATGAGAGCAGAATTTGTACACTTGAGTGAAAGGAAGCTGATTAAAAGGCTTTGGTGTGGCTGTTACAGAGCAAGAATACAGAGTGCCCATACAGATTTCAGGGCTGCTGCACACGCAGACCAGCATGCCACCCGATCCACCACTGTGTGGCCAGGGCTGGCCCACACAAGCAGTCTGAAAAAATAATGAGACAATAATAATAAAAAAAATAAAACCACATTGTTAATAAAGCTTTACAGCATGCTGCAGGCTGGAAAAGCTCAACATGAAACCACTGGTAAAAATTTCTTCTTATTTCCAGCTTCTGCCTGTCAAATGAGCAGGCAGGGCTATCTTAGCACTGGGCACTGCTGCCTTTTCCACACTGAAGACCTGGTTTATCATTCCAGCTTTGTTGAGGAGGCTGTGTCCTGGTCAGAGCCTGTGCTCATGGTCAATAATTGGTGGCTGCTGGTGAGATGTGATAGAGCGACTGCATGAGGAGATGAACAAACAGGGCCCATGGCACTGCCATTGCTGGAGTCTCTTAAACCAACCTCACATGAAAGCCTCCCCCTCAAAGCCCACCAGACAGCAAACATGGCCCATTACAATTCCTGTTCTGTCCTTCCCAGGGTCAAAACCTACTGCAGCGTGTCACTGGAGAGCTTCCATCTCCTCCTGGCCACCCACAGGGCTGGAAGGAAACCAAAGCCAGGGCAGAGGCTGAGCAGATTACACACGTTGTATTTCAGCCCTTCCCTTGGGGTCTCACAGGCACAGCTAAGCCTGGCCAACAGCCATGTCAGGGGAACTGAGCAAGGCCTTCAAGAAGTGTGAAACCTAAAGGGTTTCACCCTGAGTTCCAGGAGAAAAGCCCTTCCCTCCTTGCCCAGAGCTGTTGCTGCTGAGCCCAGCCCTGGGCTGAAGGGGCAGGGTGTGCAGGGTGCAGGGGTGCCCCCCACACCCAGCTGCAGCTCCTCAGCCCTCGCTCCCCTCCCTCTGCCTGAGCGCTGCTCACTGAGCGCCCTCCTCCCTGTGATCAAAAAGGATGAGCAATCATTCCCACGACAGGCACTGCTTTGTTCTCACCAGCCTATTTCTTGCTGCCAGACTCCCTCTGCCAGTATCTCCAGACTTCCTCTGTCACCACATCCTCTGTACTCAGCTGTCACACACACGTCGTTCTGCTACCAGCTACCTACTTCTGTTGGCTTTCTAAAACTTTGTTAGCTCAATTGCACACTCCAGACTGCCATTAAGTTGTCTTTGCCACAAAGAAAACACAGGCTTAACAATCTTCTCATTTTCTACCTGATTAAAGTACAGAGGAATTACATTTTTTAAGCTGGAGTGGTTTTTAGTCCCCAGGCCAGTACAGCATTCGTTTCATATCACTGGAATGATATTAAAGGCATCTTCTCAACCTCGCAAAAAGATGAAAAACAAACACCCTGAAACTGGGATAAATTGTCTCACCCTTCACAGTTGAATTTGTCAGCATTCACCCTCATCTGCTCTCCAGGGAGCTCCTGAGAGGCACCTGGGAACTTGGCACAAAGGACCTTATCTCTGCACCAGTGCTGAGCCAGCAGACAGCAGCAGGTCTGATTGTCACTGTCATCATTTTAGGACAACCACCCTGATCCTCCACGCAGCCACATCATCTCTGGGGGACGCAAGGTTCCCCAAGCCCAAACTCCAGCCCTCAGCAGGGTGAGCAAACACCCTGGGCTCTTGGTCCTGGGATGCCACAGAGACCACACAAACATCTTTCACTTTGCAGGTGACAGAGACCAAGCATTGAACTTAAAACCAATCTCCAGAGGGTTTGATGGCCCAAGAGCTCAACAGCCCAGGGACAAGGGTGGCTGCCAACCATCTCCTCACACATCCACTTCATGTGGAACGTGCCCTTGAACAGTGCAGCGGATCAGAAAGCATGTGGAGCTAAGATGTAAAAACTCAAGTAGGTGACAGTCCAAATGGAGATGAGAATCTGATATCTTAATGTTATTCCCTCGTTTGTATGGCAAGAGCTTTGCTATTTAGACAAGTCCCAAACAAACCAAAAACAGCCTGTGACCTCCTCCAGCTTTGAGCACCAGCCCGACTCTCAGCCCCACTCCAGCTCAGAACTGGTGTGATGTGCATGTAAGTCTTTTTTCCCAAAGTCTCTACAATGTCCCCAAAGAACAAAATGTTACCTGTAGAGCTGTGTGATGACCCAGCTGCTCTGGCTACAGCATCAGTACAGACCTCTCAGGGTTTCCTCCTTTTGAAGGTCACCCTCAGGTTCATCAGCAGTAACACATTATATTAACAAAAATCAGTAAGAGAGTAATTCTCTAATCAAGAAAATGATTCCTTTAAAATAAGACCTGAAGAGCATCTTAAAGACACTTATGTAAGACAGATCTTAGATATAAGTTAAAGACAAGTATAGAACATTAAAATGTTCACAGGCTTCCATGACTTCCTTTTTTCCTTTACTTGAAAAAACCCCACTGCCACATTTACACATTAAGCCCCACACATTCTTCTGAGCAATCAAGAAACTACTGAGGGTAGTGTTTGTGATAATGGTAATTTTCAGAGGGCTGGACCCTTATCATCTAGGAGACCTCTGATGGGTAACAAAGAAAATCCATCTCACGTCCAACAAGCTTAAATTCAGTACATATACCTTGAGAAAAACAATGAGCACTGAAAATAAAGGCAGCACTTCCATGTTACTAAAGCTAAAGGTGAAAAACACCACAACAATTAAGGCACTTATGACTAAGGTGCTTTGGGTTCAGCTTGTAGCACTGGCTTGCTGCTAGTCCTTATCCTGTGACCTTCACCATGCTTCCAGAGTCTCTAAAGATTTCTGCATGTAAAGACCTGGCCACCTAAGTTAGGTTTAGACTTCTAAATACCTTCAAGTATCTGAGTCTAAACCCCTTCATGGCTTCAGATACATCATCAGGACATTAGTATTCCTTCCTCCTTTCCACCCTATTTGAATGGTAATTGTTTAAGATACTGACCATCTCTCTGTGCACACAATCCTTCTGAGCTCAGTTCAGCATGGCATATCCGTATTTTTAAATCCCCTCTGCTGACACGTATCCGAAGGAGAGCACTGTGCCAGCACAAAAGAACTCGAGTGCATCTGATTGCTGTCATCACAACGTTCAACTTGAGTGACACATTAAACATCTAAAACTGAACAGCAAAGAGTTTGGGACTAAAAACTAAATCCTGGCACAGGCTGAAACACAGGCAAGGGCTTATTTTTCCTCTTGACTTTTATCTTCAGCATGATCTTCCCAAGCGTGGGCAGGAGGAGGGTAAAGAAGCTGCTCAGCCATGACATGGCTCATCCAAGCGGCACAGCCACGCACAGGGGAAAGCCACAACTGTGTGCACAGCCCCTGGGGAGGGCTGCCCTGAACAGAGCCTGTCAGCTCCAGAGTTGCCATCCTTTTATTCCCACACTGATTAATACAAACCCAGATCAGTAGAGATCATTTTGTAGCAATCAAGGAATGCCTGGGCACAAGAGCTGCAATTTTCAGAGGATTGGTTCAGTTCACCTACAACGTGGCACCAATGCACACCCACACAGGCAAAAATAATGTGCACATGCATGCCAGGAGATGCCAAACACCAAAACTCATCAACAATCTTCAGTTCTTCCATCACTGCTCCAGTTTGTCACTTGCCTGAGGTCAGCAGTGGGCCAGAGGCTGCTGGCACACTGAGACCAGCCCCACCATGGTGAGTGGTACCACTGGTACCAGCAGTACCAGCTCAGAGGCTCACAGCTCCCACGCCTCTGGAGTGGATGGATGACAGGATAAGAACTGAGAGAGCAAAGTCCCTCCCACCGTGAGCAAAGATCAGCTTCATGACCACCTGAGGAACCTGAATGTGCATAAGTCTACAGGACCTGACAAAATACATCCCAGAGTCCTGAAGAAGAGAATTGACTGATAGAGTTTCCAAGCCCCTCTCCATGATATTTGGAAAGTCATGGCAGTCAAGGGCAAGACTGCAATTACCACCTGTGGCTCATGACAAGCAAAAACCCCTCTCGTGTGCCTCAGAAGCAGAAGAGATGCTGGGCACCACCTCACCAGCACGGTGCCAGGGAGGCCCAGAGCACCTCAAAGCACCACCAGCTAAACCATGAGCCCAAACTGGCATCAGCCATCCTGTGCCACTCCAGACTGGAGGAACCAGCTTACTCATGGCCATCAGCAGTGCCTGAACTCCTACCCTTGCACGGCCCTGTAACCCAGCACCCCGTGCTGCCCAGACTGCCTGTGGCCATTCCCACACACAGGTCCATGCACCAAGTGCCTCAGGAGCATGTCCAGGAGGGGGAAGGCTTGGGCACAGCTCATCTTGCACATCTTAACTGAATTTGTGCCTCCAGCACAGAGACTGCCCAGAAACAGGGCAAGGGAAGAGCTCACCATTGCCATTGTTGGCAACAGCCCAGCCCTGGAGGAAAGCTCTGCATCCCACTCCAGATCTACCAGTGATGCAGCAGAAGAGAGAGCCCCATAGAGGACAAGGCTGAGCAGCAGCAGCAGCTCCTGCCCATGCCACTCCAGGCAGCTGGTATTTACACTGCTGGCACAAGAGTTAACCCACAGTCTTTAATGAGAGCAGACCCGACGCTCTCGAGCAGCCTCTTGGCACAAGATCTCATCTGTATTTTAAATCCATGCTTAAGAAGGCTCCAACACTGCTGTTGTGTTGGCTGTTTGCTTTGATTGCCCTTTTTGGCCAAAGTGCAGCTGAGATGTCGGTGCCACCACCCAGCACAGATGTGCAGGGCACACAGCAGTCAATTAGTTTCAAATAGAGCCATACATGTTTTTCTGGAAAACATTATGAAGAAAAGCTGTCAGTCCTGAATGCATATTATCTCTAATTATTCCCATAAAAAAAAAATTAAAAGGATGGTTGCCTGGTAGCGTTGCAAGAACCATTTTGTAATTAATATGACCTTCATCTCCATATGGTAATTAGCAAACATTTATATTACCATTAAAAAGACCATGTTCATTACATAACCTCACTTTTTTCTATTAGCTAACAGAACCAGTAAAACCAATTAAATCAAAGCCTTGAACTTTCACAAATACTCCAAATAAATACATTCAAAGCTACTTTTTTTTTTTTTTAATGGACACTTGCTGGCTGATGTGAAAACCAGCAGAAGATGCTTCCTGAGGCTTGGCAGGAGGGCTGCACTCTACTCCTCCTCCCAAGGAAAGGGCTGGCACACGGGTGGCAGGGCAGGACTGTCCCACGAGTGCTCCAGGAGCTCCTGGAGCAGGTTCTTGCCCACCTCCCAGAGCCCTGGGTTACCTGCACCCCGGATCTCACTCTGGGAAGTCTCCTGCCTTTCCCAGGGGACACAGACCCAGGCCCAGGTGACGTCCCTGAGCAGGGACACAGTTCCCAGCTCTGCTCCCAGTGGAGCAGCCCCTCCCAGCTGTTTGCTCCCTCATCCACGAGCATCGGTGACAGCGACCCCACCTCCTCTCTAAAGGCCAAACAGAAACATCTGTAGAAAAAAATAAGACTTCATTGCTAATATCAACATTAATCTATTTTCTCCTCCTCGAAGCCAGGTTGTTCTACTTCAGGAAACACTAATGGTCAGCATTTCTATTGATAGTTTCTCTGCTTATATTAATCCAAAATTTCCTACGCTGTTATTTTTGCATGCTGCAATCACTCCTACTCCCTGGAGTGACTCACCATTTAACTGGTTTGCTAACAGAGGACCTGATGTACCAGTCAACAACAACAAAAACCCATTATCACACCGTACTTGTTTTTCACAGAGGCGGGAGAACTTGTGGTAAGTCATTCAACAATGCCATAACTGAAAATGCAGGGGAGAAATACGATCAAAACCAAAAAGCACACTTGCCCACACACTTCCCTACTCCTCTAACACATCTGCGAGTGAAAAGAAAAAACCCAACCTTCCCATAGTTTGAATTCTGCTAATAACAGTTCTGCTTTACAAACATGCATTTCCTGCTCCTGATGAAAGCTGACAGCTCTTGTGGGGAGCAGCACGGGGAACGACACCAAACGACTCGTGCTAATCAGTGCTTTCATCAAAGAGAAAGACATGATGTAAATCTAATCCAAGGGAGCTTTCTCTTTTACTTGCAAGCTGAATATTGACAAAAAAAAGAGAAGGATTTACTAATTGGAAAGATGACATGAAAACGCTAATAAGGTTGTTAAGTTGACAGGGCTGGGAAAATGTAAATTTTATATACATGTGTGTATATATATTTCCAATAATTCTTGCACTATAAATGATTTAACTAGGACTAACAAAAATATGTAGAAATGAAAAAAAGATTTGATTGAGAATTGCAGAAGAAATTCAAAGATTCCCAGGCCCCCGGAGTCACCAAAGTCAAACACCCAACTCACACCATCTTTCTGCAGATTCCAGCAATTTTATTCCCCCACAATTTCCCACTTTCCACTTGGTTCAGGCTCCCACTAAATGACTTAACTGCATGAGGCTGGAGAAACCCACGGACAGGTTAATTGAGGTGAGCAGTGGGATGTGTGACTGAGGTTGCTCCCCCAGCACATCTCACGCCCCGAATGCTCACACTCAGCACGGGCAGCACGGAAGCACCAGCGGCACCAGGAAGGTTCCCTTCAGAATTTAACCCAAAGAAACACACACCTCGTGCATAAACACTACACAAAACCTCAAAGCAGCTGCCTTGTCTTTTTCTTTTTTTCTGAGGCAGCCAAAAAAAGCAGGTAGGATTGCGATAGCAATGTACTGTAAACTTATCATAAAAGCAGGATAGAGAAACCAGCTACCAGCTGTGAAGAATATTTGCAACTGTAAATATTGTATTTCAACTGTAGAGAGGGTAAATACCATGTTATGGAAATGCCTCCTTTATCGATCTGCTCATCAGAAAGGAGAAAGAGAGAATATAATTTGGTAGTTTTCAGCAGCACAGAGTTCTGCAGACATTGAGAATGTATTTTTGAGATAGTGCCTTCCATGAACAGCAACAGAGATCAGCTTGCTGATGAATGAATGCAATAGCTTCCATTCCAACACCTGCAAGGAATACCTCGCTTCCACTTATTTTGGCAAAAATGTAACTTGAAGAATCAAAGAATCATGAAAGTTTCATTTCTATTGGTTTTATTTATTTCTGCTTGATGGCATCTCTTATGACACCAATCCAGGGCAAAGTCCGCATGGAAATTTTAAAGTATTTTAAGAGCACCACAGGCCTGCCCTGCTGAGCAGAGTCCAATTGGAGCAGCACATAAGTGGGGAGGATATGACAAAACCAATCATATGCACAGTAATGCCCGTCATTTAAAACTACAAGTGGAAAATTAATTTTTTCATCTTTCTCTGAGGTGAAAAAAAAAAATAAAGAACCTTTGACCTAAATATGGAGATTAACACAAATGCAACGATCTTGTTTTGTATGATCTATCCAACTTTGAGTAAAACCAAGAGGGACAGAAGCTATTAGGAGCTTGCCCAATAATTTTGTGACTCTAAATATTACCAATGTCAGCATTCCCAGTGCACACCTCACAGCCTCTGCAGGGTCAATCCTCCTGATGAAGAGCTGCAAAAGGGAAGCCTCCAAAACAGCCATCTATTCTTTAAAAAATTACCTTCTCTGGCAGAAGGTAGCAAACAGATGCCAATATTACACTGTAGCCTATTGACATGAATGACACTGTAGAAACACACCAGAGCCCTGGAAGCACCAGGAAGGACAAGAGGCTGCCAAAAATCTGACTGTACAAATGAGCTTGTTCAGCTAAGAGGGTGTCTGCACAACAAATCTCTCTCACTTCTCCTCACCTCTCTCCCACAAGCAGAGCCAACATCCATGCAGATCTAAGCTCACTCTACACAGCTTTAAATGAAACTTTAGTAACACAGAGCAGGTAACCTCCAGATGTCCAGGTCTCCCTCTACACTGGACAGCAATGGCAAATGTCTATGCTCCCTAAGGCAACAGGACAGCACATCTGCCATAATTCCAAGTGAAACCAAGTGGAAGGGAGGATAATCTGTATTGGAAAATGCAGCACAGTCTTTCATTAGTTTGTCAGAATAGAATGAGTTTGGTGAAACCATCTTTCATTTTATAACATCCCCTACACAGCTGAAAACTTGACAGCTGCTGTGTTGCTGCAGGCCCCCAGCTAGGTAATAATTAGCATTGACTCCATGATTGTAGAAGGCTGATCAATTGTTTTATTATTATATCATCTTATAGTATATTTTACTATACTTATATGTAGCATTGGACACACCAATACTTATATTACATTATATTACAGTAGCAAGAGTTCTCACTAACTAACTCATTAGAAAACCTGTGACTCTCTCTCCTGAGAGACCTGACACAGCTGTGGATCCAATTGGTCAGTGAATCCAAATATTATCACCAGAATCCAATCAAGCAATCATCTTGGGTAAACAATCTTCAGAACACATTGCACATGTGTACAATAACAAGTAGAGATAAGAATTGTCTTAATTCTCTTCTCTGCTTCTCTCAGGAAAAATCCTGAGCAAGTCTGTGCCTGCTGTCTGTGGCCAGAGAGCTGCTGCCACACTCCTGGGGAAGGTATTGCCTTTCTGAATCAAGGCAGGTCTGAGTGCTTGGGACTCATCATGTCAAGAAGCCCTGCTGGTCTGGGACATACCAAGGTCAACTTGGCAGAAATCCTCAGTCCTAGGAGCCTCTCTCAGCTGGTTTATTGACTCTGCAGTGACAGTTCCCTACCTGGAACCAAAAGCAGGGCAAGATGGGAGAAAAATTTCACCCCAAGGTGAGATGTGACTGCTATCCACCACATTCTGAGGAGCCACTTCTCTCCCATCAGGGCAGTTAAAGCAGTGTAAAACCAGAGCAGAGCTACAGTCCAGCTCCTCACTCAGAAATATTTTGTGAATGAATCATCCCTCGTTTGTGTTGGCTGCAAGGACCTGTCAGACAAGGGCAGCTGTTCCAGCGGGCGGGAAATCAAAGGGAGACCTGGACCCAGCTGAGGGAAAGGCTGCAGCAAAGGCAGTGTGCAGCAGCTCAACAGTATTAACCAGCACAACAGCTCCAGGCATGCCTGGAAAACACACAGTAAGTGGAATTTAATTTCTGGCTTAATAATTCCTTTCTTTATACGTGAATTTTGCTAAGAGAACATCAAATCCCATTTTCTTTGGGGATGGCTGCATTGAATCAGCAAGCTGAAAGGAAGCTGTGTAACACAGCTCAACAAAGGGACGGGGTTAATTCTGCAGCCCAAGGCAGGAGCAGCCCTGCATGGGTCAGTCCCAGGGCAGGATTTCTGAGTTTGCATTTTACCAATTCCACTCACAACACACTGAACTAGAAGACTCCTCAAATCCAATTGTTTTTGTCTTTTCACCTCTGCCTTCACAGAGTCTGCAGCACCTTTCATCTGTAACTCTGGGATAATGACAAGTTCCAGTAACCACTGCTGGCTTTGGGGGTACCACACAGATATTTTCTCCTGTTCTGAGGTTCTCTGGTGAGCCATCATTATACAACTCAGAGCTGGATCTTGTTGCGCAGCAGTGATTTTGCAAAGTAAAACAATGAGCAATAAAGTGTCCAGGGCCAGGCTGGGCAGGGCTTGGAGCAACCTGGTCTAGTGGAAGGTGTCCCTGCCCATGGCACAGGGTGGAACTAGAGGATCTTTGTGGTCCCTTCCAACCCAAACCAGTTGGTGATTCTTTGAATTTGGATCAGGCAACTGCAAGCACAGCACATCCATCACTCATCCCAGTCTTGGGAGAGTTGGTTCTTATCAACCAGCTTTAATCCATTTCAAAGAAAACACTGTTATTCAGAATTTTTTGTTGTTGCTTTCAAACAAAAAAAAATTGTAACAATATACTTATTTGTCTAAAACCCCTAGAAATGGTACAATTCTCCTCTAGTTTAAAATACAAATGAATCAGGTTACCTGCATCAGATTCCCAGACACCTGGGAAGAAATGAAGTTGAATTCAAGACTCGCCTCTCTAAAGCCCTCCAAGGCTCCATGCTCACAGGTAATACAAACAAGCACTGCCAAAACCCAAAGCTGTAAACACATGAAAGCTTGCTGCTTTCAAGCAGGATGCTGCCCCGACCACTCGCTGCTAAATCCGAATCAGGGATGGATTTTCCATGCTGGCAGTGTTCAGAAAAACACTCAGAAACCTGGTGTTCATCCGAAATGTTACCATCGTGAGGCACACAGATACCAGCCACTCTCTAGTGAAGCTTTTCCTAGTGCTGAGCAGGGAAGCTGAGATTAAAGGTTCACTATTCCCTACTGAAAATTAATTTTCTACAGTTGTTAAAGAACTTGTTTCTCTAGGAAAATGACTCAATTGACTAGATAAACACTTCTATCTCCTCTAGGAAAACGTGTTTCCTCGAACTCTGTGACCTTACATTACACAGTTTAGTATCATCACAGAACAATATTTTGCTTTTCATGCAACTTTACAAGGTAAAATCTCAACCACCGCTGGGAAAACATTTGAAATATTTTTTAACACTGCCTAAAAGAATTAACACACTTGTTTTCCCCCCCCCAAACCTGCTACCATCTTGTTAATTACCAGGCATGTTTCATGTGCATTTTCAAAGAGGAGAACAAAAGAAGTGGGAGGAAAAAGAATTTAGTGATGCATAAAATGTTCTGCTGAAAACAGAAGGTGTTTTTCAGTTTTAAAACTAACTTGGATTTTAATTTGTACTCCTCACCTCCAGCATGGACACAGATTATTGTCTTGTACAGCGACAGGCTGGGGGGAAAGGCAGAGCTACACATTCTCCAGCAACAACCAAAGCCAAAGGAATGTTTTGATGTGGACACCTGAACTCCCAGGACTCAGGGTTTGGGGATGGCCACGCTCAGAGCACCTTCCCAGGCCCCCCTCCAGTGTTCCATCAGACTACTGATGTTTTCCCAAAGCTTGGACTGCTCTGTCAGGACTGGAGCTTTGCTTGTGCTCAGCATTCCTGTGGGTCTGAGTTCCCTGTGGAAATCAAAGGCCCAGCCCTGCTTCCAAAAGCAGGGGGATGAAGGCTCCATGTGAGCTGGAGCCATGCAGCAAACCAGGTGCCTCTATTCAATATTTGGCTGATAGATCTATATCCAGCAGGGATAAAAAAAGTCCTTTAGAAAACACAATGTTCAATTTCCTTTTCATCTCAGGGATGCAAGCCAGGCTTGGTACCTTAAAAACCTGGCGCTGCAATAATATTTTCTGTCCTTTTTTATTTTTTTTCCCTTTTTTTTTCTAAATGAGGGAACGCTGCTTTCATTCCCCTCTGGAAGGTCTGATCTGAGCAAACAGGCACCAATGACACCAGTGCTGCAAAGATTTTTTGAAGGAAGCCAAAACCAAAGTGTAAGAGATTAAAGAGACAACTCCCTCACAAGCCAAATGATTAAAGCCTTTTCTCTTTGAAACAAGCATTTCCTTGAAATAATAAAAAACAAAAGGAAGACTAACACTGCTCCAGGTCTCCACCAGTTTACACTGCCAGGTTTTTCTTGGAGTTCTCCACGCACATTGGACACCCCATGGAAATCACTGATGGATACAGCAGGATCTGAAGCTGTAATGTGTTCTTTGGCATTTCCTTCACATGCAGAACAGATTAATAAGAGTTTTTTTGGGGATCTGGATTATGCCCCAGAGAAGTGGAATTATCAAGAGCCTGCAAGCACCAGGATTTAGACCTTGTCATTCAGAGGGAAAGTTCTTGGGGATTCAGGATTTTCCCATGTGCAAGGAGTGACGTGGCTGCAGCAGCACACTGAAGATATCCATAACCCACCTCCCTGCCCCAAGCTGAAAAAGATCTTCTGTTTGATATGCTGAGCAAATTCCTAAGTGCCTGTTTGCCACAGGACAATTTGTGGCAGTCTATAAAGGTAAGATTAATGTCATCCAAGAGTTCATCCTGTGACCAGATCTGCTCCTTTGCTCCCAAACATGCAGGAAATGCAAAGCCATCATGTGTTCTCCTGCAGGAAATCTTAATTATTTTACCATTTGGATTTGTATTCTTTTCAAAACTGCAATTTTCAGGAAAAAAAAAGTGTTTGTTGTGAAAAAACCTCACAAACAGTTTGGGGCGGAGGAATTTAAAAAAAAAAAAGAGGTCAACCTCTATTCTGTAATAAAACCAGACGACAGTCCTCTCTTCTGCAAAGTGCATTGCCTGGTGAGAACAATTCTGTTCTCTTGGTAACATTACTCTGTCTCTTTTAATACACTCTTCATCCATTAACTTTGACTCCCTCTGTGTCTAATTCACAGCTACACATCAAACAAATTATCTGGAATTAAAAACATCTCACTCATTTCCTCTTTCCACACCTCCACACCACGTCTCACAAAATCATTTTGCCATGAGATGTCATAAAGAATTACTAATTCCTTTGCAGGGGGCTGGTGGGGAAGGCAGATTCCCTTTGCATGACACAATGGTCCCATGGCCAAGGTTTGCATTTGGAGGATTTGGTTCAGTTCAGCCCCCCCAGCAAAGAGGCTGCCTCTGTTTTCTGCCCACATGATCAACAGGGAAATGCTGCTGATTCCTGAGCTGTGGTGTTTTTCCTCCTCCCCTGTCAGCCCAGCCTCCCACATCCAGCATAAGAAATGACTGTAGAAAAGTCCACTTAATCACCTCCAGGCTTCATTTACATTTCATATCCATATCTCATCTACCTAGCTCCTCCCTCTTCTACAGCAACTTCTCAATCCATCACCTGTTTTTTTCTCTGCAATCATCACTTCTGTTTTTAATTTACACCGTGTTTTCCCCTCAGGAATTCTGCTCAAGGAGGGCACATGCAGGATGAATAGTACTGGTGCACCCTTGGGACTTGCTCCATTTTCTGAGGACCTCCCACCGTCACTCTGCAGCCTTTTCTGTGCCCACGACCATTCAGGTACCTGTTGAACACTAATGTATTTCTCCTTGACTTGCCCCTGTGAGCTTTTTTTATTGGCTTCCTGCAGCTCCAGCTCGAACTCTTCCCCAGCTCCTCCAACTCTTTCACTTCGTGATCATTAGTTTATGTGGCAGTTTCCTTTAACTGGTTCCCATCCAACCAGCATCACTTGCCTACAGAAGGGAGGGTTTTTCTCTCCAATAACCCCAGCACTGCTATATAGTAAAAACAGGTGACCCCCATTGGGATGAAATGATGATGTCCACAGATCAGAAGGCTTTGGAATGCTGAACACTCTCTTTATTAAAACTATACTATATTACATTAATATCCTATTTAAAGAGATACTATCCTATACTACATACTTACTTCTTAACTTACCATATCTAACTAACAAACTCATGACTCTCTGCTGAGAGCCTGAGACACAGCTGGATCCATTGGTCATTGAACCCAGACAACCTTCACCAGAACCCAATCCAGCAATCACTGCAGGTAAACAATCTCCACACCACATTCCACAGGGGGACAAACATGGGAGCAGAGATAGGAATTGTTTTCTCTTCTTCTCTCTGTGCTTCTCTATGAAAAAATCCTGAGAGGGAGAAAATGTGAATGCCACACTGCTATGAAGGAGCAGATCTGTTGTGTGGCTTGGGATCAGTCCCACCAGTACAGACCCCACCACTGGATGACAACTCCTGAAGGACTGAAACCATCCCAGCTGAGCCACATCACATACACTGACACATTCTCCTGCTTCAACACTGACTCAGCCTGGAGAAACCTTCATCACCTTTGCCAACTCACACAAATTTCAGTGCAGCAGAAGGACAGACTGGAGCCTTTCACCCCTCAGCCATACAGCCCACGTGTGGCTGCTGCTCAGGTGAGAACAGCACACAGCAGTGCAGGAGCTGTAATGGGCCACAAGTGACAGCAACATTCATTCCTGGTTCCTTGCTCACTGCACAGCCTAAAAAAAGTCACCTGAGCTCTCAAGACAAAGTGCAGAGGTGACAGCAGGGCCAGCAGATCAAGCAAGGAGCCTGCTGGTCTTTCCACAAGTGTTGAGGTCCTCTACTCCCACTGAAAGATTTTGACACCAATTGAGCATAAAGCTAGAAAAGGGGATAAAAATCAAAACAAAACAGAACAGATTATGTCATTTCAGCTAAAATGATGTTCCAGTTCCCTGAGCTATATAAGATCTCTGAATCTGAACAAGATAGCCTGAACTCCACAGAGAGCCTGGTCTTGTTCAAAACGTCTCCACTCTAACGTGGAGCCAAAGACAGCAACCTTCAGAGCAGCCCATCCCAGGGGAAGGGCTGTGCATGGAATCACAATTGCACATCATGCCTGAAGAGCAGGGAAATGTAACAGCTTCCCCAAGCTGAAACATAACTGACCCTGCAAAAAAGAAAGGGAATGAACGACTTAACATCACCTACAAGGTGAGAAAGAGCCACTTCTGGGAGGTGATGTTCTGGGTGAGCAGCTACATAATGGAAAGCAAACTGATGGTAGGATTTTTAGGTCTTTATTTTTAATTTTGGACACAACTTCAGTGGCAAACATTCTTTTTTTAAGAGGGTAACCTTTCCATGACTTATTTCCAGATCATGGATCCAGATCCCTCTGCAGAGCTTCCTGCCCTCCAACAGATCAACACTCCCACCCACCCTGGTGTCACCTGCAGACTGAAGGTGCCCTCAATGCCCTCACCCAGACCACTGGTAAGGACACTAAACTGGGCTGGCCCCAGTACTGAGCCCAGGGAACACCACTTGTGAGCAGCTCTGGCTGGGTGTACCTTCACTGCCCACAGGCTGTGCCATCAGCCAGTGTTTCACCCAGCACACAGTGCAGCTGGCCCAGCCACTGCTGACAGTGTCCCCAGGAGAAGGCTTTACTGAACTCCAGCCCCTCCCTCAGCCACCAAATGGGTCACCTTGGCATAAAAGACAGGTTAGTTGTGCAGGGCCTGCCTAAACCCCTGCTGATGCCCGGGCTGCCCTGTAGGTGCCGTGGGATGGCACTGGAAGTGATCTGCTCCATGACCTTCCCCAGCACTGAGGTCAGGCTGCCAGGATCATCCTGCTGAGCCTTCATGTGGACAGGTGTCCCACTGGGGCCTCCCTGTTAGCCAGGGATGTTGATAAATGATGGGAAGTGGCTCAGTGGGCACTTCCTCCTGCTCCCTCAGCCCCGTTGGGTGGATCCCATCCGGCCCCATGGGATATTTGTGTCTCTGGGGTGCAGCAGGTCACTGATCCTGTGGAACAACCAAAACCAAATGTCTGGGTGACCTTAGCCAAGGCAGCAGGCTCAGATACCATGTTTGTCTAATTTGGAACCAGAAAAGCCTTTCTCAACCAGTCGTCAGTGTGCCAGTAAAGGATTTGCCCTTGGTCAAAAAGCAATTCCATAGTAAGCCTGGTGAAATTGACAATGGGGGCAATCCTGTATTGAATTGGAACATTTGGGCCAAAGAACTTCCCAGAGCAGTATCTGAACCCCAAGAATTAGAAATCCTAGGTTCTTTAACAATGGATTTCTGCCTTACATTTACAGCTAATGACTGGTGAGAAGGTGATCCTCCAAAGTACAATGTTACTCCCCATTATTCTGCATACAGAAATTCAAGTTTTTGGTGTAATTATTCAGACAGTTGGGATGTGCTTGCCGAGGCTGACCAATATCCACGACAATTACCAAAAGGATATTGGTTCATTTGTGGAGAATGAACAATTCTTGGCTTGTTCATTCTTGGGGCTTGGCAGGGCATTCCATCACACCTTGAAGGTGGCCCATGTAGCATTGGAATGCTCACTGTGATAGCTCCCTGTGGATTATGGGATTATTTATTCTGCTCCCTGTCTCTGTATTCCAGCTCAGGGGCTGGGTCCTCTGAGGACAACAGGTCTTGCTATTAAAGACTGAGGCAAAGAAGGCATTAAGTACCTCAGCCTTTTTCTCATCCTTTGTCACTGTGTTTCTTCCTGCATCAGATAAAGGATGGAAAGTCTCCTTGGCCCTCCTTTTGCTGCCGATGTTTTTATAGAAACATTTCTTATTGTCTTTTATGGCAGTAGCCAGGTTAAGTTCTAGTTGGGCTTTGGCCCTTCTGATTTTCTCCCTGCATAACCTCACAACATCCTTGTAGTCAGCCTGAGTTGGCTGCCCCTTCTTCCAAAGGTCTAATGCAGAGCATTAGAGGAGATTTATGTTTACTGCTGAGTTAAAGGTCAGGAATGGAGGCTTCCTCCCTTCCCCATCTCTCCCCTCCTCTCTTCCATGAAGAGACTAAGGCTGCATAATCTGCTGCGTTTGTTTTCATACAAGAGCTGCTTTTAGGCACTGCCCTGATGATCACACAAGGGTAAGCAGATGAAATCCAATAAGTGGCTCTACAGGACAAGACACATGATGAGACAGCCTGCCAGACTCCTGCTCTAATGTACACGCTGAAAAGAAGCTTATGCAGAGCCTGGGTAAAGAATGCTTTGTTAGGGAACACAGGCAGCTCACACTGCAGGGTCTGTTCTCCATTAGCCATCCATTTAAAAACACTTCTGATTATTTTGGAAGTACTTGCACTGCCCTTTCTCGAACTCAATATTTGCAGTTAATTGCATAACTAGTGCAGTTGCCTCCAATTTAAAAGCACATTAAACCAAATTTTTATTTAAAACAGCCATGTTTCCACTCAAGCACTGAAAATAAGGGCAGATCCAGAAGACAGTGTTTTAAAGAAGACACCTCTGCTTCTGACAGTGTACACGTGCACTTCCCAGTGCCTGAGTGACTGAAATATGACAGGGGACGTGGCAATCCAGACCAGCACCTCCAGGGTTAAAGAGAAAACCAGACAACATGTGCTCTTGTGCAAAAATCTAATCTAAGAATGCACTGCACAACAACAGTGGGCAAGAGACTGTTCTTTGGTGGCTGGAGCTGTCCCTGTGCTCATCTAAGCACCCTCCCACACCTTTTAGAGAAGGCTGTCTCCATCCTGGTC
The DNA here is from genome assembly GCA_013399945.1 of Ploceus nigricollis. NCBI lineage: Eukaryota > Metazoa > Chordata > Aves > Passeriformes > Ploceidae > Ploceus > Ploceus nigricollis. The sequence continues at coordinate 73,618 of VXBC01010528.1, read as the reverse complement.
ATTTATCCTGCTGCAGGCCAGACAGCAGCCACAGAGAAAAGCAGATCATGGGAAAACAAATAGTTTTTTTGTATTTTTAAGTGTCCATTTATATAAAACATAACTATCAAACCTACCATCAGGATTTATGGGGTTTATTCTTTGCATTTATGGGAGTGTTTAACATGGGCAAGGCATAACCATGACTCTGACAGACCCTGTGCACCTCTGTCCCATCTGGGTGTGGAGCAATCACCACTCTGGGCTTTCTAGACCCTCAAACCCCTGTTGTTCATGTGCCCTCACCTCCCAGCCAGCTCCTCAGCATTCTGCACACACAGTCAGCCACCCCAGCAGTTCCTCCCTGCTGCAGCCTTTGAAAATCACAGCCAAACAAGTTTTATACAAGCATCATCTCAGGAGTCATAAATCTCCCCCTGGAAACTTGACTGAAGTGCTGACGTTACTGCCTTGGTGGAGTGATAAGTTTTGTATTTACTGGTGCCCTGGTCTTTTCCCGTTTAAATAAAACGTGCCCAAAATGATCAGCTTTCTGCAGCTATATCAAGAATTATTTGTTCAGCCAGTTCAAGCTCCTCCAGCCTGTCTAGAAGCACCAGAATTGCATCAAATCTCACAAATACATGCAGGGAGGGCCAACATCAATGGCAACTGGCATGGCCTTACCGATGGCACTGCTGCCACCACCCGTGGCACACGAGGGGACCTGACCCCCAAAAACAGAAACAGCACCAACACCCACCTCCTGCTCCTCTGTTATATTAGTAGTTAGTCCATTGACTTTGCTTCATTTAAATTCTCTTCAAAAGCTTCTAACATAAATGAGTAGAAATGCTTAATTACGATACTGGATATTTAAATTCCTTTTAGAAAAAAAAAAGAGTAGCCTAGAGAAAGTCCAAGTATTGCATTTCAAAAGGATGCATTCCCATGAACTAATTAAGATTTAAACCATGACAAGCTGCAAGTATCTCAGCATGCTCTATCCAAATGCAAGCACCAGACAGGCAAAGGACCTAAGAACAATTTGGAAATTACTTCTGGGAATTAAGAGAGTTGTATAATCCGATTTAGTTGTTGCTTTTGTCAATAGAAAGATATGAAATGTCTTGAATTTTCATGAGAGTCTGAGAGTAAGAGGGAGGAAAAAAAAAAGAAAAATAATCAATAACCTAATCTATAATTTCATTGATGGTGAGGGTGACAGCTTGTGCAGGGCAGGGGAGGGTTTGTTGTCAGAAGAATGATTTGCTCTTGAGACCCAAGGCTATCTCAATCTAAGCATATAAAGCTCTCAGTCAATGCACAGAGGCTACGTATGCCTTACCAGGGCTCAGGCTGATCTCTAATGTCCTGAAAGGATAGATTTGCAATAAAAATATGTGAAAACATTTAGAGACATTAAGTTTACAAGATGACTCTGATCCTGTGGATTAGTGTCGAGTCTGCAAGTGTGCTGAAGCCTGCCAGGGAGAATAAAGTGCTGTACTGTCCTTACACTAAGAGCAATTTAATTTGTATGTCCAGATGTTCATTTCAAGATTTTTATCCATTTTGAAGAGTTATATCTCCTTTGCCTTGGAATAAAAACATAATTATGTGCAAGCCATTTACAAGATTCCTGTGGCAAATATTCCTAACCCTGCTGGGTTATTTTAGGGCAGTGAAGCCATAGTTAATACAAGGGAGGAGGAATGTTTGACAGAACTATTGAAATAAATAAAAGGACTCACTCAAAATGCATGTCAAAGCATGTGAAAACCTGAAGGTTACTGAAGCCCAAGAGATCCCTCCATCTCCTGCCAGGCCCCGAACTGTTGGGAAATGTTTCCAGCAGCAAACTGTCCCACTTTGCATTTCTAAGAGGCTGAATCCCAAGAATAATAATGCACAGAAAATTGCAGCCCTTGGCTTTCCAGCCAGACAGTAATTCAATGAACAATGCGGCCAGCCCATCAAAACATCCTTGCCAAGTTACACAAGTACCACTTGTAGGAAGAGCTTTCTACTAGAAAAAGAGACAGCAGAGGAGAATGTGCTGGCAGAGAGGAGCTGATGGGAAGGGCTCCCTCCTAATGGGATGGTTAATTACAGCACCTCTCCCGAGGGGACTGCTGGTGCCCAGGCACACGTGGGGTGTGCAGCACGAGCAGGAGTGCTGCTCACACCAGGGATAAAGAGGGATGGAGGGTCCAGGACATGCCCCACACCGCCAGGACCCTGCCCTCTCCCACCACCCCCATGTGAGAGGGCGGTGGGGTCCTTTGGGACATGGATTTGTCTGCGTTCCAGGAGAGCACAGCCAAGCACAGTCCTGCAAAGCACCGAGTAAAAACCACCCGAAACAAGCTGCAAATTATAGCCCTTTGCTGAAAGAAGAAGGGCTTTGAATAGGCAGGGCACTGATCCAAAGGCTGCTAAGAAGCCTCCCAAGGACATAGGACATATTTCAAAAGGAAACAAAGATAAGTGTTTTCTATTTTAAGTGTCACCTGCCCCACCGAGTCAAGTCCCTAACCCTTTGGGGTGTTTTGGTTTTTTTTTACCTGAAGGCTTCCCTAGATTCTCTCCTCATCTCTGGCTACATAAACGCTGCTTAGAGCAAAATGCCTTTGTAATTCTCTAACAGTGCTTCCCACTGCTCCAGAGCTCAGCTCCTAAACCACCCCAGCAAGGGCTCCCTGCTGCATCCAGAGCACTGGGATGGGGATGTCTGCTCTGCACCTCCTCCAAGGAGGAGATCCACAACACCCCGCTCACACAAGAGCATTACCAAGGCATGTGGCCAGCGCTGGGACAAGCCCATCAGGCTGTTCCCAGGGAGCTCTGTGCGTGACCCAGGATCACAGAGGGAGCACAGACAGCTGGGATGGCCTGGCAAGGGCAGCTCTCACCACACACCACCCTGGGCTCTAACACCAAGCCCTGCCCAGCAGTCCTGTTCAGCTGGGGTCAGTCAGTGACCCCTAAGCAAAGGGACCCAGCCCTGGTGCCACCATCCTGGCCATGCTCCACTTGCTGTATGAACAAGCAGAATGGTTTGCAACCACTGTTATCACCATTTCCACAGCAAATACTGTAAAGCACAGCTTGTTTTCCCCTAGCAAGGACACCACTGCCTCATTTGGGTGTTGAAAATAACCCCAGAAATCCAAAGCTAAATGCACACAGGCTTGAGCTGGGTTCCAGCTGAATCTCCAAAGGCTTTACACTATTTGCTCCAAGATCACACCATTAAGCTTCACTACAAAGCTCCAAGGCTGTGTATTAATCACCTCTGTCTCTGGTGCTGTTTGGTTAATGACACTTCATGCAATCAGGGCCTCAGGTTGCCCTCACCTCTGGGAAAGGTGTTTATTTTGAAAGATAGCTTGAAAACGTGCCAGAAACACCAATTTCTAAACCATGCAGTCACCAGGACAAAGGCAAAGCAAAAAGAAACTACGTTGTACCTGGAGTTTAGGAAAGACTGGACAGACCACAATGCAATAAATATATTGCATTTACTTGCTGTTCCACTTGATTTTGTGCTCACTTTGGCTAAGATGAAATGAAAATGGGCCCAAATCACAGCAGCCTTGAGCTGGCTCTGCTGTGCTGGGCTGAATTCCTGCACTGGAGCCCTCGAGAGCAGGACACCCTCGGCCCCTCTGCTCTTCCCCCTGGAAATTCCATACTGTGAGGCAGTACTGAGTGTGCAAGGAGTGCAGAAGCAAGGGAGTTTTTTGGTCTTGTATTCAAAACCAAGCACGCTCAGTGGAGCAGATGTAATGCCTTGTCAGCTTGCCATCAAACCCTCGGCATTGTGAAGATTTAAACTGGAATCTCAACAAAAGGGAAATCATCACTCAGGTGTCAAATAGATGTTTTTTTTTCAAGGCAACTATCCCTTTGACATGATAAGGCCAATCTCCAAACAGAGGTGTTCAAAAGGAGTTTCTGAGAAATTCTCTTTCAGAAAAATCAGCTGAAAGCAGCAGTGCTTTGATTTCAGGGTCAAATCTGCTTGGATCAAAACAATAAATTAACTCTTGTGCTATGACCAACATCTGAAACACAAAATACATCCTAAAAATGAGCACAGCCTCCTTTAAAGAAAACACAATTGTGCTAACACAGAAATAAAAATATCTTGGGAAACTGTCAAAGGAGCCATCTGGAGACTCCCACCACAGCAGCAGCAGAACGCAGAAGGCACTAAAAGGTGCACAACCACCTCCATCTTTGCTGCCCTTCTCCAAAGCCCTCAAACACGGCTTTGGGCTGAGGACAAACATCAGCACGTTCCTCACGTGGCAGAGGAGGATCTGTGCAGTCACACAAGACCCAGCTGAGCCCTCTGCAGCAGAGAGCCATCCCTGTCACCCAGTGGGATCAGGTAGCACAGCCATGCTCTGGTCTCCCAGAAGAGCTGGGTGCTCCTCTCCCTGCTGAGCACCAGCCCACCCTAACCCAGCACAGCCACAGCTCCCTCCCTCCCCAGCACTGGGCTCTAAGAGATACAATTAAGCTCAACAGCTGCACTTTACAGCTGTTCCTTTCTAAAATACAGAGGGGTCTTTTTTTTTTTTCTTTTTTTTCCCTCTCTTTAAAAGTGGGATTGTGGGATTTTCTTAATAAATATTCAGCATCCTCACCAGAATGAAATGGGAGTGAAAGCAAGGCCACTTGCTTTTGGATGTGCTCTGTGCCTCTATTTTTCTATGTAACCTGCTCTAAAAGTATAATGATCAGCATTAAATCCAAGCTTGAAGGCACAGTGCTAAAGCCCAGGACAACAGTTACATTTCTGTGAGGATGAAGCATGAAAATTCAGTGACAAATCCATTTTTCTTATGCAGAGTTGTGGCTTCAGAGCATTTGTAAAGACAGAAGAGGCCAGCACTGGGAGGATAATAAAACTATTGGCTACACTTCTCAATCTCTTATAGGTAGCACTCCATCCCCTTTTAAGGAAACAAAACAAAAAAGTCCCCCATAAAATATAAAATACTCCAGCATATTTCCTGCAGAAACACACACAAAGTAATCAAGTAATCCACTGCATTCTGTAATCATCTAAACATTAAATCACTACAGAAAATGCCTTCTTGCACAGGAGTTTGGTGGATTCTCATCAACCAGCTGCCAGGACATATGGCTCAATATGTGGGTGATGGTATGGGAAAACAGGAGGAACCTCAGCCCAGAGACCATCACAAAGTTCCTCCAAGAAATAATAAAATTCCTTTGTTGATATTTAACAAGTATTGCAGTTTCCTCCTTTCTTCTGTTTCCCCCATGGTGCTGTGGAACCAAAGATAAGCAATATTCCCCCTTGAACACTGCACTGGGCTGTGCGCCTTTGGTAACTTGCAGCGTGTTAAAAGCACAGGTGAGTCTTCACAGCACATCAGTTCAATGGACCAAATAATTCAATGGCTCTTCTGCTCCTCTAACTACAGAGGTTTAACAAACCCAGAGAACACTGTGGGAAGCAAATCCCCACACTTCTCAAGCACAGCCTCTAAACCAAACACATCCATTTTCTAGGTGAGACCCCACCTGACCTTCCTACACAGGGCAGGTGCTCCTGACTCCTCTCTGCTGCACAAAAGCATTTTAGGGAGCACAGCTTCTGAGCCTTATATTGCACCTGATGCCACTCCAAGTCTCACTTGGGCAGCCCTGGCCACTGTCTAAGAGCCCCCTAAAGCCCCCTGGAGCCCCAGGTGTGCCACCTGGAGACATCAGGGCTGTCCATCTCTTGGGTCACACACAGTGCAGAAGGATGCTCAGGCAGTCGAGAGGTCAGGTTTACAGAGATACAACAGATAGTCTAGGAATAAAGGCAGACTTAGGAGGTTGGGAAGTCATTCTCAGCTCTCTGACAGGCTGACTGTGAGGTCTGACAGAAGCTGCATCCTTCTCATTTCTAAGGGGGATAACTGTGCCACTTTGGGCAGCCTGGACTGTGGGAGTTTGTGAGTGTGAAGGGAAGGGAGCATCGCCCATGGGGAATTTATCAACAGTGCACCAACACAAACATGCCCAGCTGGGGCCTGGGTGCTCCTCAGTGGGCACATCTGAGAGCTCTGGCCCAGCCTCTTCCACCAAATCCAGCAGCAAATCAACAGCAATTAGAGCTCTGCTATGGAGGCAGGGTTTTAATGTGCTCTTCATTACCATTTATAGCTGTCTACAAACTGCAAAGCTGCACAGATCCCACTGTCTGTGAAAGAACTGAAGCCATACATCCTTTTAGAAATTTCTGATTACTCATTAATGGATAATAAAAAAAGCATTTAGTGTGAGGAGGAGGAGGAGGGAGTATCCCTAAATCTTACACAAGCCTGAGCCCCACTGGTGTTAATGGAAAAACACTGAATATCATTCAATGTCAGAAGCTACCTGGAAAAAAAATAATCCCAAGAGAGTCTGGAGAGCATTTTTTCCTTCTCTTTTCAAGACTTGAGTTGTGCATAAAAAAGCAACCTTTGTGCAAACCACAATGAACATTTGTCCAGCCTGAAATGCATCCCACACCCAGGAGCAGCAGCACACTCGCTGCAGGCTTGGCATCCAAAGAGAAGCAGAAAGCTGGGGCATGAGCCAGCACAAATGGACATCACTCCTTCCTCACAGATCAAAACGAGCCTCAGTCTGGTCCTTCATCTATTCTGAAGCACTTTGCTCTTCCCTACTTCATACATCCAAACATGCAGCTTAATATTTAGAGGAAGATCCTACTACAAGATAAGAAGGAAAGAAGACTCCCTACATATGAATTTATTCTGAAGATTTGTTTATAAATAATTCCACATGTGGATATTGCTCATTGCAGAGAAAAACCAGCTTGTTCTGGTTTAGTTTAACCCATCTTGGAGGTGTGAGACCCAATTCTCCTCTTTTTTGCATTTGTTTTGTAGTGATGTGATTTCAGTGGCTGCAGAGTGTTTTTTTAAAGCAACCCCAGCCCCACTGGCCCATCTCCAGCTATACCAGAGCAGTCACCAGTGCAGGTTGGCCTCCCCAACACAATCTGCTCCATTTAAATCACTGCTGCTTTTAGCCTGATAGAAATAATCCTCCAACAGAGCTGACTTCACCCCTCGGTCACCCCAGCATGAGCCCAGAGCACTGTGCTGATGCCAGCAGAGTCACTCCACAGGTACAGCCACAGCAGCAGGAGGGATGGTGCCTGGGAACAGGACAGAAGCTGAGCCAGTGGCCCTCTGTGGGCCAGGAGAGCCCCTGGACCTCCAGGACAGCCCAAGGGACAGCAGCTGCCTCTGCCACCCAGGTATATTTTTGCAGCTCACTTAATCCCTGCTGAAATAAGATCACTGTTAAGGCTGGTGAAACAAGGACATCTTAAAGACTTAGAAAGCACCTCTGCAGCCTGAGTGCCTTAATCAGCACACTGAGATCAGGAGACTCTGTTTAAGAGTTACACTGAAATGTCTGCTCTGCTCTGGAGGGCAGCAAAGGCACCCCGATGCCTCCTGGCAGAAAGTTCTATTTACTTCATGAATTTTTGAAGCTGCCTCATGAATTAATGCACAAAACTTTCATAGAGTCCTCATTTACAAACGCTCCCTGGAAATATCGGTAGTATTTTAAATACACACCTAAAAATAAAGCAAGTGAACGTTTAAACTCTCTTTTGGCAATGGAGGAGGAAGCCCATGCTCACAGTGGGGGTCAGCACAGCAAGAAGCAATGTGAGGGGTGAAGAGAAACCACAAAAAAGATGCCTACAGTGCAGGAGCACATGGGAGACAAACCCCACAGACCCCAGCTTGCCCACAGGAGTATGGCCCCAAAGGACAAGTCCCATCCTCTTCTCATCCCTGTGGATCCTTGCCTCCCTCTGGTAAGGGTCTGGAAAAGTACTGGGCAAGGGCTGCACCTCAGACCTAGGGACCACTAATTGGTCATCCCACCTTCTGTGAGACACTCGGAAAACACCAGGTCACCCCAGTCCCTCCTGCTGCAGGAACAGATAAAGAACAAGACCACCAAGTTCTCCACATCTGCTCTTTCAGACTGGATCTCAGTTACAAGGTCCAGCCAGGTGTGCACAGGATGAAATATTTGGCCAGTTTCCCCAAAACACCTCTTGCTCAAGACAAAGCAGCGTTGAGGTTCGTTTGTCCTGCCTGGCTGACTCACACCACAACCAGCTCACAGTGCTGTGAGGAAGCCCTGGGTTTATTTTAGTCTGTGAGGCACTCTGAGATCCATCGGGATGAAAGGAGCTATATAAATGTAAATCATCCTCATTAATGTAAATTGTGGGACAATGCAATGTTTACAGTGAACAATCCCAGGGATGAGCTTCAGAGTGTGTATGTTTATGTATCATTTCACCAATGAAGAACACAGTCCTCAGTGCCTGGTAGCTGGACACCAGAAAGACCATCCATGGAAGGTCCAGTTGGGAACTATCACACACAGTGACCAGGTCAGGCTCCAAGGGCAGCACCCATGGCCACAGAACATTAATCTCCCTTGAAAGACTTTCAAAACCCCTGAAATCCTTCTCTTGCACAGTTGTCCACAGTTGGGTTTCTCTGTAACTGCAGAAGGTTAATTAACATTTTTAAGATCACTCTTAAACACCATGGTGACTCCAGTTCAAACAACTTGGTTGCTAAAGAGGGAGGAATTCACATTCAGGACTGAAATGTGCAGCTACAACTCAACTATGATACACACTGGCTCAGACCCTACCCGGTATCCATGAGATCTTTCAGGAATTATTCTACTGCTTTGGAGTAAGCTTTGAACCAGCTGGCTTGGTTCAGGCCCTTCTCTGCACCCATTTCCCAGCCTCTCCATGTTAAGAGCTAACTCCAGCTCCTGTCCATGTTACACTCATCCCAAGAGAATACAGTCTTTCCTCTTAGATAGCTAAACCAGAGCATCAAAAATTGGAAGAGACAACTTAATGCACAACCTGATTGCGTTCACTGGGCACAGGGAATATGACTTGAAGGTCCAGCTGAATCTTTGCTCAGGTCAGAAAGTGTGAAAATCTGCAAGCCATGATGAAGCTGCAGGAGCAGGGCTGTTCCTTGGTTCTGCTGCACACCTTCACCTGCAGACTGATGGCTGCAAGTCTGCACTCAAGGAGGGAACTGTTCCCCAGGAGACATATGTCCCTTAGGGCACAACCACAGCTTCTGCAGAGTTTAGAATGGAGTGTGCCCCTGTGCAGGTGGCTGCCAGAGCACCTGTAGAGCTGTATTTACCTCAGTAATGCTAATGGCAGGCCACGTTCAGTGCTGGGAGCTGTGATGGGATGAGCTCCCAGGACAGCTCTGGGCTTGCACTAACCCTGCAGAGTTTGCAGGAGCACAGACACCCACACACGTGCACAGAGGTGCACACAGGACACACAGAGCCTGCCCAGACTGAACCACAACAGCTCCAGCTTAATCCCAAACTGAAAAGAAAGAGCAACTCATCAAATTTAAATTTCAGCCTTTTTCTTTTCTGTGCTTTTGTTTCAGTATTTAGAGCTCCAACTAACAAAGCAACAGACACAATGCCATCTCCTTGGAAAACACATATTCAGCTCCTTCCATCTGCTCCTTCCCCAAGCCCCTTGTATTCTGCAAAGCAGATTGTGCTGTGAAATATTAATACTTTGCTCTTCTATCATTATTTCCAACCCTGAATCTCAAGGCTTGTTCCCAGCTTCTGCTCCCCTTACATTTTTTTCAGGGATCACAGCGCTCAATGGGTTATGTTACTGCATACTGTACCACGTCTGAGTGGAGCTTTCATAAAAAGGTGGAAGCAGTCCAGAAGCAGCTTCTAGGGAGCCTTCCATCTGCAGCAGCATTTTATTTAGACAGCAGAGGGGAAATTAGATCCCCATGTTGCTGATTGGCTTTGGGAGTCGACTCTTCAGTTGTGTAGGAGGAGTTCATTTACACCAGAGCAGCGGTGCTGTGCCGGAGCTGCCCGGGGCTCTTGGGGCTCTCGGGGAACAATGATTGTTCAGTTTAGGGCAGCACTGAGCTCCCTGAACTCAAGTGATCCTTTTGCTCTGCATTTCTATGAATCCAACTCTGTGCTATTTAATCTGTATTTCTGCTCCATCTGGCTTCTGACTAACCACGCCGATTTATTCCATGTGCTTGCTGAAGAAGCTTTTCTTTAGCATGGTAGAGTGGTTACAGCAGAGCACCGTTCAACAAGTCTATTTCAGTCCAGTTCTGAACCCCCTTTCTCCAAATGTTCCAGCAAACATATCTGTGAGCAGGAATTTCTGTGATTGCAGATAATTTAGATAAAGAGGAGCGCACAGAAAAGGCAACCCTGAACCAGGGTCTCACCTAGTGGCTGCCAAACTGACACACAGATGTTTGTGCCCAACACTGGGGACAGCTTGCTCTTCGCCAAGACTCTGGACTCATTTCTTCTTCTGAGTCCCTACCTGGAGCAGAGAGATGGCTATCCAAGCCCAAACCTACTGTGTTTTTTAAGGCCACATCTAAACAGAGCTGCAGGGATGATTTCTCAGTGCCATTTCCAGGTTTGTTGGATCTGGTGGTAAATTAACAACAGGCTTACTCTTCTTCTAGGAAAAGAACATTATGGCTACCAAGGCCTTAATGAAACTTCACATAAGACAAGTTACACTTCATCTGCCTCTTGCTCAGTTGGGTAAGACAGGCAGCATCAGAAAGGTAACCCCCACAAGAAAATAAGCTTTTCCCTTCTCAGGCTGTTGATAAAAAGAGCAAGAAACACCAGGAACAAAGGGCACAGCTCCAGAGAGCCCTCCATTCCTGTCCTCCACGCAGACAGGGAGTCCTGAGGCAGAGCTGGAGAGGTTCCCTGGAGCAATGACAGCCCCGTGCCACACAGCAAGGCATCCTGGCCAGGTTCCACATTAAACATGCTCTGAAACCAAGGGTGAGAGCACAGCTCAGCCTGGGACATGCCCAGGACTGGCTTGGGTACCGCTGTGGAGCCAGCACCTGNTCTGTCCAGAGAATGAGTGCCACACACTCGGTGTCCCCAGCGAGGTGATGCCACAGGAACTCATCTGCCACCTCTCCTATTTGCCAACCCAGGCACAGGCATGTGGCAAACTCACTGCTGGCCTGCAGCAGTCACAGTTATGGATGTTTATGTTTCTGCAGCACCGTAAGTCACCTTGGAGTGTCTGGCATTAAGCAGGATAATTTAGCAGGTTTTTCCAATGCCTCGGATTCCTCACTGCTGAGGTGTAATGGCCCGAGTCCCTCAATAACTATATTTTTTCCTATTCACCTAAGGTCAGAGAGGGCCACTTAACCTTATTATTTCAGAAGGCTCAAACCTTTGGCAATTATAAACAGGAGAGTAAAAACAAGAGCTAAATTTGTGTAATACATTACTTATCATTCCCCAGCCTCTGAATCCAAGCAAGAAAGGTGAAGATGGCTCTGACCAACTTCCTTATCTAGGGCCTGGCTTGAATGGGACCTACAGAGCTAAAGGTGGGAACAACACCAAAGGCTGCTCCATGATGTGGATCCAAGTGGGTTTGTTCTGCCACACTTCCAGACTTCACAAATGCTCTTCCAAGGCAAAGCTGAGGTAATATGGGGAGAAGCGTGCAAATATGTTAACAGAGGAGCTGACATAAGATCAGCTGCTGCTGGCACATTCTCGATGATCCTGTCCCAAGGGTCCAGCACCTCCTGGCAGCAAGTCTTTGCTGATCTTGCTGCTGTGGACTCCCCTTGCAGCTGACCACCGACCACATATCCCATAAGAGAAACTTTCTTCCGATATTTCCTTGCACAGAAAATCCCCAGTCACTGGCAACACTTGCACTGCAATTAAAACCTGAACAGGCAGTGGCACGCCCCTCCTGAGCATCCCTGCACATGTGCCCAGCCAGTGTCCCTCTCCAGGAAAAGGGGTCCTGCACAGCCCCTCAGTTGCTGAGGGAGAAACAGTGCAGAAATCCCTTTTCCAAAACAGTCAGTGATAAATGCATTTGGACTGGGCCATGCCCAGCATGTGCAAAGGCAAACAGGAAGAAAAAAAATCACTGCTTGAGCTACAGGATGAGGAATTTTTAAGATAGGTAACGACGATTCCAAACCTCCAGCTGCAGAGAGGCACCGCTCAGGTGAAGCAGCACTGCCTGGGCACAACTTCACGAGCTTCCTTTGCACTAAAGAGACAGGCAGAACAAATCCCTTCTTAAATGCAATCCTGCAACCCATTTCAATACCTAGTGCTGGAAGATGAAGCTTCCGTCAAGCCAGTCAGGGCTGAAATATTGTTTATTGTACCTGAAAATTAATTTCATACCTTTCGGGGCATCACCAGATTGTTCAATCACTGACTGTGCACATGAACCTGCAAGTTTAGTGGCCAATTTTCTTCAGGCGTGCACTAAAGTGCACCCACGTAGTTAAGATCAAATTCAGCCCATGGTGTTGGAACATTATGGTACATAACTCAACAGAAATGTCAGAGCTGCGACCGTTAAAGCATAATATTTACTGTGCACCACCACAAATTTACACAGCACAACACTGCAACCCTCTGTAGGTATACAATGGTCCAGGAAGCCAGAAGAATTAATTTTTCATACATTGGATGAGAAGCTGGCGTGAAGTTTTCCCTCTGGATCAGCCATGGGCTGTCAGTGCAAGGAAGATATCCCAGGGTGTCCATCTGCTGTTCACAAATGCAGCAGCCCCTGAATTCAGATGTAGGATATGAGGACATCCTGACCAGACAGCCACAGCAACCCAGGAGTGCTGTACACTAGAGGACATCACACATACTTGGCCAAAGTCTCCCACATTTATTTGTCAGGAACAGACTTGGACTGTCTCCAGTGGTTATAGTGGCAGGTAACCAGGAGGTCAGGGTGACTCTGCTGGGTTACAAAGGTCTAGGGAAGAGAGGAGGTCTGACACTCAGCCATAAATCTGCGGTAAACTTACTGACTCCCCGCTGTTTCTTCTGGGCAAACATGTTTAAAAGCAGGTGCAAAACTGAGTTTTAAAAATAAATATTAACTGTCAGAGTTCACAGACCACAAATTTACCCTGTTTCTTTTAAAGTAAGTATAAACACTGAGAAAGTGTTTATTCAGGCTTGCTTGCCCACGTCCATCATGAGAAACGTTGGGATGTGAGAAATATCAGTGCTGAGGAAAGATGCATCCATGTTTTCTGGGCCAACAGACTTGCTGCTTTTTGCCAAAGCCTTCTAGAAAGCCAGTGAATCAAGGCACTGAAGCCCTCAGTGAAAAGAGGGATCACTTCAGGGCACCACTGAAAGCCATCACCACCAGACACAAGCATGCCTCAATGCTACCTCTCAAATCATCCCAGCACTGCCAAGATGAAGCTAAATTTCCCCAGAGCAGGGATTTCTGATCCAGCAGTCCACCAGGAACAGGGCTGCTGCCTGGCTTGAGCAGGCTGATGTACAACCATCTGGTGGCAATGGCTTTGGGTCACTGCAAGCCACAACAGTGAGAGTGTACATAAATAACACCTGCCCAAATGTGTATTTATACAGAGCAAAGTAATAGCTCCATCAGACCTTTACATTCTATCAGCCAAATAATATGAGTTTTTAAAAGCATTTAGTACTTTTAACAGGCATTTTAACAGCTCTCATAACTCAACTGCATCTTTGCTGTAAATCACTTGACAGTTGAATACTCCACTATATGATCTAATCCCCTTCAGCATTTCAGAAATGAAGAAAAAAACCTTCCTAGGGTTGTTTAGGAAGGCAAACAACTTTGTTAGGTGCTTATAATGGGAGGAAAACCAGCCAGGCAGAGGCCAGTTAAACTCATGTGCCCTGCTTTGTGTGAGCACAGAGGCCAGTGCTGAAAGGAGCTGGTCCAGCATCACAGAGGACAGTCCTGCCAAAGAACCCGGTGACATCCAGCCCAGCAGGAGGAACCCTAAAGGCAGCAGAGAGGAAACAGCTCATGCTTTTCTGAGAGGCTGCCCCCACTGCAGCAGCACCACCCAGGGCTGGTACCAGGGGCCCTTCTCCCCCTGGGCTCCCCCTGAACACAGGGCTGGGGGGTCACACACACCTGAGCCCACCCCACACACAGAGGGCAGCAGGTCCTGACCGAGCAGCTCTGTGGAAGCCCTCCCTGCTGCCAGCCAGGATCAGGGCATTTAGCTTCAACTTGGCACTTGCTGAGGGAACAGGAACCCACCCACATCCCCTCTGTGACAAACAGGAATCATCACCTCCCAGCTCAGCAAGGACAGAGAGCAGCTGAGGGGAGACACAGGGAGCAGAAGATGGGAGAACACAGACCTGCTGAGGAGCAGGGGTGTCCATACACATTCCCACATGTGGACATGAAACACTACATTTGGAGCATCAGCCTCCATCTCCCCTCACCTCCCTCAGAAGTGGTGGGTTGGATCCTGACAGTCCCCATCCTGTCTCCTGCCCCCAGAAGGAAGGCCCAGTTCTTGCATTCTTTTATATATTTCAAGGTGCACAGACAGAAGCAGGAGAGGCAATTAAGTCTAGATGTAGGTAAAAAGGAGATCTGCAACAAACCAGTGTTTAAGAAACGCTGTCTCAAATCAGACATTTCACTCTGTTTCACTCTGCCTTTATGATCTCTACTCCGATGAGCTCTTTTAAAAAACAAATACACACAGACTCTTGCTACATACATATATCTCCATCCAGATGAATGCTTTGGTTCACTTAGCAGAAGTTTTTCTTGGCTGTAAAAGATGGCAGGCTGGGGAGACTGAATGAGTGTGGGGAAGAGCCAAGACAGCTGGATCCCAGTCGTGTGGAGCCTGGACCAGCTCCGTGGAAAACAAGGAGCAAGCCAGAGACAACGCAGAGAGACTGACATCATGCAGGGCCCTGCACGGACAGCCACAATGACACAGTGGGTGTACCACATCGGCCAAATTTCCTTAAATAAATGCTTGCTGAAGCTCCTGCAGGCTTTGAGTATGGATTTATTCTTCCCCCTCCCCAAAGCACATAATGCCTAAGAGACACAGATCTCAGCTGCCTCATTTGTTCATAGTTTGTACCTGCAAACACTTCCCCAGCTCTCCAGAACTGCACAGAGTCAAATTTGCTGTGCTGGGACCTCTGGCTGGGTGTGCTGCCACAAGCCTGGATGGCAGAGCAGATGTGAGCCTGGCAGTGAGGTGGGGATGAACACCCTGTGTCCCCATGCCTGGCAGTGCTCCTGGACACGCCAGGACTGTCAGACTGGCCACCCCACTGTGACATTGTCCATGCATGGCTTTGGTTCACCATGTGCCAAAATAATACAGCCAGCCCCATGCTTGCTAAATAACAAACACCCCTGGAGCTGCTGACAAATCCTCCTTGCAAACCTTTCCTCTAGGCAACTTCTGCCCCAATTCTCCCTGCATATCTGAATGTAAGATGGGCAGAATCTTTCAGGTTGGAGAGCATCCCTCAGCTTGACCCCAAGCCCCAGAAAACCAAATCATCACATCCTGGTGAATCACAGAGGAAAACAACAGAAAAACAAGCGAGAGAATCTGCTGGGACATAACAAGGCCCCGCAGAAAATCTTCCCCAGCAGGCTTTTTCAGGCAAAGGAAGGAGGTGAAATACTAAAGGGTGGAAGAAGGTAAATTATCAGAGTTGAGACATTTCAAATGACTGTTCCCTGCTGCGTTCAGCAGCTTTCCTTGATGGAGTCACTAATCACTGTAGTTTACCGAATGACCTTGTTGTGGCCATCTCATCTTCAGGGGACCACAAACTGCAGCAATCCCTGGTGCAGGGAAATGCCTTTTGGGCTGTGCTAAATCACACTGAATGCTGACCACAGACTGTCAGGACAGAGCAGAGGAACAGCCCACTTTGGGGTAAAATATCTCCACAGAAGCATTCATCCTGTCCAGCACATACAGCAAGCTTTGTACTGCAGGCAGAGGTGGAGAGATTGGGGCAGAAATCCTCCTGTACATACATTTAAAATATTGGCTGCCACAAGCTGGAAAAATGCTATAGAAAAATTAAATATTTACTTCTTCTGTTTGTTAATATCTTTCATTAGTTACTCAGCTGTAACAGTCATTAAAATGCTGAAAGGGAACTTCATGTAAATTCATCACTAGCCTGGGAATACTCCTGCATTTGTGAGCAGGCTGCATGCTGCAGCAGAGCTTGGAGCCTCAATTTCCCTACAGGAAAGGCCAAACGTCTGGTTCACTCACAATTTACAAATGATTATTTTTCTAATTAATCATTCATCAAAAAACACAAATAGCAACAGGGCATGAAAGGCAGTGCTGGCGTTTACAGAAGGCAGAGTCAATCCATCACATCTCACCCTCAGCTGCTCGCAGGGGAGACCCTCCAGTGCTGTAACCCCAGTGGCTGCAGGGAAGGAGCTGGGAAACACCCTCTGTTCTCCCCAGTTACCACAAGGAAAGGGATGATGTATGTTTTCTGTAATGCCAAACCTCATCTGTGTAAATTGGAGTTGCAACAGGTCTGTGAAACATACTGGGAGTTAAATATGATGATAGTCTCAAAGAGGCAGGTTGGGATCTCGGGATGAGGAAAGGACGGGCAAGGCAGAAGTGTGGGAGGAGAGAAACTTCAGCAACACAATGCACCAAGGCTGGAGAGACACAGAAAAACAACCCTGGGGGAAAGACACCACAAGAGAGACGGCAGAACAAGGAACAGGGACTTGCCAAACACCCTCCCTGGCTCTCTGTAGCAGTGACTTGGCTCCAACTAACCCAGCACCCCGTGGGGCCACCTGGACCCACAGGAGGTTGGTCCTCTCAGCCCTCGTGCTCCCAGACCACTGAACTATGACTGCAAGTGCCAACACACTGACCCCTTTTTTGCCTTAGTTTGGATTCAGGATCTCTGAAACCACAAGCAAATCCTCTGACTATATAATGTGTCTGGATATCACCTCAGAGTTTGACCCTGCAGCCCTCTGTGCTGCTCACTTGCCAAATGGCTTGCAGAAGAAGACAACATATCTACACACCTGGAGTTTGAAAACAAACTGTAAATGCACAAGATTTTCACCTTTCCACACCAATTCTCTGTTCTCATCATAATTAATCCAGGCTAGATGTTTCCTGTACCCCAAGGACAGCTGTTTGAAAAGTGTAACTATTTCCAGGACCCCAGACCTCTCCTTGCTTTCGCTCTGCCTTGCTCAGGCTGCTGGCCAACCTCTTGCCAGGACAACAACTCTTCAAAAGGCAGTATGAACTGGTAAAAGCAGGCAGCAGCATGATATTTCAGCCTTGCTATAGTCTCCTGCTGCTTTTTATTACACTTCACAGGGCTAGGCTTGAACCATATAATCACATTTCAAAGAGACTGCAGTATTGTTGGCAGTTGCTTCATTCTTGACCACTGAGATTGTGAGATCTGTCCTTGCTGCTCTGAGAAAGAGAAGATTTCCTCCTTCCAGCTATTAATTAAACAAACTTAAACCCTACAACACTATAACAAAGCACATCCAAGATAACCAGGACTTTTGTAGGATTGGCTTTTACTGAAACTCTGCCAGTGCAGCCTCTCCATGTGTTGCACAGGGGTGGCAAAGCAAAACAAGCCCAAAACAGGGAAATTATTCTGGAGAGCAGAATACCCCACACATCCTAATATATATCATTCCCCAGCACCCTCAGATGAAGCAGTGATCTGCCCTGTGAAGAGAGACTCTTGAGGATGACATAATGCTAATGAGGCAAGTGGAGAAGAGCCTGTAGCCCATCTCCTGGAGCTCTAGTGGATCTGTCCTGAATGGAGTTACCAGCTTCAGATCAAAGTGGGTTCTCAAATGGCCAAGCCTTGGACTGTTCTTAACCTAATTCTAACACCCTCGAGAAATTTGCATTGACTCTCTGGATATGCCAGACACAACAGTGGGCAGGAGGGATGGCCACCTCCCCAGAGGGCAGCATCACAGCCAGAACTTGGGAAGCCCTGGATGAAAACCTCAGGCCACTGGTCCCTTCACGTTTCAGATACTCGTGTGTGGCACTGGGCCATTACGTGTTGAAGACGCTGGGACAGGAGGATCTCGTGGGAAGGAAGGACCACATAAGCTGCTCAGAGAGCCAGGAAAGGATTTCCTTAGGAGACAAAATAGGAAATCCTGAGCTTATCAACAACACATACAGCACAATACCTAGCAACCTCCCAAGACAGCATTTTACTTAATGGCATGAACTCAGCAAAGCAGGAGCAGTGACAGTGCCTGAAGGGAAGATGGAGCAGTGGCACACACCCCAGTTGCTCCCATGGCACCTCTGCAAGGGCCCAAATCCACACAGCAGCAGAACCAGCCTTGTAAACCCTGCCTGCAAGTTACTGATGGCACAGGAGCAGCTGCAAGAAATACAAATTCAAGCATAGTGTAAGGAGCAAATATGTGTGCAGCTGTGAAGAAAAGCCAAACCCACCTTCCTACAACCCAGTAACAGGCAAATATGGGCTTCAGACTTGCCATGTGGGAGGAGAGAATCACTCCAGCATTTCTAGCCATTGCTGGACAAGTCAAACAAGAAACTCAATCCAGCCACCAGCATTCCAACAAGGAAGTCCGATATTAGCTCATGAGCACTAAATGAGGGCGGAAATCCATAATAACAGAAGCCACTGATAAGAAAGGATCATGGGTTCCAACTTTTTCTGGTGGTTGGCCTCTTCTCTCCATTACTTGCATTAGTATTTCTGTGAAGCACCCACTGCAACAACTGTAACTCAAAACATTTACAGGAGGTGGAAAACATTTCAGAATGAAGTCACTTTGGGCCTCAGATTTGGGCACTTTTAAAGGTTTTATTACTAGGCAGACTTCTCACAGGAAAACTATGACATAAATGACGTATCTGAGTATTTTTTCTAAGTGAGAGTATTTCCTGACATTATTTTCTTGTGTTTATGTTCTCTCCAGTGCATCCTATTAGAGCAAATCTGTTTGGAAGGGCTCCATTCCTAAAGATGACGCAGGCTCCAGGAATGCCTTCTGCCCAAGCAATATTCCTAAAGAAACCAGTTGTACCCTCATGTGCTTCATGATAATCAGATGCACAGGGGCACTACATAAGCAAACCAAGAGCACCAACACACTGCAGACTGGGCTATAAATACCCAATTATTTCAGTTTTTGAAGCTACCATTTTTTCTAGCCTATTTAGCAAGATCAGTTTCTGACCCAGGATCTGCATTTACGTAAGAGACACCCCCATCCAAACTCCATGCTCAGGGACAGAGTGCTGAAAACCAAGATGAGTTCTCTGTGAACATCCCCAGTGCTCATTCCAGTTCTCCAAAAACACAGCTAACCTACTCCCTGAAGGAGGACATGGTAATCACTCATACCCTTTATTTTTAGCTTTGCTCTTCCTTCAAAGCCCAGCGAGATATGTGGAGTTTTGCAGTGTGCAAAGAATCCCTGCTCATGATTAACATCTATGTGAATAATAGAGCTTTAATCTGGTTTCAGTCAGTTACCTACTGCTTCAGCAGTTTAACATCATGTGGGAGCAAGAGCAGAGAGGCTATCCATCCAGCTTTCAGATAACTCAAAGTAGTACTACAAGGCTTAATTAATTGAGACCACCAGATGAAAAATTTCATCATATTAAAAAATCTCATCATATAAAAGGTAAAACATCTGCTGATGCTCAGGCAGTCCTGAGATGGGATGCTACATGGAAATCTCAGACAAAACTCCGAAGAGAAGGGACTGAGAATCATCTGCCTGTAAGAACTGTGTTCCTCCAGAGTCCCACCCTCAGCTGGGTGATGGGTCTGAAATATAATGGCAGGAACAAAAGCAAAGTTCAGTGTTTTAATCAGACACCTATCTTCAAGCCCAATCTTCCAGTAAACTCAGTGTGGACTGAGCTGCTCTTTTTCAAACAGCACAAGAGTGAGTGCAGCTCAGGCAGCAGACCCACCTCTCAGACCATGCACATGCTTTCTGTCATTGCACAGGTGGTCTTGCTGCCACCACTCCTGGCTGAACAGAAGCAGAGAGGGAAATACAATTCATGCAGGCCACACTGTGCATGACTGCAGCTCATTCTCCTTCCTATGTACCCTTCCCACATTCAGAGAGGGGCTGATCTAAAGCCAGCCAAAGTCACTGTGAGAGCAAAGGACCAAACGTGGCATCTCAAAGGAAATCAAACCCTGCTGCACCGGTTCCTGCTCTCAGCACAGATCAAGTGAGAGAAACAGCCAACCATCTAAAGCTGCTTTGAAAGGGCAGCTTGGTATTTTCCAGGCCTCCTTGGACATAAGTGACCCAGAGAAGGTTGCTGGCTGCACCAGCCAGTTACCCTTTGAGCAGTGACCATCTATCATCCCAAGTCATTCAGCCATGAGTCACAGCTGTGCTCAGACCCTGTTCAGACATCTGCTCTCCTGCTGTCCAGGTTCAGATCCTGCAACAGATCCAGATTCTGCTGGAGTAGTAGGCAGACTGCAAAAATCATTTACAACTCACCCTCCTCATCACGTAAGCCAAGCTCTCTTCTCCACCAACTTCTTACTCACCACCACTCCTCTACATCCACATCCTCAAGTGCTCAGAGACAGTGATGGCTCTCTGTGAGGCCATTCTGATCCATTTCTGTAAGCCCTGCACAGACTCCTGGCACTCCAGCAGGCACCGAGAGCTCCCACAGCTCTCACACCATCCTCACACAGAAATGGCAGAACAACCAACAGCATTAATTACCCACAGGGACAAAGCTCCAGCCCAGGGCACAGCCCCACAGGCTGGCAGTGCCTCTCTGTCTGTGCCACCACAGAGACACAGAAAATTTAGGCTGGAAAAGCCCTTTGACAACATCCAGTCCAACCATTCCCCCAGCACTGCCAAGGCCACCACTAACCCATGTCCACAAGTGCCACATCTACACATCTGTTAGATCCCTCCAGGGATGGGGACTCCATCACTGCCCTGGGCAGCTCTGCCAGGGCTGGAGAGCCCTTTTGGAGCATCTCGACCCCTTGCACTCACCTGCCTGCTCACAGCACCACTGTCCAACACCACTTCCCACACTCGTGGGACACAGCTCCCAATTAAATCCAGGCAAACCCTTCTAGAGGCTGGGCAGGGTGACATACTTCTATCTGCTCTCCAGTTCACAATATAAATGTGATACTGATTTTTTTTCCCCAAGTATATATTTAGGCATAATATATTTTAATGGCAAAAAGATGCTTTGTTCCATAGGGGATGTGTGTGTGTGTGTGTATTTGATTCCTGTGCTTCAAACAGATCCAGGAATGGAATTTCATACTTCCATAAAATTAGGAACAGATGTTGTGGACTGTTTAAACCAGCAGAGAAAATAATAAGAGGAACACTCCAAGGAAGGTGACATGAAAAAAATGCTGAACATTGCAGGAAAATGGAAATACAATAATGACTGTGGGACTTCTGGGACACATGGGTCCATGCCACAAATCCCTCAGGAAAGACAGCTCCCAGCTCAGGCACATTGAAGTTTCTCCTACATGAGCTAGAGAGAGAAAAGTAATAGATAACAGCAGCCAAATATAAAGTACATTTATCTTCTAGTACAACAGAGATGCAGTTCACCTGGAAATATAAATCACAGCACATGCAAAGAGAAATCCCTTCCTTTTCTATCAAGTTTACGTCAAAATATTAAAACCAATGAAAGGTTGAATTATGTTTGCCTGCTGCTTCTCTCTTTACTCCTTTCTGGCAGGTCCCTTGGCTGGGACAGTGGGGTTTCCTGGGAAACCGAGGCACCATCAGGCTGCCAGCAACACACCAGGCACTTATGTATTTGTTCAGTGTTCTGTATTTCCATTCCAGCTTTCAGAAGTGATGGAAACCTCTCCTGATGGCTTTCAGTGCCCTGTTTGCTATCACAAGGTCTATCTGGGGCTGAACCCAAGCCAGAATCTGTCTGGAAATGAACAGGTTTGGAATGAATGCCCGCATCTCTCTTTCCCACGCTGGCTCGGGGGATACCTCACCTGGAAGGAAAGGTACCACATTTCCATAAGGACAGGCACTGCTCAGAGTGTCAGGAGTGCTTCCAGCCTCTCTCTTCAGCTTCATACAGCACTGCATGGTGCCACTGGCATTGTCACCCCCGTTTTGCAGAGCATTTTGCTGAGGTATGGAGGACGTTAAACAACTTTTGCCTCTGGTCACAGAAATAAGGGCAAGAACGGGACTGGAATTCAGAGCTCAAGCTCAGATCCTGCCTCACACTTCCTGCACACAGAAGAACCCATATTGGACTTGCAGATCACACATTTGCATTGCAAAGTGAGGAGCAGTGCATAAATGCCTGTATGTACAAGCAGATGTGTATTCAGTAGGCAGATCTTTGGAAATTCACCACATAACATTCTGTCTACAAGTCAAAAGCCATCTCCAATTGCTAAAACTTAAATCAAAACACAAGTTGCTACAATTCATAAGGAGCTTAATATTTATTACCATGTATTGCATGCGTGCAGCAATGTAGAAAGACTCCCTTACTGTCTCCAGTGATTATTCAAGGGACTGGGAAAAGAAAGAATAGCCTTTGATAATAACAAAAAAAAGCAAGTGTGGAGAAAGCAATGTATTAAATCCTTTTCACAGCCAAGAGGCCAATGAAAATGCTATATATTTATAAAGGAAATGAAAACCTGTCAGGGACAAAATGAACTGAATAACAGAGCTTGGGCTGAATAAAGATAAGCAAGAACTCAAGAACGAAAAACACCACCAGGGTGGAAAATGCAGCAAGCTCTGCATCCCTGGGAAGAGGGCTCTGAATGGATGTACCCATTTGGGTACAGGTCAGAGGGGAGTCCCCAGCTACTCCCTTCTTCTGATAATCTGCAGGCCAAGTGAGGTCAGCAGATGTGCTGCTCACAGGATGGATAATGCTGGAACACCTGGAGCATCTCCTGAGTAGGGATACAGGGGAGGAGCACCCTGCAGCTCCCCGGGGCAGTGGGTGCTCAGGACACAGTACCAGTGTCTGCAGAGCAGCACTTCAAGAGCCACAATCGCCTGGTCCAGGCTGGAGTGAGCTCTGGTTTCACACCCTGGATCTGTCCCCACCTCATGGTGCTCATGGCTGCAGCAGCCTTTGGGCAGCAGGAGGCTGCAGGGGCAGGCACCAGCTCCCAGCCCACAGGAGAGGATGAAGCCTTCAGGATACAGAGAGAGAAAACCTCTAATCTGCCACAGAAAAAATGCCCACAAACCAAGGATCTGACCTGTATGGGCTGGTCTGAATTCTAATTCCACAACTGGAAGAGCTGGCCCATCATATTTCTAAATTCTTGATGTTAAAAGACTACTTGAAAAATCACTGGGAAATATAACAATTCATGAAAACTCACAAAAAATACAACAGTTATAAACCCCATCTTGATAGAAACAAGGCTTTTTAGTGTGCAGATGACTTGGATTCAATTCCTGATATTAAATAATTTAGCTTTATGTATCTAATTGCAGGAAGTTTGTGTGATTTCGAAAATAAACAACATAAGTATTTCATAATTCAGATACTTAATTACTATTACCATATTGATTGCAGGAAATAGGATTAACCACACATTATATATTGTCAGAGGATAATGTCAACAATCTTGAAGTGAAGGCTACCAATGAATTAGCTGGCTGTACTACATTTTTAAAAACAAAGTACAAACCATGGCCATCAGGAAGGAGCATTCCCAATTAACTAGAATGTTCATCATTCCACATGGACTTCCCAGTAAATCCAGGAGGGGAGTGCAAACTGTGTACACATGCAAAGTTAGACTCATGCTCAGCAGGAGGAAAGCTGGAAGGTCTTTATCTCTTGAAGCTTTCCTTTCTTAGATGATTCATCAGAGCAGTCATTAAATAGGTC
This sequence comes from Ploceus nigricollis, assembly GCA_013399945.1. Classification (NCBI taxonomy): domain Eukaryota; kingdom Metazoa; phylum Chordata; class Aves; order Passeriformes; family Ploceidae; genus Ploceus; species Ploceus nigricollis. Next base: position 49,724 of record VXBC01010528.1, on the reverse strand, counting down.
CCAAAATGAGTCCTACAATGAACAATAATGCTCCTTCCCCCACTGGCTCCTACAGAGATGTTTGGTGAACCAGCAGGAAGTGATGCCTTGTGAAGGCTGACCNCACTAAAGCAGCACAGAATGTGAAAAATAGAAAAGCTAAAACCTGAGGCATCAGAGGGATCTGCTTGAGCGTATCTCCCAAAGGACTCCTGAGGGTGGCCCGACCTGTGCAGCTCACCAGGTCACCTCCTCCTCCCTGTGACCCTGCTCTGCTGGGCTCTGCTGCCAGGGCAGATCAGTCACAGAGGCAGAAGTGCCTCAGCATTTACACCAAACTCACCCAGGGCTCTGCCCCTGCTCCCCTTCCAGCACCCTCACACAAAGAGGTGTGCCAGGGGACATGCCTTGGGAAAGCTTCATGAAACACTGTCATGGTTTTGCATGAGAGACATTTAGGAAAGTGATGCAAAGCTTTGCCTTTCTCCTAATCTTACCTTCCTATCTCACAGCAGGAAGTGAGTGCATTGGTGATTGGCCAGCACTGAAACCCACCACACTCATCAGCACATTGGCTGGGAAGTCTCAAAATTGGGGAAATCTTAAATTGGCGAACCAAAACCGCTACAAACACCAACAAGCATTTCCTACCAAATAAAGCTCTCCAGAGCAGCTGTTTTCAGCCCCTGCACAGCCATACCCACCTGCAGCCAGGAAGGCTGTGCTCTTAAACCCCCACACGACACCATGGAGTACAGCCTGGACAGTCCACTCAGTTCTCTCAGCACAGACATGCTGTCATCTCAGATGGCAGCAGCAGAGGTTAAGTTGTGCATCAATGGGAAGCACTGGTCTCAAATCTGAAAAGATGCTTTTAAAACCAAAAACCACAAAAATGCACTGTGTTTGCATCTTCCTCCCCACAGACTGCAGTTACCTCTCCTTACAGCAACAGAAGGGAAAGAGCAATAACAGGAAAGCAACAGAGGCCTTTCCCTTGTACATGAAAAGTGGGTTGAGAATCTCCACACAGGCACTTAAACATCTCTTGCTGTATAGAACACAATGCTCTGATCCTCTTGTTATTTGCTTTTCATCATCTCAAGGATTCCACAAATCCTCGAGTGTGCTGGGAGCTGTTGGACAGATCCTGCAGAGGGAGGTGTCAGTGGGGGAGGGAGGGAGCCTGGCAGCATTCCACTGGTCTGCACAGGCAGGGATGGCCACTCTGACCACTGCAAGTGCATCTCCAGGCATCACAAACACAGCTTTCAGCAGCCCTGCCTCGCTCTTTTCTGGTCACCAGAGGAGCAGGAGAACACAAACCCCCAGTTCAGAGTGAAGGCACAAACCTGCTGCAGCCACCCACCCACAGACAAGGAGTCCCCTCGGGGCAGCTCTGCAAGCTGGGCAACAGCTTTGCAAAGGAAATTTCTCAATGCCTTTGAGCCTTGAGAGCAGAGTAAATCCCTTCAACCCTAACTAGCATCCAAATGAGCAGTCGAAGGAATGCCAGTGATGTCCCCAGAGAAACTGGCTCTGGCAGAAGGAATTAGCACTTTGATCCTCCTCTCTGGACAGGGAGCAGCATTCATTTGCATTCAAAGCTAACACAGTGCAGGACACAACACATGAGTTGTTCCTTGAGGGGACAGCCCCTGACAATGCGTCAGGGCCACCTGCCTCATCCATGGCTAATGCTGCATTCCCAGTGATTGTCCAGCATCTCCCACCATGGCTTCACACCTGGCTTCAGCCCCCACAGAAATACTGCTGCATTCAGAGCCCACCCTGACTGAAGTCAGCACTTACTGCATCTACATGGTTTTGCTTTGGCTCCTTCCATGACAAGGTGGGACCACAGGGAAGTGATGTTCATCTTTCAAATGCAGAGAAACCCTGCCTGGTTCCTGAGTTTGGCATCACTGGTACAGCACTGACAGCCTGAGGTGGTGCTGGGCATTTCCCACAGCCTAAAACAGGAGAGTCCAGAAAACAGTGTTCCACAGCAGCCTTACACAGGGATTTAGGAGCTAGGACACCAGGATTTGCATCCTCATCTCCCTCAGAGACAGGGCGGGAAAGCAGAGCTGGACTCCTGTGGGGCTGGCAAATGTCCTCAAATCCCCCATGTGCACCCTGAAAGGTCGATTACTGCAACATTTTCACATACAAATACCTCAGAGCTAGCTTCTCGGATTGACTTTTACCAGATTGATCCAGGGCCCACAGGCATTAAACTCAGGCTTTAGCAAGCGAGAGCTGTGGTCTGATTTCCAGCAATGCCTGGTGTGTACAGCAGCAGGGAACTGCAGACAGCTCCTGGCACTGCCAAGGAAAACTCTGCTCATTATCTTTATAATTCTGTATTACATGATTCAGCTACAAAAGATCTCCCATCAGATGTGACAGAAAGAGAAACTGCTGTATTTACATAGAGCAGCACATAGCACATGTTTGTGTGTGTGTGTGTACGCACCTTCCTTATGTTTTTCCAGGAAGCTACAGGAATCAAAATCCATCTCCATTTGAGTTAGATAAACCTCACAGACTTTCCTGAAAATCCCTCCATTTTTCATTTCCTCAACGTTGCAAGCTTAACCAAATATCCTAAAACTGAAACACAAATGAACACCAATGACTCTGCCCTGACTCCACCTAATCTACACATAAGGAGCATTTATAAACTCATTACCAACACTAGGAGGATTTCCTCACCCTCTCTGAAACCCAGCAAACCGTGGCCAGCTGCTCAAAGTACCACAAATCTTGGTAACTCTAAGCCACATGAAGTTTTAATAGCAATGCCAGGAGTAGGTAATGAAGGCAAACAGACACAGCCCTCTGCAGCCACCCTCCCACCAGGAGAAATTCCCATGTTCTGAAGCGATGGCAGACACTCCTCATGCTCCACGTTGGAAAGCACAAAGATGCTCAATGAGAATCAGAAAGCAAAATACTTTTTGGCACATTCAAAGCCCAAATAATAATGTTGAACTGGAGGTAAGTGCATTTGAACAGAAGTATTTCCAAGAGCACCAAACAGCAGGAGATTTCATGGCGATGCACAATGTTTCCAGCAAACTCAGCTGAGATTTTGGACCTTGCACAGCCAGAACTTCACTTAAGTCTATTTTTTGGCATACTGTGTTACCATGGAGGCCATCAACATAAAGACTGTTTTGCCCAATGCCAGTTCATGAAGGAGCACCAGCAAAATACACAAGGTACCACCAAGAACCCAAGGAGCTCTCCCACATCAGGCAAGGAGCCTCTTTCCCCACCAAAATCCCACAGACAGGGGCCTGACACCACATTTCCCACACTGGTAACACCAGCCACCTCAAAAACAGGTCCCTAAGGAGTTAAATTTAGATATGAGCTCTCAGTCCCACTTGAATGACACTTTTGTGATGACTCAAACAGGGCTGTGAGTTTAGATGACGACTTGGTTGGTTTTTGGAAGGAGGACACCAAGGTGCAGCTTAGCTCTGCAATCACTGCAGCCAGCACACACGTCTGCCTGCAATACCACATGTCAAAATACTTCCAGCAAAACAGGCAAACTATAAGGGTGTGATGACATCCACACTCTGAAGCCACGTTGCCTCATCAGACAGCAGGAGGAGGAGGTCAGGCCTGGGCAGAGCAAGCTGCAGATCTCCCCAGCACATCCCAACCCTGCAGGACAGGCTCCTTGCACCCCTTGCCCCACTTCTCTGCTAATATAACACCCCAGAAAGGCATGGCAAAATGTAAACATGGAAAGTTCAGATTTCCTGATAAGACAAGGAAAACCACAGTTCCTGACATCTCACATTTACAAAAATCCCATGGCAGGTTTCCTTGTTGGAAGCGACCTGACACCATCAGGCTCCAGCACAGGCTCTCAGCTTTTCTTCTGCCTAGATCAAACAGCTCCAACTGTTCCATCCCCACTGGAGTCTGGCACTTTGGAGATTGAACAGCTTCTAGCTTTGCAGAAGAGCCATTGTGGGGTGAGCACTGAGGAGATATGAGCACGGCACAGCTTTAGGAGGTGCCCAAAGCAGCAGGCCCTGCTGCTTGTGGCATCTGATGCCCATTTTGTAACAAAATCCCAGTCAGCCTGTAAGAAAAACTGGATGATTAAATAGTGGCAAAAGCTCATAATTATCAGTCTACAGCAACCAGGCAGCATCCCTGATTAGAAAAGAGGGAAGAGAGGCTACAGGAAACCTTGATAACAGTGGGTGGGTGACCACAGTGGGTGACCACCACAGTAAATGTGCCCACGCCTTTGGTACCTCCTGGCTGCAGCTGCTGTGCAGCCACCACTCCTTTTCTGTGTCTGTCATCTCTTCACTCTGTCCATCACCTCCTCACTGTGTCTGTCATCTCTTCACTCTGTCCATCACCTCCTCAGTGTGTCCATCCCTGATACAGGGGCAGCTCAGAGTGGGGCAGAGCTGGCCTTGTAAAGCCCATGTGCTTCTCTGGCACAGCCAAGGCAGGAGAGGCACCCCCAGGACAAAGCCACCCCTCCTGCCTCTTGGCTGCACTGCCACCCTGCTGGGGACAACACTGGCCCTCCGTGGAAGCAGAGCACCAGGAGTGTTCTGTGCTGCCCTGTCCTCACAATGGAGGGAGGTGTGGAACCTTCTGGAACGTGCTGCCCAATGAGGAGCCTCTCACCCAAATGGGGGCACCTGGGGCCACCCCCCCCATAAGGCCACTTGCCTCAAGTTTACAGTGAGCTACTCAGAGAACCACAGCACACTCTCCACGGTTAATGTAAAATATTAATGTCTCATTTGTTCAACAATTTTGTGGAAATTAAAACTTTTAGGTTAATCATATACTGAACAATTTTAATTAAAGCAGTTATAAAACAATTAATCCACGAGAGCAGGCTTGGATCCTTGCCAGCCTTATTGGTTTAATACATGTAGGCAAAGCTTATTTCTCCCCGTGTTTGACTTAATGAATGCTAATAAGTGACACAAAATATGCATGCAGCGCTCCTAATATAGTTAGTCCATCTGGTTTCACTTGCATTTTGTATTTGTCATTTTGCTTTGATAGAGGAATTGAAAATGAATTCTCTGTGCTAGAAATTAGAAGAACTTTGTACCCTGCTTAATTTAAAATAATTTCTGCAAACCTTTGGGGGGAAAAGAGACAGCAATTGAGTACAGCACATTAACCAGCTATCTTTTAGGTTGTTCCAAGGTTGGAAAAGAGCACAAGACCAAAATAGAAGACTATGCCATAGCACGAATGAACAAACAACACACACTCAGTTTTCTTTTCCACCAGTATTTCAAAATATGTTTTTTGCTTGCATAGATGGTAATATAAAGGCAGGGGATAAAATATGATTTTAAGCATCTGAGACAAATCCTCTGCTATTCCAATTTGTTCTGCATTACAACTTGTTTGATCCATTTGGGGATGTACTTGTTTGCCAAAGCAAGCAGAGCTCAGCCTCTTTGTTGAATATTTAATCTATGCCAAAATTTTTTACCTTTTAGCACTTATGTTTGAGTTACACAGCCATGTTACTTCCAGTAACACTCCAGACCATCTCTGCTGGATGCAACCACTCAACCTTGCCATGCAAAAGCCATGGGCAAGGCCCCCAGAGGCAGAGCTGAACTCCTCTGCCTGCAGGTCTAACCACCCTGTGAAGAGCCTGATCTCTCACAGGGACGTGCCAAAAATGAAAAATGGGTTCTTCTTTGCCTAAAATCCAGGTAACACAACTCATGTCACTCTGAGATCATACATGACGTGTGACAGCCATGGGAAGTGGCCTCTATGGAGATTCCATACCCAGCACACCAGCAGCACCCCTCTGCAGTCCCTTCAGAGGGCCCCAGTTGCCCCTGAGCAGTCCTCCCATTAACACCACTGGGGTCTGCACCAGCTCTAGAGCTCTAGACACATCCCCTTAAAACCAGAGTGACACAGCAGGAGGCACAGCTTAAACTGTGCAGTTTCCTCCCTCCCTGCCTAAGGTCACTTCCTATTTCTGCTGCTGAGGTGTCCCAAATGGTGACAACAGGGAGCCTGTTAGAGCTTGAAAACTAGCTCTGTTCCCAGGGTAGCAGTGTGCCAAATTCAGTCACATCAGGACAAGCAGGAGGAAGAGAATCATGTGTGTGCACGTCTTGAAAAGTGCATGAAAGACAGGAGGGCAGGAGAGGTGAGCACCACCAACCACCCACTGGCCACCACAAGCCTCGTTGTACCCTCAAGGTGATGAAGGGAAAAGCTTCCTTCCTCAGGTGCTTCACAACTGCAAAAGTGACAATAAATCTGTGCACCAACCACTGGCATTACCTGCTTAACCCAGTAACTGGTTTATGGGCCACCCTTGGGCTCACCTTGATCTGCAGTTTCTGAGTCACACTGCTCCTCACTCATGAAAGGTGCTCTGACCACTGCAGGAAGGAAATGTGGGCACACAGCCTGTGCTCCACATCCGTCCCACACCTGACCTGCCCTGTCCAGCAGCATTTAGTTGCAGATGACCTGAAGCAGAAAGACCTGGGACACCTCCAGGGTAGAAGATGGAGCCTCAGTCCATGTTAAATTTCCATCCTCTCATTAAAAATGCCAGCTCAGCAAGGCAGCACAAGAGGAAGATGGAGTGTAGGGAGCGCAAGGAAAAGACAAGGAGGAGGTGAAACAAATGGGAACAGCTTCAGGTACATGAATAACTGCCTTACAGTGAACTTCCTCACTGTTACTGAGCAAAATTTGGGAACTGGTGTGTGAAAGGCAGCCCTCTGAGAGCCCAGGGTACTGGGGGGAGGGCAGCACAGAGCTGCCCCTTGACCAGGGCTCAGAGCCCATGAATTTGTCAGCCTGGTTAACCCCTCCTGCAGCATGACAGGAGGGGCTGAGCCTCCCTGTGTCTACACCCCACTGCAGATCTCCACGCCTGGGAGCTCTCTGCACAGTTTGCCAGCTCAGATCTTAGTCACAGTTTATCCCTCAGCAGTCTCTTCAGCGATGATATTGCACTTTTCTGCCAGAAAGGTCCCAAAATAGCTCACGAATCACATGCAGGCTGCTGGAGCCCATGGTGTAGCAGCTCCTGGTGCAGCAGGCAGTGGAGCTGGGGCTCCTGCTGAGGTGATGCCCCAGCAGGTACCACAGAACCCTGGGGTGATGCCCCAGCAGGTACCACAGAAGCCCAGGAGATGAAGCTGTCACAAAGCAGCACCTCCTGTGCACATCCTGCCCAGCATCATGGGGCTGATGTTCCTGGTGGGGACACCAGGATGGGCAGATTCTGTGCAGAGTCTGAGCAGAAAGGGAGACCCAGCACCAAAATGAAATTAAAATAGAGTGTCTGGGTCGCCTCTGTGTCCCAAGACCTGAGAGCTTGCCAACAAGCTCTTTGTAAGTGCTAAACACCTTCTCTGTGTGTCACTTAGAAAAAAAGAGATGTGAGCCCAGCAGAGCAGCTTTGCTTTTTTTTTTTTTTTTTTTTTAAAGTGTTTAAACATCCTACAAACACTGTTTAGGGAAGTCAGCAGGAGGTCAAATAGAAGCCTTGTGTCTCAGTGGATAACAATCCTTCTGTTAAATCATTCCAGCACAAATCAAGTCACTCTTACATCTCCCTCTCCACCTTTTTTTTTCTTTTATTTTAAAGGCATTTTAGCAAATCTCACTTTGAAGTTTAAACCTTCTGCAACAACACCGCTTGCCAACAAGATAAAATATTTAGTACTGCTATATACTAAAATCATATCTCTAACAATACCTTCCACGCCTGACATAGCACAAAAGTTAATTCAGCCAACAATGCAATGCTTGCATTTTGTGTCTCGAGAAGCAGCAATTTATCTTTTTTGTATATATAAATTACATACACTATTGTGCCATTTAAACCTAAAGCCTCCTGTTGTTAAACAGAGAATAGAAAGATCTTTAAATACAGACAAAATGATCAGAGTTCTAGAAAGAGCTGTGACAAATGCAGGATAATGTTACCAGCCTGGCAAAATAAATGGGAGAACCATGATGCTCCCCAGCAAATCCTCCCTGCTCGAGCTGACACAAGTCCTTCATCTCCTCAGGTTGGCTGGGGCTGCCTCCCTCTCTTGGAGGGTCCCTGAACAGCTGATGGGAAGTACTCCCCATCATGGATTGGAAAACAAAACAGCTGCAGGTGAGCACCAGCAGTGGCTGGCAGTGACAACAGCCTGTGTCACACCTCCTGCACGCCTGCCTCAGAGCAGGGTCAGCCAGGAGAGCCCCGCTCTGCAAAGAGATGTGCTCCCAGCAAAGGCAGGCATGGTGCAAGGGTTAGAGACCTGCAGTCTGACCTTCTGGGTTTGTTGTTTGAGAAAACAATGGAAATGTTGCAATGTCTGCAATGCTTCGTTGGCAAGGTTGTTTCTCAGTTTTTTTCTCCACGAGTGGTCTTGCCTTTTTTAGTCACCTCTTAAAAACAAACTTAAAGAACCAATAACTACGTTCCCCCAACAAAAATCTCACCATCTGTTCCCATTTCTGCCCTTGCTTTTATAATCTGCTCTTTACCATGCAAAGAGGCATCACCTCAGTGCCTCACGTATCACGTCACCTCTCCCAGCATAATTCAATGCATTTTACTCTTCCACATAAAATTAGCAGAAACAGTCCCAAAACGTCTGTCTTTTCTCATCTCTTTGCTGTACCTAGAGCTGACAAACTTCTCTCCAAGCAATTCAATTCCCCTCTCACATATGCTCAGCACACATGCACTCAGTAATGCCATCTCCACAGAACCGGCTCAGGGCTCCCAAACTCAAAAAAAGGCAAACTAATTTAAAACAAAAACATAAATGCCTTTTCTATCCCTTTTGCCTCCACGGGATGCAAACCACAGCAGTGCCAGTGTGAATCAGCCCCCAGCCCATCTCTGCAGGTCTGTCTTACCCCCAGACACGCTCCCTCCACTGGTCCATGGTGCCATTGGGATGGGATTTGCCTTCCCATCCTTCTGCTCCCCCACTTACTCTTGTTCCATTCAAATACTGCCTTCAACCTCCATGTTCATCTCTCCAAGCCTTCCAACCAGGAGCTTTAAACAGGTTTCACATCCTCCCCTGCACTCTGGTGTCTCTCCCATTGCTGCCTGGAGCCAAACCCATCCCAGCAGCCCCACACCAGCAGACTGGAGGAGGCCCCACTGGAAGCAGGGGGCGGAAAACATCACAGCTGGGGGCTTTTTACAATGTGAGCCAAACAAAACCCAGACACTGCCAAATAACTGTTACCTGCAGCTTAAATAACTGCCTTTTGTAGGTTTATTATTTTTTAAACAATAGTTTGTGTGTACACATCCATATATGTGCTTTTTTAAAGTACAGACAGGATTTTCATGTCAAGGATTTTATTTTGCTTCTCTTTGAAATTAAGAGCATAATTCACCAAGTGCAAAGTTCTGCCAGGAACAAGCATTTCTAAAAATTCATCCTCTGCTTTCCCATTTAAAATTACACCATGGCAAGAGCTTCAATCTTTATCTCACTTACACGTGATGTAATTCAAAGGCAGAAGCAGAAATACTACTGATATATTCCAGAATAAATGCTGCCTTTGTATCCATGACATTAGGATCAACGGCACAGAATCAAGCCCTCCTAACTCAAGTCCAACACCAGGACAGCAGTATCTATCATAAGCTGGCCTAGACAAGCATTTAGGCAGAACCTCCAGGTTGTTGTTTCCTCCTGCCTTGTACAACTGCTGCAAGGTTTTTTTCAGAAACCTGGCTCGGGGATCTGACTGCCAACAGAGCGACCTGATGGGCAAGGCAAAAAGCAAGATCCTGCCACCATGGGAGGCAGAGGAAGGTGGAGAGGAAGTTGCCCACCTTGAAGGCAGCAGCAGTGAGCCCTGTCCCTGTGAGAGCACCCCAAAGGCCTGGGGAGCACTGCTGCCCACGGCAGCCACCTCCTGCATCCCCCGCGGCAGCCGGGAAATGTGACTGAGAGATGGAGCTCTGCAAAATGATCTATGAGGAGGAATCAAATAACAGTAATAAAAAAGCACTCCACCTGTGGGTGATCATACTTTTTAAGATGGATTAACAAAATGACTGCTTATTTATTGAAAATAATGAATAGCCTAGTGCTTTTAGTTCGGAAAGGGATGCAGGGGGGAAAGCTGCTGCAGCAGGGTTTTAAATAAACTGAAAACTTATGGTGAGAGCATGCATCACAGCCAGGAGGGGAACAGGGACTCTGGGGAACATGACTAATGGCAGCTCCTGGAAAGCACACCAGGACCGTAAGCAAAGCCAGTAAAAGAGTCAAATGGAGAGAAAGGGAAATGCAGAAAGAAAATGTAGGTTTGCTCAGCCTGGCTTGAGATTGATGCTTCAAACCAGATTTCAAAGAACTCTGAAACAAAGGGAATGAAATGCCACCTCTGAAGTTACCCTTGCATCAGGTTCTAGCTTGTGTCTCTGGACTCTGGCCAAGCCCACGTGCACGAGCATCTCTATTAGTACATGAGCTAGAGCAGAGGCTGTCTAAAAGGAAGAGGAGCAAAACTCTCAGCCTGGACTCCAGGGTCTATCAGTCAGCACTAAGCCCTCAGAGCAGATTTCCAATTCTGGGTATTTTCCCTCTTACCAGACTCTTTAAACACCTGAATCTTAAAAGCATCTTTCATCAGCACCTATTAGTGATGCAGGGAAGGGTTCTTTGTTTTACAGAGCAGTGCAGAGAAAGCAAGGGATCGGATTTCTGGGTCTAAATTCCCCTCCCTGCACCACGGGCTGTCTTTAGTACACCTTGTCTAGAGATCTTCAGGGTGCTTTGCCACAAGAAACCTCAGGAGTGAGGACTGAGGCCAGATTCAGCTGTTCTTTACATGACTGCACAAGACCAAGTGCTCTGCCAGAAGAGAAGCTAAACCCAAGTTCCCCTGTTGTTCCTGCCCATTACATATCCCCCTCCACCAAAAAACCATTACATCCATGCCTGATATTTCACAAGTGGTGAAAAACAGCTATCAGCAAAGGTATCACTAGGATTTTAACCCAAATAACCAGGAGAGCAGTAAAAATGCCTTTTGGAGATGAATGCTGTAAACCCAAATTTAACTTTACTCTTGGGATTTCATTAAGCAGCAGCAAGTAACAGGAAAAGTGAGTGTGACACTTCACCAGGACCTTCATGACAATGGGATTAGGAATACCCCAAAGGTAACACAGCAGCACCAGAGACTTTTTAACACAGCAGTGTAAGAGGAAAGTGGGGTCATTCAGGACAATGTGATCTCCAGTACACATGGGGGGAAAAGTAAAATGCTTCCCTCTGGATTAGCTTTCTTCCCAACTGTACCCAGCGAATCACGGAAGCAGATTAGTTCTGGGTGTTCATTGCAACCATAATCCTCTCACCCCAGAGCCACTGCCTTCATGGTGCTAATTCACTGAAACAGAAGATCCCCTACAAAAGCCCTCACGGCTCATCTCAATTCCCAAGTGATGGCTGATAAAAAACAGGACCTTATTCAAATTTCAGCTACCACAGTGCGGAAGCACGGAGTACTTTACTTTGACACCAACACTGCTAAACAAAAACTACCTCAAGAGCTTACTAATTCCTTTTAAATGAAAAAAATGCACATTCTTGGTTTTTCTGCCTGACACATTTCTATTTGGACATCCAGGACTTGCACAGTACTGAACAAAAAAATATACTGCTCCTGACAGCTCATTCCTATACAAGGAAGAGTTAGATGAAAACTGAAACTCAGCATCCAAGCTTTTAAGAAACTAACCTGGCAGATTGCATGCAAACTTCCTTGGCAAACACAAACAACAGGAGCTGAATAATACATAAAAAAATATATTGACAGAACTGCTTCTCTGCACACCACTTTCAACGTATATGATGGAAGCACCAGAGAATCTTTGTGGAAAGCCAGCACTGACTCGGCTTGAAAGGCACCTTAACAAACAAAGGAAGTACTTTAAAAAAATGCAGTGCTAAGACATTATCAAAACATGCATTATAGCTTGTGAAAGCCCTCTGCCAGTGAGTGTGTCTGCAGAGGACTGTGCAGAGCATTGATCTGTCTGTATTCTGGTGCTTTTCGGGTGATGCCTGACCGGAGTTTACAAGGGCAAGCTCAGAGGTCCCCGTTGTTTATTTCTCTGCAGTCTTTTACTTGTCACTGATAATAGTTTTCAAGCCATCCAGCCTGGGAGGATGCAGACTGGGGTTTGCCAGGGGTGAGAGGTCAAAGCAATAATGTGCCGACCAGGGTCAGAAATATTTATCTGCACCAAAAGGGTTCTGGATAATCAAATAGTTGAAAATTAGTTTTGTGACAGGGCTCGTATTATTTGGCTGTTTTCCTTACACAACAGAAATAAGGAGCAGGGCCTGTCTCCAATGGGGAGGACACTCCACCACATGTCTGTCTCACCTGCTCCATGGAGAGTTTGACAATTCTGCTGTGGCATTTTTCAACCTGCTCCCGCCACCTTGGAAAGAGCCCCTGGCTGGCCCCAGCCCTTCTGAGCTTGCTGAGGGCACAAGGGCTGCAGTCAGAGGCTTCAGGGAACAGGGGACAGCTATTCCCAGGCATCAGACATCCCAATGGTGAAGTCACCGAGCTCCCACACCTCTGGCAGGTGGTACAGGGGGAAGATCAGACACCCAGCTAACAATAAATACTGAAAACAAGATTGCTTCAGAACTGGCTGAGAGCTAAAATCTTCTGGACAGATAAAATCACTCACAAAAATACACCTGAGTGTGAGCCCTTCTGCAGATCAGCAGGCACACCAGTACTTGGTATTCTCTGTCTCCTTTCTACTCTGCCTGCTGTTTTTCACTTCATGTTTACTGGTAATGCAGTAGAGCATCAGTCCCCTGGATTTCAGTAAAGTATTCACTCACTCTGAAATGGGAAAACATTGCTCTTGTTAAAAATTTCCAGACTGAAGCAGATCTGCTCCTCAGATAATATAATGACACTGAGGTCCTCAAGAGAACCCCCTCCAAAGCTAATAAAGTGAAAACAAATCCAGTTACATCAGGTTAATTTAAAGAACTTCTCTTTTTTAAATGTACATGGAGAGAAAATGGAAGAAACCTTCTAAATTAATTCCAGCATTATAAATTTGATTTAGTGAGTGCAGTGTGCACCACTGTGAGAGCAATAACAATATAGGAATGTTTTAAGCAGTGAAAATAAATTATTTCAAAAGGGAGTGGTGTGGGAAGAAACAGCAAATGTGTGAGAGAGAACCCACTCCAATATTAATTAGAGATCTGCAGTTCTGTTTGCATTGGCTTCATTAAATGAGGAACTAGAATTAGCAGAGGCTCCAGACTCAATGGAGAGAAACAGCTGGAAACTCAGCCAAAACCCTCCAGATGTGCCTGGTTCTCACCCCCAGCCACAGAAAAGCCCTGGGTACACCAGCTCATGTTCCTGCTGCCATTCTTTGCACACACAAGTGCAAAAGATGAACCCCATCTCTGGGGAGCAGTTGCAGTCCCAGCTACTACCAAGGAACAAGGGAGACCTCATGCTTCAAATCAATGAGTCTGTCCAAGCTACAGCTCCCAGAGGGGGTTTTAAACCCATCTAAAGTGAACAGTGATCAAGAAAGTGAAGAGCTTCAGCAAGCAAGCAAATGAACTGCAGGTTACATTGCTATCTTAGGTTGGAAAGGCAAGATGTGGCTGGGGGTGTGTATTCTATTTGCCATCTGTCAGAGCTGGGGCAGTTCTCTGCTGTTCTTTGGGCAGTTTTTCTTTATCTCTCCCACAGCCAATCCTCCCTCCAGGAGATCTCTGCTGTCCATGGCCACTGAGTGTCCCTGCATGGCTGAGAAAATTCCAGCATCCCATGGGAGATGCTCTGCCCAGGGGAGGAGCCAAGCATTCCTACCTGGATCCAATCTGACCTTGGCAACACCACAGCAACCTTTTCCCCCTGCATTCCCAGAGGAGCAGCTTTCTTCTCCTCTGCATTCCCAGAGGGAGCCCAGGCCCATCTCCAGCAGCCCTGGAGCTTCAGAGGAAAACTCCCCCCTTGTCCAGGATCCCTGCTCCAGCAGAGCCACAGCTGGCACTGCAGGAGGGCTGCAGCCACCCCTGAATGGCACTGCTGCCACCACCCTGACACACAGTGGGGCAGGGCCTGCTCTGACTCTGGCAGTGTTGTTTTGTATTACTGCATTTTTATACTTCCTAGTAAAGAACTGTTATTCCTACTCCCATATCTTTGCCTGAGAACCCCCCTAATTGCAAAATTATAATAACTTGAAATTATTATATTTTCCATTTCAAGAGAGGCTCCTGCCTTCCTTAGCAGGCACCTGTCTTTTCAAACCAAGACAACTACCTAAATGTGGGAGTGTGTCCCTGTGTTCCCCAGTCCTGGCTCCTCGGGAGCCAGGATGGAGCAGATGTTGGGATATTCTGGGCACCTCCTGCTGGGACTGAATCTTGGGCAAACCCTGTGCTGGAGCAAGCAAACAGCAAAATGCTGAAGGATCTGAGAACAGCAAGCAAGGACAGCCACCATTCCCCCAGGATAACACCAACACGAGGAAGCTCCCAGCCAAACAATGCACCTACCTGTCCCCAGGTAACTCATCCTGCAAATTCTTTCATTTTCACAAGAACAGGGATTTTTTCTCCCACCCCAGGAGACACTGACCCAAAACACATTCCCTTAATGCAACCCCACATGTCCTTGCAAAGCAATTGGCATGTTTTCCTTTGGCTTGGTATCAATCACACTGGCCTCTCAAACCCTGGTAGCTGGCAAGCAACTGCTGTGGCTACAAAACCTCCCCCCAAACCAGTGGGAGACTTGAAAGAACAACAGACCCTTGCCCATCCATATGTGAATTGCTGCCATTCCTGGAGGAGCCTTGCTGCTGTGGAGGCAACACTGGGGCCCTGCTCCATGCTGGGGGACCAGTTCCTCCAGCACCATATGGAAAAAGGGAAAAGCAAACGTAGCAGCAGTTTAATCCAAAGCAGATAACACCAACCATGGATGTATTCAATGGAAAAAAAACCCCAAAAGACAACACAAGGAACAGCAAATTAATACACAAGCTGAGCTCTTTTTTATACATAACATCTGTCAAAATACTGAAGTGTTTGCTTTTTTTGTACAAGCAGGAGGTTATGATTGTGCAGACAGTCATAAAGCAGGGCAGTATTATAAAAATTAGGGATTTCCTTCATTGTCTCTACTGGTTTGCAGTTACTAATTATGAGACTGCTAAGTGCCAAATGGTCAATGAGCAAATCTAATTATTATTTAAGTGCAGGCAGCCAGGTTGTAGACACACTCACAATACACACACGTACATTTAATACACTGCTGGTTGCATGTGGAGCTGGGTCTAGCAAAGGGAAGACAGCACCACGTGTTTGGACACACTCTGCCAGAAGGCACATCAAGGCAGCTGAGAAACAGGCTCATTTTTTCTGACTTGAGCTCCTTATTGCAGAAACCAAGTAGAAGGAGGCAGAATAGAGAACCAGTGAATCAAAGAATGGTGTGGGCTGGAAGGGACCTTGAAGGTCACATAGTCCAATCCCCCTACCATGGGCAGGGACACTTAAACAAGATCAGGCTGCTCAGAGCCCATCCAGCCTGACCCTTAGAGTGTCCAGGGTTGGAGCATCCACCACCAGTGGTGTTTTATCACCCTCACTGTAAAAATGTCTCCCTTAGATCTAATTTGAATCAAGCCTCTGAGTTTAAAACCAATTCCCCTGTCCTACAGGCTCTACTAAAAAGTTTCCCCATCTTTCTTACAAGTACCCTTATGCTATTGAGGGGCTGCAATAAGGTCTCACTGGAACACTGAATTTCTGTAAAAGTCACAGGAGACATCCAAGCAATGCAGAACAGGGACCACAGCTGAGGCTTTAATCCTTTATAATGCCAAAATCTGGCCCCTTTCTACAGCAGGGTATGGGAACTGACTCATTACTTCCACAGGCTGGAAAGGGTGGGAGAGATGGCAATGGGTTAGAGATAACTGGGCACAAATCTTAAATTAATGGTGCCACAGGGCCACATCAGTCACTTGCAAGTCCCCAGAGGTGCAGCAGAGTGAGGATCAGTGCATCACCCCGGGGATGGACAGGGAGGGAGCAGGGACTGGCACTGCTGCCATCCCATCCATCACAGCCCAGAGGGCTGCTGTGTCACAAGGGCAGGTGATACAGCCACAACAAGAATGGGGAGGAGGAGGTGAAGCACCTCAGAGTCCAGCAGCTGCACTGCAAGGGCTGGGTCCATCCCCCTGCAGTGCCCAGCTGGGAGCAGGGAGCAGCACCCAGGGAAATAACTCACACCTTCCTCTTGCACAGCCAAGAGAACTGAGCCTGAATTACAGCACTGCACCCTCAGGATGATTCCCATCTGACAGGCACTGGGTGCTGCCAGGAGTCCAGCACCTGGCTCTGCTCCACCTCTGCACCCTGGGGGCACAAGCTTCCCAAAAAAGCCAGTGCTCAGTCACCATGTCCTGGGGCAGGCAGTACACACCAATCCCTGAGCAAAGCAAGGAGGGTGGCCCAGACCAGCAAGCTCACCTGAGCCTCTGGCATTGAGGTAAATTTATCCTTTCTCCAAGCCCCAGTTCCCCAGAGCACCCCTGGTCAAAATGGGAGGATCTCATCTATGTGACCACCCCTGCAGAGACAGAAAGAGTCAGCTGAAAAGGGGACATGGAGGATCCACAGGAAGAATGAAGCAATTCTTCCCAAGTGGCACAAACAAAATACAGCATGATAATGAGGAAAATACCTTTTATTTTTATCCATTTGCAATGCAGTTATCATCTCAGATTTGCAGGTCTACTTCACCCTGCCAACTTCTGAGTTATTTTAGAGTTTGGGTCAGCTTTTTAGGTTTGATTTTTCTTTTTTAACTGCATTGTTTTCCTGAACTTTTCTGGGGCACTGCATTACAATGGACTCCACAGAGCTACTCTATGACAGTTCACCTTTAAAGGATTAGGCAGCCACAGAAAGTATTATAGCAATGCAGTTTATGTAGACCTGGAATGTATTCTCCAATGAGATTAGCCTATCTAATAGGATTTGGGGAAGCTTTCAGGGCCATTAGGATGCCCCCTACATGCTAAAGGCTCCAAATGCTGTAACCATTTGATTTAATCTAATCAAGACTGCCTAGGTGTATTTTGTCAGTGGAAGTTTCTGTCATTTTCATACTACATCTCAATAGACAACTTCCATCCAAGTTCCACTGAGTACAAACACACAGACACATTTGAGGCTGATCTTCAATTGTAAGAGACACTAATTATTAAAGCCTGGGTTTATAGTCTAATCCTGCAGGGTATGGAGCATTCCCCTAATGCTGCTGAAAGGATGCTCTGTGGACCCACCTTCCTTTATTTTACCTTAAAAACCACTCTACCCTGTCTCTGTCACCCAGCCCTAGGAAGAGCCCTCGGTGCTCCTGGCTGCCAGGTGCTGTGCAGGGCAGCAGCACTGAGGATCAAAAGGAAATAAAATCCTTCTCATCCCAGAGCTGTGGCTGTGCAAACACACACAGCTGGACACAGCTGCAGGCCAGCACGGCTGGGAGCTGGCTGGGAAGGGAGGTCCAGGGGCCTCTGCAGACATCTCCTTTGATAAGCAAAGATGATGCCATAAATCCACTGATGAGCACTTACCCTCTGCAAGTGAGCAAGGGCCCTGGGAGGGATGAGCAAGTGCAGGAGTTACCATCTCCTCAGGGGCTTTTAGCCCTAACAAAAACATTTCCTTTCTCCACAGGTTAAACAGAGATCCTCAGGACACATTCTTTAAATCCCAGCCTGCAAAGGAAAGCAAAGGTCAGCTCCCAGGTGGGCACTTCTGGCTGACAGAGAGACGGAGAAGTGTCCTGCATCCCTAAAAAACATCCACACATCAGCTGAAGTCAACTGTGCACACACAGCTCCCACCAAGCAAGGAAAGCACCCACGAGTGAGAGGGGCTGGAGCAACATCTGGAGCATCCAGGTGTGACTTTTGCAGTTATCTGCTCTTTTGTCATCTCTGCCCTTGTAAGTATGAAGCAAACACAGATCTTTAGGATTCAGGAGGCTGCACTGGAGGAAGTCCTGAGTGCCAGATTCACCTGAGGTGTGACTGTGACTGTGACAAATCCATCTGTGTCATTTTAAGCTCACAAGGAGCAGCTGTAGTGCCAAGTGACTTTAACCAGAATCGGGCAGGCTCAGCAATGCTGCAGATCTATTCAAGCCCTCCTTTATGTTTATTTTAAAGGACTAGTTCAGGCATCTCTTCCTCAGTGATATTCATCAGAGGAAAGGAGCAAAGATGAAAGCCTGCAGCAGCCTCTGGGCAGGATTTGTCCAACCCTGTAATTCAGCCCTCCCAACAGACCAAAATTTGAGAGGTATGGGCACACCAGGAAACATGAACCATTTCAGCTGATCCTTACTTACCAGGCAGTAAGGAAGGGATTCCTCATTCCCCAAACACCTTCTCATGTCACTTTTTTCTTAAATGAGTATTTTTCCCATTATTTTTCCAGTGGAAAAAATCATTTTTAGAATCAAGGCTAAAAGGCTCATTGTTTGTTACTGACAGCTCAGAAGCACCATGTTCCCCCAAAAGCCTTCAACCCTGCCCCTACAGAAATCCCACTCTCAGCAGCTTGGCCCTCTTGGATTGCCTGTGCTGCAGAACAAACACCCTCACTCATCCCATGGAGCTTGTGTAAAATCAAAATACACCACAGGCACAGCACAGGGTATATTTTTGTTTTAGGGACTGGCTCATGCATAGCAATTTGTGGTTGTGAACAGGGAGTGGAGGTTACAGAACCAGCATTTCAGGAGATACCAAAACAAAGTCAAGATGGATGGAAGGCAGCAGATGCTCAGCTCTGTAATGCAGACAACCTCCATTGATTTCAACAGCTTTATATTCAGATGCAACCATCACCAGTTTTCACTAGTTTCTGGCCAATACTAGGTGTTCTCCAGTCCCATGCCAAGGCACGGGAGACCTCTGAGCAAGTCAAGTGAAATCCAACACTGGCATACACTAATAACTCCACATGTAAATTGACTGACTCACTGCAAATCTTTTCCCCTTGGTATTGATGAGAAAAGCCAGGTTTAGCTCTCAAATTCCCTCAAAATGCTTAAACATTGCACTTGTTTTAAAATGAGAATTAAATCTGTATTCAGGAAGTTACTTTGGTGTAGGTTAGTGCTAACTCAAATTAAATTATAGTTCCATTTTTCATAAACAAAAAGTTTTGTCACTTCTAGAAGCCCTGCCAGAAACAAGTGGCCCCACTGCTTAATTAAATCCTCAGAGTCAAGTCATGCAGATGCAAGTCTGGCTCTGCCACAGGTACTGCAGGTGACCTAAAGCAAGTCACTTAATAGTCCCCAGGCTACCCTGTCCCACAGGAGAGCACTCCATGATATTTCATTTGTACTCAGCAAGTCCTGTTAAGTCTTTGGGAAGAAAAGACTGAAGAAATGCAAGTATCTTCATGCTCATTCTCATTGCTGCACACCAATATTCCTTTTTGCCCTGGTGTTTTTAAAACAGTATTTTATTTCTTTTTGCCCTTCCTGTGCACAGGGTGCTTGTGTAACAAAAGAAGTATGAGCTGCTGTAGGTTAAGCCTCACAGTTTAACATTTCCCTCTTCCACAGAGCTGCTCTGGCTTGGACAGGAGGGAGCTGGAAGGGAGTAAGGCTCAGGACAGAGCCCCCATTTCGATGGAGACTAATGACAAATTCCTGACCCAGCATTTGGCCACAAATTAAAAGCCATCCCAAAACAGTCTGTAACATTTTCAGAAAATTGCCTAAATGCACTGAAGCTGAATCCACTCCTGTAACAAATTCAGCTGCTGCTTTAAAAAAAGAAAATAGTAATAACAAAAAAAATCTTACAAGCCCTCCACAGTCCCATCAGTGACTACAGAGGGATCAAGTGCAAACACAGAAATACAGGAAATAATCTCTGAAAATTAGTGAGAATGGGCATAAACTGAATGGATGACCACCGCTGGTTTAGACATTAAAAATCCTCATTTTCTTCTTTTATGTCAACTTTGCAGATTCTCCTCTTTAACAAAGCTGAGATTTAAAAAAAAGGGAAGCTATATCTGATCTCATCAGCCATTCTGTCTTTAAAGCATTTGACTACAATCCGCACCAGACATACTTAGCAAACTTTAAAATACAGCCTCTCAACATTGTTACAATTAAGTCACTCTGAAATGTCATGAAAAGCAATCTAGTCCCATTAAAATCTTCACACTCATTAAAAAAGCACTTACAGACTCGAAAATGTTCCTAATACATTATTTAAAGACACAAGATGTACAGTGACTAAAAACCTTGTACAGAAAGAGAATAGCAACAGTCTGCTTTAAAAAAGCCTGTGTGCAAATGTGTGTTATAATTAGCTAATTGGGAAACTGCAGGTAGAAGGCAGTTTGTCATCTACTGGGTTTTGTCTAGGGGTTTTATTTATTTCACTCTCTTTTTATTAAAGGAAAAAGGAAAAGGGTGCTTTCTTTTTATGGGAGGAAAAAAAAAATCCCATTGTAGGCAATTTATGATCATTATGCAGATGATATGTGCCAAAGCCACCTCTTTTCCTGGAAGGGGTAGGGAAAACCACAGACATCCTCCAACACCAGGCAGACAAACAAAGAAGGGGTCACTGGAAGTTGTGCCTGTGAGGACCAGAATCCCAGAACAAAGACAAACGAGCCCAGGCTCTGACACAGCCACTGTCCTCCTATAATGCTGCATCTTTTTTTGATGTTAATAGAAGGTGAAGGTATAAAATTTGCATCTTTATTGAACCCACTGCTAGATGAAACATGTTCCCACAGAGCCCCAGAGCAACCGAACAACAGTGGATGCATCTTCCAGAAAGGCTCTCACTTCTCCCTGCACCTCATCCCATTTAAATACTTGGATTTTACTGAGGTTTTTTCACAATTCTGACCAGTGCAAGAAGGAAATCAGGCTGCAGGAAGGCATTCAGCCATCACTTGAAGGAGCTGGAAGAAAAGAAAGGATCTGGAAAAACAGATCATTGTGAGAGGGATCTCCCTGTTTTCAGCAACACCAGGACAAAGCAGTAATTTAAAAACAAATTTGGAGAAGAGGACAAAGAAAAACAGTATTTACTTGCAGAGAATGAGGGGCAAGAACTCCTTGGCATCCTACAGAAACTTCAAACAATCAATAAAAGAAAAAAAAATAAAGAATCCAATCTAAGTCAACTTTCTGAACAGCCTCCTTCTCCCCAAACCATGACCCTCTAGAGAGGAGCGTGGTTCAGGGAGAGCACGAGGGCTCAGCCCAGCCTGCCAGGTGCTTCCAACCAGGAAAACACAAGCATCACACTGACCCAGTCAGAGCAGCCACCTCGCTGGGTGCTCTGCCAACAGCCAGCTGAAGGTCTAAGGAAGATCAGAACAGGCTCAGAGCATAATGAGTCTACCCAGAATAATCAGCCACCTGCACAAGTTGTGACTAGGGATCTCCTGAGTCATGCTCTTTAGCAGCCTTGCTCTGTGTCTCTTCCACAAATGCCTCCAGCACATTTCCAAACCCACATCAGTTTCTCACACCCACCCAGAGGTGATGATTTCCACAGCTTGCTGCCTGCTTGCAGGAAGAAATATCTTCTTTTGAGCCTCCACACTTCATCTGCCACCTCTAGGTCTGGTATGAAGAAGAACTTGAACAGTCACTCTCCATCTACTTTATTCACGGCTGTATCAATGTTTATCACACTCCTGCTTAATCATCCCTTTTCCAGAGTAGAGCCCTCCTCTGTTCACCCACTCTGTACATGGAAGATTTTTTCTCTCTCTGATCACCATCCCTGTACCTCTTCCAATTTTATTATACCCTAAGAGATAGGGAGCACATTCCAGACACAGCAATCCATGGATGTCTACAGCAGTATGATGGCATCTTCTTTTTCTCCTGTATTTCTGCTCAACAAGTCCTGATACCCCATTATGTTCTGTGAATGCTCTGAACTGGTTATTTCTTTAGGATTGTCCTCAGAGGGCAGGGGAAGGGATGTGTGCAGGTTGTGTATCAAGCAAGGGAGTGCCCTTCCCCTGCTCATCCACAGTCCAGGAGTGCTCAGACTCATGGCCCAAAGTCTGGGTACAGTACAGGTGTGGGTGGGACACAGCAGGCACGAACACAAACAGGATTGGGATCCATCACACACTGCTCTTCCACCTTCACCCAGCTGGGTTAAGACATTACAGCTGAAACACACCACTGTGGTATATCTGTGTGTTTCAGTTTGTTATTCCAAATCTCCAATGAACACACTCAAGGGACGGCCAAAAACTTCATGACTGTGGGCAACGAAAGAGTGCTTGGTTCAGGCTGCAAACCCCAGAACTATAATGCTCATTATAATACTATTAATATGTAGCTAAAGTGTCAGAATAAGATTCTCTATTTGATACTCTCAGAAGAGGGCTACAAAAGTGATGAGCAGACTATGTGAATGAGTTTATCTTGGAGAATAATGAGTTTATCTTTAAAGAAAAGCCCATTGTAGGCAATTTATGACAGTTATACAGGTTAGAGAAGGGGGAAGCATGGGAGAAAAGGAGATGAAAGAGAGAAGCAAGAGCATCTTTTACAAATGCCAAAGACATGAAATAATGTCACTTTAACTGCCAAATGCACTTCAGCTTTCAGGCAAATCAGTCACGAGGACGAGCAACTTCTCCAATCATAGCACAGCTGCTTCTCAAAAAAGCTCTCCTTAGCTCCAGTCTTCTCTCTGCAAAATCTGCTCCTGCTCTCAAACGTGTCCCAGGCCCTTTCTGAACAAAGGTCACCAATTAAAGGGACACCAAGATCCCATTGAGACACGGACCATTACTCACTAGGGACCCAGTCCACAGCACCAACTGTTTTCACTTGTGAACTGGCTGTATCTGAATTTGGGCCTCTGGAAGCACAAGTCTCACAGATCTTCACCTGTGAATGCTCCAGCCTCTGCAAAGCTCCTGGACTATCCTCCCTGGAAAGCCAAAGGAAGGTTTCTGACAGAATGACTGTCCTTGTGTAAGGTTTATCTCATAACAACCTTCCCAGCCACTCTGCTGCCAGTACAAAATTCTGCCTGCACAACCCCATCCTCTCTCACACTGCCCCATTCAGGTTTGGTTCTTTTGGTAGACCTTAATAGCTGATGCAAACAGTAGAATGTTACAGGGCAAAAAATAGCAAGAACAATCTGGACGTATTTTATTACAGTGCTTTATCATTTAACACACAATGGGGGCATGTATTATGAAATACCACACCACTGAAGGTGAGATATTCTATTTTAATACAACTCCATGGCTTTCACAGGAGAACAGATTGTTTTAACCTCAGATCCAGTAATTTCCAAATATGCAAAGATAAATGTTAGTCCTGGTACAAAATGTGCTATTGTGAATATTGAACAAAGCCAATGCTCAGTGAGAATGCAGGGAACTAACTATAGTTCTCACGTGGCTCCAGTACCTGAACCTGACTCTCCAAACAAAAAGGCAGGGGTTGGTAAACACACAGCTGTTTGTTTCTCTCCTAGAGCCCTCCCAGAGCTGGGGGATTCCCACAGCTCTGAGATTAATGCTCTAAAAATGGCTCTTCAGCCAAGGCAAAGGTTTAGCTAATTGAGGCAAGGGAGCACCCCAGCAGCGTGTGAAACATGGACTGCATCCATCAGCAAACCGCACACTCACCCACTGCTGGGTGAGGGTTTGGGTGCTCAGACAGTGCCAGCACCAGCAGTGGGCTCAGGCTGGACCCAACCACCACTGGGAACTGAGCATGGAGGTCCCACTCCAGGGAAACTCCCAGCCCAGAGTCACCTGGAACTACCCCCAGTTCTGCACACCTACAGGGAGGTTAAACTTGCCTGCTGCAGACAGTCTACTTACAGAATGCCATCATACATACACTTTTAAAAACATCAATTAGTTAACAAGCACTGACAATGGAACAGGGACTTTGTGCCTTGTGCTCTGAGCAGCCACCTGTACGTGCGGGACAAAATCACACATTTTCTACAAATCAGGTAAGTACGAAACAGAAGGGAAAAAATACCCTAAACAACACATCGGTAATGTCTGGCCTCATTCTGCTCCCCATTTCCCCCTTCTCCCAACACATTTAGTCTCTTGCTTTCGTTCTGCTCCTCTGTACTAGAATTAAAAGAATATTCATCTTTAGTGCCCAGAAGAGGACAAATCAGGCTGTCCACAGCAGGAGACAGCCTGCAGCCTCTTCCAGAGACAGCAGGAAATGGCTCTGCTGTCTGAACAGGCCATTGCAATCACACTTGATAAAAACATCCAAATAAAAACCCCACAAAATTTGGGGAGACATCCTGCCTGAGCTCGCTGTGAGCAAACTACACATGGAATCCCCTGCAGTGAAAGGGAAGAGCTCCCAGTGCTGCAAGGAACATCTGGTGAAGAGGCTGGGAGCTGAGGTGAGCCATGGACACTGGCTGGGGCTCCACTCCAGCACTCACAGAGCCCTGCTGTGCAGCCAGCCCAGCCACCCAGGGCTGGCACCACCCTCCCTCCCTCTCAAAGCACCTCCTCAGGCCAAAGGCACCATCCTCTCCCTCTGCTTCCCTCACCTGGGGACTCCCTGTTTAGAGCTGGGGGAATCCCTGCAAAATCACAGCAGGGAAGAGCCCAGACATCAATCTGTGCTTTTGTCCAGCCCATACAAAAGTGATTTGTTACATTTATTATTGTTATTCCTTAGATCCCTTCAATTTTAAGCACTCCTAGAGCCTCCCCTTCCTGTTGGGACCCTTTGCCAAGCAGGCAGCACAGAGGCTGAGCACTCAGCAGTGCTCACAGGTGATGCAGCAGCCCCACATCCCACTGGGCTGTCAGCTCATCTGGGGGGACAGGGACAAGAAGGGACTGATCACACAGCAGTGAAGGCAGCACAAATCCTGTCTGTGAATGCAGGGAGCAGGGCTGGCCACTAATAACTGATTCATCTCTCAAATACCACAAAGGACTGTGCTTTAGCCTTTACAGCAAAGCTACCACACTGAAGGGAACCCCTGTGCCCAAAGGAATCCTCACTCCTGAGACTGGCAGTGCTCTGCACCGTTGGAAAAACACTGAGGGCAGCGAGTATCTGTGTGTCCTCACACCACAGGAGGCTTTGCTGAGGTAAAACCAGAGAGTAAAGCAAACACAGTAAAGCCCAAGACTGAACAATGCAGGAGGAAATTCTGGAGAGTAGCATTTACACCTGTGTGTAGGCGGAAGTGCAGCTCTCCTGTTCCTACAGCCACCCATATCCATCTCCTCCATCCCTAATCTTGCCCCCCATTGTTCATTCCTGATACTCCCATTTACACCAACAGATTAATTTGCATCTGTCTCAAATAACTTATTTTTATGTGCTTTTAAACCTGTCATGCTACTAAAAATACTTGCTCTGTATGTGTGTCTCTCTCAGGAAAACAAGGTGAGGAGCAGGTCCATATGCCCCCAAAGGCACCTGCACCATCTTCACCTCAGCAATGTGTCCCACCAGAGCCGGGGTTGCTCCAAGAGCTGGCTGGCACATCCAGAGGGCAGATATCTGCCTGGGTCAGTGCCATGGGAGATCCTGTTTCATGGCAAAACAATTGCCCATAAAAATTCCATTTAAGTTACTATAACTTAACATTGTCCAAATGAAAACCCAGAGGCTACAGCTGAACCCCGGGTGACTCCATTGAGTTGAAGGGCATTTTTTGTATTTTGTGTCTTGCCTTTTTTTTTTTTTTTTAAATATTCATTGATCTGAACAAACATAATAATCACCATCTGTTGTGAACACAGTTGGAATGGGAAAAAAAACCACACAAAACAAAGAAAAAAAAAAAAGGAGGATCACATACAAGACTGGTGTAAACCAGCATAATTCCTCTGACCCCAGCAGATCCATCAACACTCAGGTAAAGTGTTTCATTCAATTTCCGTCTGAAATTGCTCATAACATTAAAAATATACTTTAGCCGGAGGGGGTTTGGTTTGGTTTCTTTTGTGATGCAGGGCTGCTTTCTGTTTCCTTTTGTTCTAATGCTCTTGTACACTAAGTGGAAAAGGATCTCAGATCTTGACATCCCACTTCACTAGAAAGATGTCACAGACAGCAACAGCCCTGCCTCTGCCTGCCGAGTCAGGCAGTCAAGCACCTCCTCAGCCCCTGCATTACCGGACTGAGACATTGAATAAATTCCCTCTTCTCCTACACAGAGTAAAAACAACAAAACCCTGGCAGAAATGTTTAATGACTCAGTGCCACGGAAAATAAATGGCTTAAAAACATAAGTGCTTTTTGAGAAAGCAAGCTCTTCAGTGCTGGAGAGGAGCTGAAGCTGAGTGGGTCCTTTCATCACTGCAGGTGCCCTCACCAGCACGTGTCCAGCACCCCACCACGGAGATGTCCCAAGTGTTTGTGACCCCAGTCCCCTCCCCAGGCACCTGCTGGGTCCTCTTGCTGAGCTGGGGGAGCACAAGGGACCCTGCTCTGGGTTCTTTTTGCACATGCACGGGGTGCAGGCAGCTGGAGACAAGGTGGCCTCGTGGGTGGAGGGTGAGCAGGACACACCATGCCCATGGTCACTGTCAGCATCATAAAACCAGCATCGCTGAAGCCACAGGTTTACCCAAAATCCAGACATTCCTGGCTCATGGGCACAGTCTTACGGGAGGCATGGACCAAGTCAGAGCACTCAAGGATAAATCAGGGAAAGAGGCTTTGGAAAAGAAGCCCTGTCCCCATGTATTATGTATTCTTCTGTTTAGCATCTTGCAAAATCCTTAGAAAACTCCAGCACTGCTCATGTGAGCAATAGGGCTGGAGAGAGACAGGACAGGCTGGGCAGGGGTGTCAGGAGCAGCCCTGAACACAGCACTGGACAAGGCCATGAGCAGCAGCTGTAGCAGCTCTGACCACCTTTTACACAGCTTGGGACATCCAACACAGTGCAGAACACCACAGCATCTCCACAGAGCTGTTCACAACACAGGGAAAAAAGCAGCAAAAATACAGGTGAGGTTTTCCATCACTCACATGGAATGGTAACAGATTAATAAGAGCTGGATATTAAGCATTCACCAGTGCTTAAAAAAAAAAAACCACACAACACCTCTAGCCTCTCAAGTGCCACCTTACTTCTGTTCCCATTTCAATGGAACTTCTGCAGCCAGAAGCCTGATGGCACTAGAGAATGGCACAGACCACCTAGAACCAGGATGAAACTCTTCAAATAGTTAGAGGAATTGAGTCTTGAGTCTGAGCAATATGGGAATTTTTGCTGGATTTGGAGTATTTTTCTGGGCTCTGGTGGAAGCCAGCACTAAAATGATGCTAGACTTGAAGTGGAAAGGAGTCTCATATCACTGGAGCAGGAAACAAACCGTGGAAAAGCTCAGATGTGATGTAGGATGAAAAGCAATTGGTTTCTATCTCTGGTGACTTGAGAATTTATTACTGTATTCCTTCTAAAGCATCTCACACTGATCTCAAACCTTCACGAGTTTCCTGGACAAGCAGGATTATTTTGGTATTAATCCTTTGCTAGATTTAGCAGTGCCTCAGACATTAAAACTCCACATGAGAGCCAATCTCCCTGATTTCTCCACCTGACTTCTCTTGGCTCCCTCTATGAGTACTGGTAAGTATTTCTAAGCCCCTGGCATCACTCAGCCCAGGACAATTAGCATTATTTTGTCAAAAAGGGCTTTAAGTGCATACAACTGTACCACACCACCATTCACATCGTGCTCATCAGGCTGACAGACGGGGGTTACATTACCTACTACTTTATAATACAACTATTATACACATTTTTCCTGGATAACACTAAGCCTGAGTCTTTTGCAGTCCTCAGGGAGCCTTCTCACTGATGAGGTGGATCTGGCTGTAAAAGGCAGAGTGACCTAAAATTGGAGGCTTAAAGAGTTGCGTAACCTTTGAAAGAAAAAAAAAAAATTACAAATTAAATTTCCAACTAAACCGGAACCTCAAGGGAAGAGTCTCAGCTTAGTATTTGGGAGCCGTTAGCCACATGTTTCCAGCTAACATTTAATGTAGCTGGAAGGGTAAATCCCTCTCTCAAGGAAGAATATGGCCTTTAGGTTTCCCCTCCCAAAGGATTAAGAATGGAGAAGAGGGTTATTTGCATTTACGTTTGAAAAATGTGTATTTCCAGATACTGAAAGGAAAAAAATAACTATATAGTAATGTCTGGCCCTCAACTGTACCCTGCAAAATCAAGACAGGCTAAACAGCCATCCAGATAAATCATTCAACACTTTAAAAAAAAAGAAAATCCACCACAAAACCAACCCTAAATTTCCTTGTTTGATGTTTTCATACCGCATCCAGGGTGCAACAGTAGGTACAACAAGGCTTCCTGCAACCCAACAACATCAACCATGTGGGTAAAGCCTCATTTTTCATTTGGTGGGCCAGGTTACTTCCTGGCATCCAGCAGCAATGCCAAAGAAAAGGTTTCCCCACCTGTTCACAACCCAACAAAATGCCAAACATCACCAGGCCAGGACCCTGGCTTCAGGTTGTTTTTGGAGCTTATTTGCTCTCTGTTCTCTCTAGAGAAGGGGCAAAGGAATCCACAATGGTTTGTCATCTTTGTGCACCAGGAAAATTAAAATCCCCAGTGCATCTGGAACATGAGTTTGCTTATGTCTCTGCATAGTAACAAAGAGTGAACTTTATCCTGTACAAAAGATGAGCACAAAAGCAAAAATCACTTCGATTCTTCACTCTCAATATATATTGAGAATAAAAGGCACAACCAACCCAGAAAGAAGCAGAGCTGACCTGTCCCTTAGTCCCTCTTCAAACACAAACTTCACCCAAGCTCTTGGCACTACAGACCTTTATGAGCAGCAGATCTGCCTTATCCAGGGTACCATGTAGATATCACGTCTAATTCCAGGGGCAGATTAAAAAAGGCTGTTGGAAACACTGCTCCCCCTCTGCACCCATGGGCTGAGCAAGACAGTGAGCCCAAGCCCCAGGAAGGGTTTCCATCAGCTCAAGGCAATGCTGCAACAACACAAAAGCCAAAAATGAGACTTTACGTACACGTACACACACGCACAGACACACAGGGAAAATTGCTATCAATTATGCTAGTTAATTATACATTATAATAGAATTAGAGTAAACCCTCCTCATTATCTCCTGGTTCAGCCCCTGCTCCTCAGCGAGCTGACCACATGCTGCACTAATGCCAATAGCTCTTCACATTAACCTTTATCTGTGCCTCGCAGCTTCGCTGTTTGCTCTGTGTACCACGCTTGTTTTGACCTTGTTTCTGGCTGACCTTTCATTGAAATATAACATTTGTAGCAGTCCTGGAGACTGGCTCATCTCCCGTGGCCTTGGAACCACGGTACATTTCTGTACAGGATCTCAAACACAGGACGCCTTGTTTTCACCGTGTTCCCGGGATCCTCGCCTGCCCTTCGTCTTTCCCAGAGAGGCTGTGACACCACCAAGACAGTTTACAACAGCTGCTGTGTGTTCAGTTATTAAAAGGAAATCCTGAGGGACATTTCATTACAATTATTATTATTACTATTTTGCACAGAGGCTGTCAAAGAGGGGCAATCACAGCCATGCCTGTCAGCAGAGCACTGAGTGCCCTGGCTGTGCATCTCACAGCCGCAGCAGCCGGGGCACAGAACCCCCCAAACCAGCCTGCAACCCCCCAACTGTGACTGCAGCAGATTAAAGGGGCCTTTCACGACTCTGATTCACTGCTGGAGGAAGCAGTTTGCTGCTGGATATTCAGTGATGGTGTTTAAGGCAGATGCCTGTGTGGGATCGTGGGCTCCTGCGAGCGGCACATCCTTAAGCATCGCTGCCAAGTCCTGACTCCACAGACTTGCACTGCGGGGACAAAATCATCTTCATGCACAGGAGGAAGCTGTGACCTGCATAATATTTTCTCTGCAAAGTAAACCTGCTCTAACTTTTTTTAAAAGAAAAATAGGGAAATGAACCCAGAATACAGTTCTCCTTTGAAGGATTACAGAAAAATCCATCAGGAGGAGGAAGTGTCTTTCCAAAAAGGGCAAAGTCTCAACTGCCACATAAC
Source organism: Ploceus nigricollis (assembly GCA_013399945.1). Classification (NCBI taxonomy): domain Eukaryota; kingdom Metazoa; phylum Chordata; class Aves; order Passeriformes; family Ploceidae; genus Ploceus; species Ploceus nigricollis. The sequence continues at coordinate 19,546 of VXBC01010528.1, read as the reverse complement.
TGATTTGACACAGCAGTGCAGGGAAGACAGTAATTTATACTCCCAGGAGCACAGGGAGTGCAATTTAACAGAGTTTCCTCTTTTTTCCCTACAGTAATAACACAAAGTGGTAAACAGCTTCCTAGTTTCAATCTCTGCTGTGCATTCCCTATGACCTTCCCCACCGACTTTCATGGGGGCTTGAGTGTCAGAGATAAAACCTGAAAATCCCATTTGTGAGGGAAGGTCCAGGTAAGATTATGCTAGGGAAAAAAAAAAGGTAAAAAGAAAAGATGAATAAAAAAATGAATAAAAAAAGATGCACTGAAGATTTAGCTCAGAAATGGTTCAAGCTTCCAACTTGGCAAAGGGAGGTATTAATAAAAAACTAACAATCCCCTAAGGAAGAGCATAAAAATGATCAAGCTAAATTCACAAATAAAGGGCATGGAAAAATTTGGCTCCTGAGAACCTCCTCTACAAGCACACTGGACATGGGATAGAGCCAACGTGGCTGCTGAGAGGTGGTGGTGGTAGCTGAGGATGACACACACCAAGTGCCTCAGGAACAGAGGAATTGGCCTTATTGAGCAGATCTGGTGATGGTCACACACGTGCCCCATCAGGCAGAGCACCCTGGCTGCCTCCCCAGCTCTGCCCTGCCCACAGCAGAGACACAAAACCCACTGCTGGGGACTTGTGACACACCAGGACTGGGAGGAACCTCCATGTGTCCAAACCTGTCCCCAAACACCCACCAAGGGCACAAGGTCCATGGACACCCCCCCCGGCCCCCTGCACACACAGACCAGTAAAGGCCACTGCCAAGAAATGCTCTGCTGACAGAGAAAAATATTTGGGTTTTTATTTTTTTTCCCCTGACCCATACTTCTCTGGAGATATGAAGCTTAAACAACTCAACATTTAAGGATCATCAACGAAAGTCACAAATAGCTGTATTTTTAAAAATTGCTTTAACATTTTAAACCCTCAAATGTCACCCAAAATAACTGCGTTCAGCTTGAAAAATGGTGGTTTTCACTTTGCAAATGTCCAGTGCAGGGTTTATGTCTCACTTTCAAACAGCATCATTTCAGCCTTGCAATGGAAACTTCTTTCTTAAGAGAGGCTTAGTGACTGGAGAGGGAGAGATGCTCTGAGCACAAGGAAACCGAAGGCCATAGCAATCTGTCCTTAGGGCCAGGGAGCTCTAGAAAGAGCCTGTGGGTGACAGAGGGACACAAAAGCCACCAAGCACTTCCAGCAGGAGCAGAAGGAATGAACACAACCCCACGTGGAAGGGCAGTGAACCTGCTGATGTCGTGTGTCCTGCTCCTGCTGCTGCACTCCCTCCAGCCCCTTCCTAGGAGTGAGATAATCTGGCCTTTAAATAGGGATCACAGCACCTGACCCCAAACCTGCCCAGCAAGGGAAAGCAGGGAAAGCAGGACAGCGTGCCAGGTGTTGGGGTGAGATGTCCTTTCAATACCTGCTAGGTTTTGAAAAGGCTTTTATGTGTTAGATCCACCCCTTTTTTAATACTATGAGGACAAAACGGCACTTACGAGGGAAAGGAGCATAAAAAAGGTAATAAACACTTAATGATCCAATAATTGGTTATATCAGAGTAATTACTGCTCAGTAATTAACTCCCATTCCCGCTTGCTCATTTGATATCTTCTGTACCCTTTGATAGGTTCCTGTGAATATCAGCATTCCTTAGAAACTCTTACACTGAAACCTTTTGATGAAGCTAAAAAGCAACGACACCATTAATCACTGCACACGTCCCAGTGGCTTTCAGCTCCATCTGAGACAGGGCCTTTCCTCCCTGCACATCACTCCTCAGCTGCCTTTAGCACAGCCCCTTGGCCCTACAATTTGAGATTTTCTCCCTTGCTTCTTCATGTTCCCAGAAAAATGAATTAGCTGTACATTTCCTGTGCCAAAGGGTTAGCGGGAAAGCACACCAACATAAAATTACATCTTGAAAGATAACAAAAAAATAATTACATTGCAGTGTCACGGAAGAATACAGGGAACAGCTGGCATGTTGTTGCAATGTAAAACTAGAATTAAACTCAGGTTAGTGTCACTTCCAACTAACTGCCCACGGTAAGCAGAGCAGACAGGCACTGGGCTCATGCCACAGCCAGCCCTTCCTCACCCCCAGCCCACAAAGCTCTCTGTCCCTGGGGAGAGCAGAGTGTGCTGGCACAGCTTCATTTCCACCATGGCAATCCCAACACAGCTCAGGCAAAAGGGAAAGGGCTCTCCCTGACAGAGTGCCCCGATGATCAGCTTTATCCAACAGCTACTTCTCCAGCCCTGGTGCTAAATCTAACCAACTGTGGCAAGTATTCTAAGACAAACTCATATAATGAAAGGAGGCTTCATTTATGGTCTTTAAACTTTAAAAAATGTATTACACAATTTACTTCTCTAGAGTAACAGCTCTGTGATTTAACTGCTCTAAGTTTGTTTAAGAAAAATGATGATACAGAAATGCTGACTCCAGTTTTTTCCAAAGTAATAGATATCATTGCCTGCAGGGGAAAAAAAAAAAAAGCTAAATTTGAGTTACTCTCTTTGGGGTGGATTTTTATCTCTATCACATCAATGCAGAGCCAAAGTAAATCCATGGTATTTCCTTATAGTCCACATTTATTGCAGCGAGACATTTGTTCAATCAGAAGTTCTTTCTTGAGACAAATATCTACTGAACTTAAAACTAGTCAAGCTATTTCTCCCTTTACCCTATATTTATGAATCCTTTACCCTATATTTATTTTCAGGTGCCACCATTTTATACCAAATCAGATCTGCTGCTTGCAGTGGAGCTGCCTTTGGCTGCCAGGCTCTGAGTATGAGGTGCTTTTCTTCCAAAACACACACACACCTCCATCAGCACAAACCACAGAGCAGTAACTTCTGCCTCAAAGGTTTTAAAACTCAGAGGGCACAGAAGAGTACAGAAGAAAAAAATATGTTCAGAAGTCAAATATTCTGCCCCAGTTGTCAATACTATGCAAAATGCTGGTATTGCAAAATTGTATTTTTAACTGCTGCTATATAAATTAATGGAGGTCAGCTAGCTCAAGGAATGCTGATACTGAACATGAAATACCAAGTTAAACAAAACCACATGCATGGAGCAGTCAGTTCTGCCCTGCATGGGCCAGGGGGATTTCCCAAAGCACAGTGAGTTGGAGCCACAACATTTGCAGATCTGAACCAGAGGGACTGCAAGCTCTTTGCATGTTACTCATGCACTTCAAGGCATTAGTAGTGATGGGAAGGGAGGGAGACAGGGAAACAGATTGAAAGGGGCAGGAAAATTAGAGAGCTCCTTGCCATTAATGGAAAAATAACTACAGAGTGTTGTAACAGATTTCTCCTCTTTTGTATGCATAGGAATATTTATTTAATCAATGTTCTGTAACAAAGCAGGCCTCTGGTGAGCTATTGTGGAGAGCGAACTCCATTCAGAGAGTGGTGATTTGAATCTTGCCACCTGTTTAGCTGGTACTGGAGAAAGCAACAATATGTGGTGGGATGGGAAGGTGTCTGCCCCAGGGAGAGGAGGAAGCACTCTGCAGAAGCTTTCCAAAGTAATCTCCCAAAGGAATGCCACTTGCCAGGGAAATCTTGACGACTTGACACTACCAGGACTTCTGCAAGCAAAGCTGCAAAGTTCACCATTTCTCTTAGGGAGGGATAAAATTCAATCCCATACAGCAGAGACTTCTGATGCTGTGTGTTACTTCCAGACCCAAACCTGTGCTTGAATCCAAACTCATCCAGCTAAGAGATGGAAAAAAGCTTTTGACAAATACAGGCTCATGCCAGTGAGTTATTTCAGTGCCACTGTTACCAGTGGCCCCCCAGGCAAGCTCTCTGCTGGGCTTTTCCAGCATGGCCAGGGATGCTCCAGCATGTGGCCGCTCCTGCATCCCACAGGATGATGCTGAGCTGCATCAGGAGGCAGAATTTGGAACATGCCTCGGCCCTGTAGCTCCAGGAGCTGTTCCACCAGACTCAATCTCATGAAGGCCCCAAACCAAAAAAGCCCCAAGCCACTCTCCCAAGCTTCCCCTCCAACTAAACTAGTATTTAAAAACAAGCCACTGTTAGGGAGCTTCATATGAAAGGTATGTTTCTGCATACACCCTATAACATCCTGCTCCCGACTGCACTTCAGCATGTCCTGATTTTAAGTGCACTGTGCTATGGTTTTTAACATACTCAAACACTTTCTTAAAGACAGACTGATTTAAACATCTCCATAAATAAGTCCCTAAATAAAGTCCCAACAAAGGCCCACAGCAAAACCTGGGCATATGAGGGAACTTCTCACTGGACTTTCTCCCTTTTGCACTGTTGCTGCAAAAACATACTGTACACATGAACTTTGTGTTCACCTGACACAAATCTTATGGTAAAGCAGCTTTGCTCTTTAATTTGCTACACCAGGATTAAAAAACCCTGTATTTATTTATTTTTATAGGCCAGCTAGTACCAGAGATATACCAGTTTTATGACATATTATACCTGCAGACCCTGGCATTAATGACAGACCTAATTTGCTTATCACCATCACGGCTGCCAGAGTTAGTAACACACCCTTTAACATTTCTTGCAGGCAGAATGAGAGTGTCTTCCCTATTCTGCAATGGATTTAAGGAAAGATATTACCATAAATAGCCATGACACCCACCACAGCTGGGACATATAANGTAAGTGATTTAAAACTGAAGCAAGCCATAACTGAGCAACACCAACTTTTACACACTTAATAATCATAACAGTATAAATAAAGATAAAGTATTAATCAGAATTTCATTGTGTTACCCTTCACATCAGATTTCCTTAACAAAGTTGGCTGTTGTCAGCAATTTTAAGGCAAAATTATAGCTTTATTTTAAAACATGGTTGACAACAAAAAAAGTGTTTTCAGTTATTTAAATAAGTGTTCTAGGCAGGTCCCTGCTACATGTGTACAGGCACTGGTGCTTTATTGTCCTACAGTAAAATTATGTAGATATTTTATGTTAACCACTTACTATTTCAGCACCCTGCAGATGCTAATTAAGTAGCCAGGCAAACTCAGAAGAGGGACAGTATTATTAAACCTATTTTGTGGACAGAAAAACTCAGCTACAGCAAAGCTAACACTCCAGCTCAAGGTGATCCCTAAGCACATATTTTGACTTCACACTAAATACTACCTCACACATCAGCATTGTCCCCACATGCCTGCTCTTCTCAGTCAAGAAATCCAAATCTACAGCCAGGATGCAGCAGGTCCCCAGAGACACACAGGGATCCAATCCCAAATCCATCCCTACTCAGCACAAGCCCAGAGCAGGTGCTCGCACAGCCGTGCTGAAATGGGAAGGGAGTGACTGCTCCAAGGTTACCAAGGGTGGCTGTGACAGCACAGAAACCAGCCCCTATCTCTGAAGGACCAGCTCAGCACCTTCATTAAAAGAGTGTGTGTTTGTTTGAGGGAAAAGAGGTATCAAAGAGTTGTTTTGGAAGCGACCTATGCAAACCCAAACACAACAGCAAGTGCACATGGTGGAGGTGGCCATGAAAAAAGCCCCCATCTGCTTCAGGGTCCCAGACAGGCAGAGCACAGAACTGAGCAGGCTGCAAAAAGTAACACAAAAACAGTAATCAAACTAAAAAAGAAGGTTCTTCTTTATGTATATTATCCCTTCCACTCTCTAGCTTTCCCCTTTAGATGGTGTAAAGAGCACGAGCATCACTCCAGGCTGGGGACAGGCTGTGTGCCATGTCTATGCCATGTGCATCCCATGATGAGAATGCTGCCCAGGCCTTTGCTGACAGAGGCACTGCAGATCTCCAACCACCCCAGAAAAGCCACACCTCAAACTGTGAAGACAGAAAAAGAGGTAAAAGCTGAACAGATTGCCCTGTACTCCAAAATGTGTGGACCTGTGCAGTGTAAAATGAACACAAAACAAATACACAAAATGTTCAGAGCAGCAGCCCAGTATGGAAGACTTAAAAAAAACCCCCTTAAATTTTCAAAGCCAGTTTTTTGGTGCTTACATTCTGTGTATTTTTCCATGTTGTAAGTGGCATTTCCTGATGAGATAACTTGTCAATGTGAATGGTGAGCCCTGACCTGATGCAGGGTGAGGTGTGGCCACGGCCCTCAGACAGAGCTGCAGCTCATACCATGCATGAGAGACACTGCCTTCCCCATGTATTTGAAAGGATCTTACATCAGATATTTTCAATAAATAAACAAACCCTTCCCTAACCTGTAACATAAACCAACACACTGCAGTGCAGCCTATCCCCAGGAAAACGTGGTGACCCACACTCTAACACTGTAATCTAATCCTTGAACTAAAGACAGTTTAATGCCTTTACAAATCCATATGTTTTCTAATACCACCATTGCTGTCAGCAGACTACAGGAGCGCCTCTTTGAAGATGGAAGGAAAATGACAAAGCACATCATTGTGAAGGCAATTATATGCTGCAGTAACCATTTTACAATGGCCCATATGGGCTGTATTTCAACAACGCAATTTCCAAATCTGCCTTAGCAAACATATATCTCCATCCCAATCCCAGGTAGATTTTGCAAAACAAAATAAGACTGCAGCCAGAACAAATCGAAAATATGGATAACAGATGTAAAAAATATGCCAACAAGGACACCAGAGCAATTTTTTGTCAGAGTACCAAACAAAGAGAGCAGCCACAGCAGACCTCACGAGGCCATTCACAGCAAAGCTGCCCATTCAAGGGACTTAGAGACCTGGGTTTATCAGAAATCTGATTATACACTCGTGTGCTCTCCTATGCAGCTGCCCAATTCACTGCTGCAGCCACCAGCCCATCCACTTCCCCAGGGACCCAGGGCAGGGGAGCTGCACTCCCAGTTTAGAAGCTAAAAATCAGATGTGAATCAAGGCTGTGCACGCTTACTCCAAATCCTCTCTGACATCCAGGACCAGGGCCCAAATAAAGGGAAGTAAGGAGGGAAAAAAAAAACCAACAAAAAACCCCAAAAAACCCACAAAACCTCTCTTGATCTTACCCTTGTGACAGCAGTTTCAGAGGCCTGCTCTGTTCACCTTGCTGCCTGTGGTAGCTGGGACCATGCCACCACCCCACCATCACCTCCAGCAGCCCCAGGGCTGCTCTCTGCCTGGTTCCTTAGGAGGCACAGAGCAGTGAAACTGCAGCTCCACCCCAAAATCTCTGCCTCCTGTTGATGGAGATGCAGGAGCCAGAGCTGAGGAGCAGCCTTCACAGGGCAAAATTATGCAAAAGCTGTACTCTGGTGAAAAGGGGTTTAATTGTGCTTCTTTCCAGTAGTCCTCTGCAGTGGTTCATTGCTTCTGAAGGCTCTGCAATGGGTACCTGTTTTGGGATATCTCTGTGCCAGTGCCACAACTTTCTAGGGGCTGTGGGGCCACACACTGGCCCTACAGGCAGGATCCAGGCTGCAGGACACCAGTTGGACAGTCCTGCATGTATCAGTAGCAGCAATAAAGACAGGAACAGACATGAACATATTCCTCCCTGAAGTGAAAAAGTAATAAAAAATTTCTTAAGCTGCCTGTAACAAAGACAGGAATGATAAAGGTGAAAACTTACAAGTTCGTTGCTAATTCATTAACAACGAACTGTCTGCATCAAATATCTTACATTTCAATGCCAAGGGCAACAAGCAAAGGAACACATGCACAGCATGGAGCAAAAAATCACCAACGCAAGGGAAACATGGAACTGGGTATTCAGTAGCCAGGTCCTGCAAAGTGCATGATCCAGGTCTTATCACTGTCAGCTCCTCAAAATGATGTAGTGAATCTGGGCAAAAGCATTTCAAAGACTTTAATCCATGTGAAATATTACTTCCTGGAACCGGAAATTCAATCCCTAGCAATGAAAACAAAGCACACTCATAAATGCACCTTTCAACTCAGCCAATATAGCCATATTTAGGCTCATGCGCTCTCAAAAAAATCCTTTACTCATTAATATAAAGTAAACTTGAAATGATTGCTATAATTGCAGTTAAAAAATTAATCATGTTTTGAGATAAATGCAGATAAAAGCATGTTTTGCTAATTATCTTTTGAAGCTTCGGCTCATGAAAGATTAAAGGTGGAAGAAAAGTTGTTGAAATATTGAAGACAAAAAATCCTACCATTTGAAATCACTTTGAAGCCTTGTACCTCGTATGAGTGATCCTTAATGTCCAGATGTACTAAAAAAGGAGTCTCTTTAATTCAGAAGAAGTCTAACAAAACATGCCAATTGGAGTTTTTATGCTGTCAGCTCCCTGGAAATTGGTGCATTTAGCAGCCCCCGCTCTGCAGAACTCCAGACCATAGTGGGATTTTCTTGTCCTTCAGCCCCAGCTGGGACAAAAAACTTCAAGCCCGAATTCAAAGCTGAGTTCCAGAATTTCAGGTTTCATTGAGTTCTCCAGAGCTCCCATAGTATCAACCTACTTATAACTAGTTTTACATACCCAAGCAACCATCTGAGGAACCCACAGAAGACAGCACTTTTCCCACTCAGGGAGGAGGAGCTGGAGGCACAGACATCAGGGTTTAACAGAAGACCCTCATCGCCAGCCACAGGGTTACTCACAAGCCACATGAAGACTTGTTTCTGTCCCCAGGCACTTAAAGGAATGCAGGTTATCTGGGGTGCAAATTACCCAAAAGCAAGGCTGGCATTTCCATTCACAGCCCTGGAACTAACAAGGCAAATAATTCCCTTCCTGCTCCACACCACCAGCCTATTTGACATCAGCAGTTTGCAGACTGAGTGTTAATTAGGAGAGCAGATCTATTGACCACAGGCTGAAATGGATGTCCACAACTCCACTGGAAATGTTTTAGGCTTCTGCAAATTGAAACAAGTTGAAAAATACTCCTAGGCAAAATTCCTAAGCAACTTTATAGCCATTTCAAAGACCTTGTAACGATTTCCATCAGATCTGAATTGGTGCAAAAGTATAAATTTTAGAAGTTTGCACCTGCAGCATGAGAGAAGCAAAGCCTGTTTTAAGAGGGCAGTTTTCAAAAAGCACTGAACTGTGCTCAAAAGCTACAGAGTGTCAGTGTCAAGGACTCTTCAGTGCTCCGGAGTTTCAAGAGTCAGGGCAGATCTGAAATGGAGCAGCTGACTCCTCTTTGCTAAGGGAAGGGTCCCACCGTAAAGAACATGATTCCCCAGCAGCCCCCTGCACTGCATTTCTCCTTGCTTCTTTCCCCTCACCCCACAGCCTTTAACCCCTCTGCCCATCACAAAGCATGGTGACACCAAATTATTAAATTCTACCCTTGCTGCAAACCTGAGCAGGGCTAGGTAAATGATTAAATAGTTGGATTTTTCATAACCACACATCCAAGGAAATTTGCCAATGTCTTTTTATTTGCATATCTGGCAGACTGCCCCAGACAACTAATACATAAGTGACAGCATACAGGTGTATTAGTTTAGAGTTTGCCTTTAATCTAGAGGTGTCAATTTGCTTCTGTTTTAATTACATCCATCTTGATATGTTATTACAACCTCATGAAACTTCTTCATTATGTGAATGGCTATAAATACACACACATGACAAACAGTTGTTATAAATTTTCTGGTTCAGCAGTAGAGGCACAATATCTTAGCCCACACATTATGTTTAAAATTGCTGTTCTCCCTCTCCTTTCTACCCCACTCCATTCCCTTCCTTCTCTTTCATCCAATACCAAAATATTTTCCCCTCTACATTTAATGGATTCTCTAATATTTACTAGTAGCAGCATCCTAATACAAATACTCTCAGCTTAGGGAGCTGTTTCAGCCCATGTGTGTTCTGGGCTGCACCTCTGTGAGATGTCTGTTTGTCATTAGGCAAATATAAGGAGATTGCACTGAGGCCTTATAAACATGCAAAGATTCTCTTTTGTAGCTACATAATTCACTGAGTTTTTCAATACACATTCTGAGGTTGAAAACTTGGCTAATCCATCCACCAGATGTATCTTTATGATCCCAGAACTCATTAAAATTTACTTTTTTCTCCTCTTTTTTTTAAAGTCCAGCAGACTCAGCTGTTGAGCTACATTAATTGCATTTTATTATTTTTTTTCCATAGTTAAAATGACTAATGCTAGCAGAGTCACTGCCTACAAGCACAATAGCCAGACAGTAAAAATTAGTAGGACTTCTAATCGTTCAGTAATATCCAAATCCCATAAAATTAAGAGAGGCAATTTGGTCCTCTCAAAACAGATGGTTTTGATTTTCAGTATTTATTTTGAATATTCTTTAAGGGGAGAAAAGAGAGGAGAAAAGACACAAATTCACACCAAAAGATTCCATTCAAAGGTCAAAGTGCCCTTGACACGCATTAAACCCCACAACACCAACAGAGTCACAACATAAATCGTCCCCAACAGCAGCACTTCTTCCCTTGCCTTCTTACCACACAGACCCCTCAGAGGTCAAAACTACTTTCACTGCTTCAGCCCTCCATCCGTGCCCTCTCTGATGGATGCCACGCCATGCCAGCCTTTCCCAACAATCTGGAGCAAGCTGGAGAGCGTGTGTTACCCAGCTCTTGCAACGGCAGCACCTCCCAGCTCCTTCCCCTGGGCATTCTGGAAGCTGGGCAACAGATCCCAGGTTCTGGAGGACCCCTAGATGACACTCCTGGTACCCTCTGGAAGCATGTGGTGCTAAGCACCTGGATGTGCAGGAGACAAGAGGAAGGCGACAGAAGATGTCAGGAAGACCAAAGCCACATTCCTGGCAACAAGTCAGGCTCTTTGGCCACCTCTCTACCATTCTCACCATCCCTGTAAGCAAGGAGCCAGGTCCTTCAGCCACCTATCCTCTATTCCCACTTTCTGCAGAAGTAAATGTCTCATAAAAACAAAACAAACAAACAAAATCAAACAGATTATCAGACTGAAAGGTCTCAGGTCACTTAGGACTTCCAGAGAGAAAATAAACAAAAATCAGTGCCAAGAGCAATTATCACCATGTTTGTAACTCATCTCAGCCTCAGAAATAGGAAATGGTGTGCAAACAACGAAACACAGACTGTCAGGATTTGCCAGGAGGGAGACGTTTCACCACACAGGTTTTGTGCCCTGCTCTCCTGTACCCACGAGCCACCCAAGTGTGGTCCTGGAGAAGTCAGTGGCAACAATTTGTCTCACTGGTTCCACTCCACAGACAAGGGAATTAGAATGCCTTTACTACACCAGGAGGGTGAGTAAGGAACAGCTGTAGGACACTCTGGAGAAAGCTGCAAGAGGGTCCCCAAGGATGGGTCTCCTGGGACATGGTAACCCATACCTGCACCTAGGGAAACAGGCAATTTGGCTCTGGATTCCACTGACAGGTAAGCAGGTACCCGCACCAGGTATTATCACTGTTACACACTCTCCTCTAAAACATTGCTCCTCTCACAGTCAGCCTATGACAGAAAAAGGCTGCTCACAAACTTTCATGATTTTGGTCTGGATCTGACCACTACTTAATTTCATGGGAGTGTACAACATGTTTTAAAGTCTGACACAACTGTTAGCATTACTCCACAACACTCAAGTACCTCTTCAGAATTTCAGCCACCCAAATGTTAATCTAACCTAGAATCTCCTGGTACCTACTTCTATCTGCTTCTGGTGTTCACTGTCATCCTGCACCATCCACAAACCTGCTCCAGGTGGCTTCACACAAACAATGCTCAGCACGGGGCTTGTCCCAAAGGCTGAAAGTGTTTGCCTCTTTTCATGAGCTCATCCAACAAAGGACAAGGCTTGTGTCTGGGTGGGGAGGATAGGCTGACAGTAGTTTTACTCTCAAACCATAAGTCTCCTTAGGTACCAAACAAAAGTATGAAAAGAGACAATGTATAAGAGCACAAACTGTAGAGAAGAAGAAACTTCCACTTTAGGAAGCTGGCAAACATATGTGAGACAGATTAAAGGCTGATCATTCCTGGAAAGAACACTGAGCTGAACTCCTGCATGGCTCTGAGTAACTATTCCCGTGTGGAGTTGGTGTATTAATCATATCAGTAATGTGTGCATCAGCCAGCATTACACAACCAGTTCAGCCAGCCAGAACTTGGGCACATCAGATATCAGCACATCTCTGCACATCTCCCATGCCTTTGTCTCAGGACATTTTAAAAACAGCAGGACTGAGATACACACCAGATATCAAGTAAATCCACATGGAGCATATGCACCATGATCAAATTAAACCACATGAGTAGAACCTCACAAACAGGATAGTATGTGCAGGCCCAAGGGATAATCCACTTCTTTTGCTGACTTATTCCACCACTACTGCACAGAGGATGACAGAACCAAAACTCCTGGCTATAGTATTTACCAGACTGAAGACATAACCTTTTGGTTAAAACCTCCTCTCTCCACCACATGAGTGTGTGAACTTCAGCAGCAGTGTTGCCAAGATACAAGGAGAAAAATCTCAAGACATTAAGGTAACACACTATTTAAAGGCAAACAGTACAGCAGAGCTGAGCTGGGGATCTGACAAATTGCCACTGCACGTTCTGCTGTTACAGCAAAACAAATCCCTACCTGCATTAGCCATTCCTCATTACTTACAAAGTGGATTTTCATATCCATTTTACAACAAAGGAGTTTAGAGGACTATGATGTTCTGAAGTGGTCTTCACCATGGCCTGGCATTGAGTCAAAACGACAACAAACCAACTATACAAAAAAATGCACGCAGCTGGTAATTTGTGGCACATACAGAGCCAAACCCCAACAAGAACACGAGATACTGAACTGATAAATTACGAGGATGATGTACAAAAAGACAGAGAAATGTTGGAAGCAATTTTCTCTTGCAGAACCAAGGCAACACTGCAGCTCAAATGCAGGAAAACTAAGAGTTAAACATTTCCACATTTCAGCCTGCAACTTCCTAACTCCATTACCTTCTTATTAATTGCATTTGAGACTTCACTAAACTTGAGCTTGGGCTATTTTTAAAACCTATCTGACTCAACTTATTGTTGCTCAGAACAAAGATTAAACTTCTAATTTAGCTGCAGATAATTACAATGCTGCAGGTCAGACCCCCAGTGTAATGTGGTAGGGTGTCCCAGTCAAACTGATAGGTGTTCAGAAAAACCCCAAAAAACAAGAGTAGCAGAGCTGAGGGAAAGAGGGGATCATCTTCAGCGAGAGAGGAATCTTTCTGCCTTCCTCCCACTGAAGTTATCAGGATTAATGACTCCTTAAGTAGGGACAGATTTGGTTGAGTGTCTCCCCTTGGTACTGACAGCAGGGCTCTCACCAAGGAGCATTTTCGTACAGAGCAATGGATCTTTCCTGAAACTTCCACTTTTGGTAACAACATCCCCCTCTAGTTCTCTGTGTTCCCATACAGTCCCTGCTATTTCTCTATTGATCGCAGTGTTGTAAGTCAATCTTTCAATTACTCAGACCCTTGATGTCTTTCTGATGATTTTTTTGCCTTTCCCTAATGATCATTTTCCTTCCAAGTTCCTGATCCTTTACCCTTATTTTATAAATCATAGAATCATATAACTGTTTAGGTTGGAAAAGGCCTCTAAGATCAGAGAGTCCAACCATTAACTCAGCTCAGCCAGCCCCACTGCTAACTATGTGTCCAAGTGCCACATCTACACTTCTTTTAACTCTCTCCAGGGATGGTGACTCCACCACTGCCCTGGATTTTACACTCCTTCAATGCCAGCAAAGGCCCCAGGTATTTAATCAGAAAGGGCTTACTTACTCCCCCAAATAGCAGGGAAAAAAGATGCCAAGATAAGGGAGAGTAAGGGTGTCTTTTGTCTTTTGATGTGCGGCGTATTTCTCATTAATGCTAATCTTAAAGAGTGGTGCTAGTGGAGATTAATTGAATCACATTCATCTAAAAGAACTTGTCCTCATAGTTTAAACTCTTCCTTCTCCAACTCAAGGCCATTGTGCCTCCTACTACCACCTATGGGAATGGCAAAAATCCCCACCTTCATTATATGGTTACCTTGAGGAGCTTAAAAGAATATTTATGCAACAATCTCAATCCTTGGTCATTATCTGCCCGAAGAGACAGCTTCAGCTCTCCAACAGCTACTGAAATCAGCTGCAGTTAGGAATGCCTTGCCTCCCAGAAAGGTACCAGGCTTTTCAGAATAATTTTAAAGTATTTTAAAAGTATTCAGGTACCCAAATGATAGCAACATGTTTCAAACATCACCCTAGACATTCCTTTTGTGGAATATGCATCCTGCTGTTTTCAGTCCCACTTTCAGTTTGAGTTGCTGTTTTTTCAGGTCTGGTCACCGAGGTTTTCATCAAGATAGTCAGCTGCTCTGTCAAGGTTATCTCGAAATTTAATCTCAGGTCAGTTTACTGTTTCCTTTAAATACAGAGTGAAAATAATAAATGCATCGCTTCGTACGATATCCCAGTGTCACACAAAACTTAATGCCTCTCCTCATCCCCACATATCTTCATTTAGTTACTCCCTTCTTTCCTCTGCTGGTCTAAATCTGCAGACTTGCATGTGCAAACAGAGACTGGGACAAACACCTAAGCATCTAAGCAGTCAATAAACACAAGAAGGGCCACCAAGATTTGCTGACAGCACTAAACAAACATCTGATGTTATGATGCTGCTGTGGTAAGGCAGAAAGATCAAATTCCTTTTGAAATATGAAGGGATAGAGACAAGGCAGAACAAACTTGCTTGAAATCTCAAAGAATTTAAGCAAACAGGCTGATCAGGCCAGCTAGAAGATCGGTGAGAAGAGAATGATTTAGGGAGGAAAAGCACACAGCAAGCCAGCCATTCTGGTGTCCAGCTCAAAGCTTCTGCTGTCACACAGCCAAGCCATTTCTATTTTCAGTGGGCCATGCCTAGAGATGAGTATCACACACCAGTTATTAAAGCAAATTCCTGCATTCAGATGCATACACAGAGCCACACTGTCAGTGCACACAGACACACAACTGAGACCACAGGACCTTCAAAACCTTCCTGCTACTTGCACATTTTGTTTCTGTAGTGTCTCTATTTTAAAGCCCAGATCAGCTGTTAAGCCTTACTCCATCTAGTCTCATACTATCTCTGCAACTTGTAAAAGTGCTGCAGCTAACATCTGCCTAAACCACACAAACACCATGGAACAATTGCTTAAAAATTATTTACACTAGGTGGATGGAATCATCTGACACAGAATTTGAAGCTCATTAAACAGCTCCTTGACAAATATTTGTCAGCATTTCTCATTTGTAATTAATTATATTGGGCTTTACCTGACGATAATTTAGCATGGTCTCAAAACAGACTAATGCCTGTGTGCTGAACAGAAATTAGCTCAGCAAATGCACACTGAGAAATTGTGACAGTTTTATGAAACAAGAATCCCCATTTAAATGCGAGTCCCCCGCTTCCCACCCCACTTCTATCTGTGCTTTATAAATATCTGTGTCCCATTTCAGGCTTGTCAGATGAGCTGCCTCAGTTGAAGCTAAACAAACATCCGCAGAAAAAACTCATTACCTTACTCAGTGTTCAGAAAACCTGAAACCAACTGCTTACTCCATAGGGATGGTCAGAGCTGACTCAGGAAACATAAAGTACTTCCCAGGCTTTAAGCCATCTTAACATTCAGGTCAGATTTCCTTTCTCATCACAGCAAACCATCTTCACCACAGCACATCAACAGCCATGTCACGTCAGTCTCCTGCCTGGACACCTCTGCACCAGGGGGTAGGAGGGAGACAAACATCTTCCTGAAATCTCACCTCACCAGAGAGCTCTGCAGAAGCCTCCTTGCCAGCACTGCCAGAGCACATCATGGAGAAAGTCACTCCAATGGATTGATTTATCACATTCTGAGAAATGACCTTTCCCTGTCAAGCTGGTGTCTAAAATGCCCACCAGGGTTTGGAGAACCTCATGCTATTATTGCTGGTAACAAACACACCAGCAGTGCAGCACAGGCTCCTCCAAGCTGGAAAAAGCCACAGCTCAGCAAGCCACCGGGCACACTACCACAGGTACAGAGTGTCTGTGCCTTCCTGCTTTTCCAGGCTGGCACATTTGGGGAGCTCAGGGCAGCAACGTGTGAGTAACTGCTCTGGAGTGAGCCACAGAGCCTGCTGCTGTCAGTCCCAGCAAGGCCACTCACAGGAGAATCTGGTGAATCAGATCAAATTGTAGGACCACATCCCAGCTGCTTTACTACAGATTAAGGGCTGGTTTCTGAAGGTCAAGGCTCCAAAATGCTCCCCAGTGTAGGGGACAGGCCCCTATTGCACACAGCTACATTGAAGTCTTGCAAGGCCAGGCAAGGATCAGCCTGGCCACATCTGCATTGACACTGGAATTGCTCAACTGTCACTCCAAGAAGGAAAAAATCCACAGTGAGATCCCACTGCCTTCATTTAACTCCTCTTCCTGTGTATTCCCCACACAAACATTAGAGGCATCAAGGTATGGGGTGCCATAACAGCAGAGACAGATAACCAGAAGCAGATGGCCTCTATTTCAACACCAAACAATTTACACTTGAGAAGTATGACAAGGCTACTGACACCTGGACAGAAAAGCAGTTCCCAGAGTGGGAGCTGGTTAAAGTTTTGCTTCAAGGGATGGGAACTTTTATCAACATAACCATAACAGATTGGATGACTCCTCCTGAAGTTATAGTGGCATGGGATCTGTGTTCTTGTGCAGCACCTGTGTCCCTTTGCCATCCACAAGCTTCACACAACCTGGTATTTTGCACAAGTTGGGCTTTTTCAGTCACCCCAACAAAAACCAAAAGCATTTAGTAAAAGACAGCTGAAATCAAGTTGTGTGGAAGTTCTTACTCCTTTTTTTGCAACTTGATACATAAGAAGGTCCTGGGTGACACCTCACACCCAGCCAACCCACACTCCTACAGCTGCAAGGTTGTCCCCAGAGGCAGAGCTCAGCCTTGTCCCTCCACGGTGGCTGTCCCCTCCTGCATGAGCCACCATCCACCCATCTCCCCTCTTCTGAACCGTGGGCTTAGATCCTCCAGTGGGTGAAATGTTCTGCACATTCCCTCTCACAGTTTTTCACACCAAGCAGACAAAACACTGTCTCTGCACCCTTTCAGCTGTGCTAAGCCCAAGAAAAGGCTGCAGTTCAAGCACAAGGCATGGGCTCAGAAAGTCTTGTCTACATTCTGGGCACAAGTGTCTTCTGGAACCTGGGGAAAATCTCCACAGCCTCCAAGGAGCTGGGGGCAGACCCACAGCAGAAGGTGCATGAATACCAGGACACCTCTCCATAGCACCCAAAGCTTCTTGACTCAACTCACACACATTAACACCTAAACATCTCACCAAGGCTGAGGTATCTCACTCCACCAGCCACTCACAACCTCCTCACCAACACCAGAATCACAATAAAAACTTCAGGCTGCTGCATGCAACACACAGAGCAATTTCTGCCACACTGGGGTTGTGCCTCAGACACCTTCATCTCCCTCTGATCTTCAGAAACAAGTTTCTCAACGTACATACGGAGCTGCAGGAAAAAGCACCTAACAACGATTTTGTGACATTATTTCTTAACGCAGCATGAAATCGTTAGGTCAAAACGTGCCACCTATCACATGAACATTAAAAGTATGTCAAGTCTCAGTGTGCAAGCTATTGTTTTATCTGAACGTGCTATTAGCTGGCAGAACTGGGTAATGTATCTGTGCTCCTTTTTAGTGATACAGGATTATGAGAGGATGCAAGTAGTAGCCATGCTTGGCTTGGCAAAGAGAGCACAGCAATTATTTTCAAGTAGAAAATAAACAAATAAGAAGCGAAACAGAATAAAGACATTTTCTAAAACGCCCTACCAAGTTCTAAACTTGCTCTTCACTTCCTCTCCAAAAAGGACTACAGCCAATTCTCGAGTTCTTATTCCCATAAAAATGCTTAATGACACAAACTAGGGCTTTGTTTGAGGAAAACCAGAATTTTGTCCGAAACAGAAGCATACAAATTTCTCTCCTGCCGATAAACATGTATTCACACTTTTGGTCTCTCTGGTTCGAGCAGGGCACTTGCAGATGGGCTCACCAGGTGAGAAATGGTGGATAAATTGAATCTGGACATTACCTCAGAATTTGTTCCTTATTGCTTACATGAGTCTAACACCAGCCATGTGGAGGTTTGTTGGAGTGAACAAATCCTCCCTTAATTACACCAGAGTAAGTTCTGTTGGAGGCATGGTGTGGATGGATACAAGTGTAACCAAGGACAAAATCTGGCTACAAAACGAGAAACAAAATAAAACAAACAAACAAAAAGAACCCCTGAAAATCCACTAAGTATTCCTGGCTAAATATTTAAACATCTTGAAAGCTACAGTTTGTTTGTTTGTTTTTTTTTTTTTGTTAAACCATCAGTTTCACCTCCACATTTATTTTGACAGTTCATCATCGTTCCAGTTGTGCCTCCAGTGCACGTAAACCCAAATAAATCTGCTTTTCACCACAGCAAACTTCTCCTGATCAGAACTTACAAACAACAAAGCCCTTCAAGCACACAGGCTCGAGGTTCCCTTCCATAGCACCATCACCACCACGACCCTGGCTGGGCTGACAGCGCTTCCACGCTCGCGAGTGGGTGGGCGGAGAGAACACGGAGAGGCGAGGCCGGGCCGGGCGGAGAGAAGCGACGCCCGGGAAGCCCCGCGGGGCTTCGGCTCCCTGCGCCCGGGCCGGCCTGGGCTCTCGCAGCCCCTTGGTTCGCGCTGGGGGATGACTAGAGCCGCCCACCCCGGGGCCCACTCGTGACACGCCGGCAGGGACCGCGGCAGGCCGGGCGCCCCCCGCCCGCGGCGGCACCGCGAGCGCCCCGAGAAGCACGCGCGGCC